>OX424555.1:47208108-47808108 GCA_949152475.1 Terebella lapidaria | reverse complement strand
CAAAATAGGAAGAAGCACACACGTAACTTGCATAACTTACAATGATATATTAATTTTGAAATATACTGTTTTGGATGTAGGAAATATATGCCTAGTTATCATGGTTATTCCCATTCACAAACACTATCATCATCATGATGCATACCGATAGGCATTCAAGTTTTTCCCCGCGAGTGAACCGTCTTTGTGTGTGGGTGGCATAGCGTGAGGGAGTATTTGGTTTCACATTAACAAAACTATCGCTTCACGCGCCCTCTGTTCCACATGCGAGAGTCATTTGTAGACTTTCCAACACGAACGTCAAAATGCAGAAGATAGATTTCTGAATGCCGAATTGTCAATGGATGAATGACAGAACGTGAATCAGAAACATATAAACTATAGAACTACGTAAGGAGAAAACCACTTATATAAAGTGTTGTTTTTTTATTGTATTTTACTGAATCATAGACTATTAAAATATAAATTTTATTTTTCTTTCTTCACACATATGGTTTGTTGATTTTGACGAAAAGTTTAAATATTAGAGTTTTAAACAAATAATGTACCTATTGTAGTTCGTGCTTTCTACAATCTGAAGTTCACATGTCTACAATTGATAGTTTAGCTTTCTATAATCTCGAAATAAAAAGTGAATATAGCAAAATATGACATGACATTAATTTTGGCCCCAATTCTGCTCCATACGCGCCCGCTACAGGGCGTCCGGCACTACTCTACGGAATACTTCTACCAGGTACAGTCAGCCCGGAACGAGTCCGGCCGTCATACACTACGACATAACACATGCATCTCACCAACTCCTTAACTACAACATGCATATTACATAGTTATGGTAATGTAGCCGTATGTAGAGCCCGAGATGCCATGGGAGCGGCACCACGGAACCCATACACATGGGCATGTTGCTGGCCGGCCTCGCCGAAGGCACTGTCACAGAGATGGAACTCTGAGCCAGCCCGACGGTCTGCCAGAGCCTGTGTCACACCACCCCGGGTGGAGAAGAGAACTGGCGATCCACAGGGCTTGCGCCCCCGAGTCAGCAACTGTCTCTACACCAGCCTGGGCCCCCAATGGAAATCGTCCCCAGGGCCCGCGAGGGCCTTACCCAAGACACAGGGATGTAAAGCTCATGGTGAGCCTCTCGTCCTGCCTCTCGGCTTGCTCTGGGACAATCTCACAGACCAAGCCAAATGCTCGCGTATATATCGAACCGAGAGGCGAGAGGAGAAACTAGGTCACCACTTGTTATAGTTAACTGGCCGTGTGCTTTGGGCAAAATCACCACATTACCCCCTTCTTACAATGTTGGTCCCCAACATGTTCCGCCCGCGCCCAAAATGCCAGAAACCCGACGAAGGCTTTGCATGGCGGGGCCGGAAGAAGGCAAGATGGCAACACCCGGAAGTCACGGCGTAAAAGACTAGGACCTTAAGGGTCCCTTTTGGAAGAATGGGGAACGACCCCCGGACTTATTGAGTAAACTATAACGCGCTTTACAATTTGGAATAAACCCTAATAAACAAGCTAAAATTTCGACCGAGGCAGTCCAGAAAGGTGTGATGACCTGGGAAGGTCATCCGTTATAAAAGGATGGTGTGTCGAGTCTTTGGAATATCTTTAAGGTTAACCTTTAAATTTGGAAATTTGGTAAAACGACACACCGAGTGATCAAAAGTGATAGTACCTCTAAAAAGTGTTGCCGGCCGCCCTGCCGGCCGGCGCCTCAAGTCCGCAGGACGGACCTGAGGCAGGGCGGAGCCACCGAAGTGACTCCGGCACGCTGCCGCGTTGCCGCAGCGACGAGGCTAGCACCTAGCCTTCCTCCTCCTCTTGCATAGACTCCTCGTCCGTGCCGCCTGTCTTGGGGTCCGGCGATGGTGGAGGGTCCCTACGCTGCGGAAGCAGCGGAGCCGGCATGGAGTAATCCGGCTGCACGGGCGGACGAGACAGGCCTGGTGGCATTTGCAGGGGTTTCGCTGGGGAACCCCGCATACCAGGTCCTGCCGGAGCCATAGCAAAAGAAGCTGGTAGAGCTGTCGCACCGAGGTGAGCCACGACTTCGAACATGTCTACCATATCGCGGGTGTGCTGGACGCCGGCTGTACGCTCTCCCCATATCCTGACTAGGACAGGGTAGATAGCCAGCTCCAAAGCAGCATCCGCCCGCTGGAGAACAGACTGGTCCACGGCAGACGACGCGAGGTCATCAACGCCCTGGAGCAGGCGAGTCCTAGCGGCCTCGGCTTCGTCGAGACGACGCCGTAGCTGCTGATTCTCAGCCTCCAGTTGTTCCATCCGTGCAGCAACCTCGGGGGAGACGGAGGTCCTTTCGGACTGTTAGGCGCGGGCGGCGGCTTGCCCTCGAGCGAAAGCGCGCCATTCACAGTCGGCCGACAAAGTCCGGAAGCTCTCAAGGCTCCGCCGGGTACCTTTCATGAGGCCTTGGTCGTGTGCAAAGTTGCACGCGACACGAGAGGCCTCCGCACGGTACCGGCCAAGCCGTTCCAGAGAGCGGTCCATCTCCGCAACGAGGTACTCCGCGGTCTGAGTGAGCCTGCCACGCTGGGGGTGGTCCCAGGGGTACTCTGCTCTCGCGCGGGTCAGCGCGGTTACACCTGCGGATCCCAAGTTACCAATGGCATGAGGGACCGACAGGCTTGCCAACGCTGGATCCGACGGTATCCGATCGAAAACCATCACGGTGATGGCCGACCGCCTGGCCTACAGACTCGTGGAGTCGCGTAGGCGCTGGCAGCCTCAGATCCGAACTGTCGGAGCACATCTTCTGCCGGATTGAGGGTGTCCATGTTCAGGGAGGCTAAACTTTGCCATCTCGCGGACGCTCCCGCAACCGGAACAGAAGACGCGGACGTGGACCTCGAGAGAGGTACTTCACGTCCGGAACCACTTGCGGTGGAAGGAGTCTCACGTGGGGTCTTAGGTTTGACCAACGACGTGGAACTCGAGGAGGTGGTGGTGTTGGACACCACACGTCCCTCCGACGGACCCGCAGGTACCGTCACTTCCAGCAAGTCTGGGTAGTCCTCCTGCGTTAAGTGGCCCGGAGACTGCAGGGGCGGCGTCCGGACCGGAGCGGTTCCGGCGGACGAGCCTTTCCCCTGAGTCTTTGACTGGGGCCGATGCTTGGGGGACGCCACGCGTGTCTTCGCCGCGATCTGCGGCATCTCCGACACGACCATGGTAACCCGGTGCCGTTCTTCCATTACCTGCGATGCCGGCGGTTGACGGACAGCCTCTGCTGCTGTCCGGGCAGCTTCCGCCGCCTGGTATTCCGCCGGAGTCTTGTCCATCGAGGCCGTCAGGCGAGCTGTGTAGCTCGAGCCCGCGGACACAACGCCAGACTCTTTCCATGCATCGTCCATGACGCATTGTGCGAAGTGCCACGGACCGTAATGAAAGATACGGTGTCCATGGACGTCGCCACACGAGGTGGAATGTATCCAAAATTGAATACAGGCCCGACTTCCTCCTCGCCGGTGTGCATTCCCTCACCGTAGTGAGAACCGGCGCGGTGGCTGTTCAAAGCCTCTAAACTGGGGAAGTATCTCTCCTCAGGGCTACAGGAGTAGCACCGTCGACAGACAAACAACTTCACCCACGGGTAATGGTAACCCGCAATGTGTCGGCTCAGGTGGTCGTAGGTAGGGTACCTACGGTCCCGGTTGAGCGCACGATGCGGGTCCTTATACCCGTCCAGGGTCTCTCCGTCGCGGGTGGTAACCCGGCGAGCTCCTCGTCCGTCAGTGGACGAGGCCTTGTAAAAGGTGCATCAGCCGTCATACCAGCTCCCGACGAACGTCGGTTGTAGGCGTCCTTGCCATACCGCGCGAGAAAAGTGTGCCCTTGATGCACACCAGGGAGCTCGGGGCCCATACCAGCCCGCAGCCTCTGGATAAAAGGTTGCTCCGAGGACGACCGCTTCTGTTTGGACGTCCCCGAACGACCGCTCGACCTGGGTTGTCGAGGCTCACTCTCCGCGCGTTGCTGAGCGGCGGCTTTCTGCTGTTCCTCGCAGTAAGCCCGCAACCCCGCGTCCAGTGCGGCATCGGACAGGTCCTTCTCCCCGTCCTTTACCGCTTGCCGGCGAAGGAGCTCCAACCGGAGGTCTCCCTTCTGTGGCAAGGGCCGCCCTTTGTCCACTGGACTTGACCCGATCTCCGCCACTCCGGACGGCTTGGATTGTCCTGAGGTTTTGCCGGAGGGGGTTCCTTTTGGTGCCCCGGAGGGCGCCTTCTTACTGGAACCTCCCGGACCCTGGTCGGAATTTGCAGAGGTACCGTCCGTGCCGCTTCCCGAAGGATTTGGCACCTTGGCAACTCCGGACTTGGCGGAGGACCCTGACTTGCCGTCCGGCTTAGGCGCCAGCGGCTTAGGTCCTCCGGACTTAGGTCTGGACTGGGGCGGGGCACCACCGGACTTGCGTTTCCGGTGGTTCCGCTTTCTTTTCTTCCTCGGCGGAGGATCGGCCGGTTCCTTTCCCTCGGGATCGACATCGGGTTGCCCATGATTAGAGGCCTCCAATTTCTGTTGGGCCTCCCACTGTTTCCGGGCAACTTCTTTAGCTCGGGCCCGCGTGCGTTTGGAGACGGGCGTAATAAACCCATAATCCTTCTTCGCGCGGTCTTCCGAGCCGGCTCCCTGCTCCGAGGCCGGAACTTGGGACGCAGCTTGCTCAGCCGCATCAACCTGTTCGGCCCAGGTCGCAGGTGTGCCCCGATCCTGCGGACCAGGCTCCGGCGGTGCGGGCACCGAGGAGTTCTCGCCGGAACCGGTGTCCGGACGGCCGCGGCCATCCGGACGGGTATCCGGACGAGTACTCTCATCCGTCGCAAGAGGATCAATCAACTCCGCGGGCGGATGCAACTCGATATCCAAACCACCGGGCCCTACATCGCTGTAGTCCATCTCCGACTCCTCACGTAGGAGCGGGGATGGATCAATGAGCTTCTCGGCTTCAATAGCAGCCAAGTTGCTCTCTACAATGCGGTCCGCAGTGACCACACTCTTGGCGTCAGTGCCGGAGTCGGATTCCGCAGAACCCGTACGCGAGTCTCGGGTGTCAGTCGTGCGACCGTCATCCTCGGACTCGCTTCGTCCCGAGTACGTGTTACCGCGCTCAATAGACTCATCCCCGGACTGGATCTCGCGATCACGGTCCGGAGGCATCTTCCCTCCCTCGCTTTCCCCGTCACTGGTCTCTGACATGACCAATTCAAGCCCTTTAAGCGCAAACACTGGGAGTCAGATCCGCAGATCTGTCTCCACCAGTGCCGAGTGCTTGAATGACCAGTGTACACAAAATACACAGATTAAGTAGGCATCAAGTGGTAGGAGCTATTCTACACGCGCGGCATGGCAGCGCGTCGCCGTGGAAACGTCTATTTATAGCATCAATCAATACGGACTGACAAATGAATAACGTTTTGTAACAAGGGCCACTGGCCTCAAAGGAAGAGCTTTGAAAATGTTTGCACAGAACTATTCAAAAACCCTTGAATACTGTATTTGATTTGGCCATGTCTTAATTATTTTTACTGTGGCTAACTATATATAACTAGTAAAACTAATGTTAACCTATTTGGTTACAGCTATGAATTCCCCACTGGGCAGAATATATACCGTGTTGAGCCCAATAATAAATGATTCTTGTCATAACTATTTTATTGTGGCCAATAAGACTCAATTAGTAAAACTATTGTTAACTTATTCCGATATATACATATATGAAATCTCTACAAGTCAGAAGCTTTACCATGTTGAGCCTGTATAAAAATCAGAGTATTATTTGGACCAATGTGTAAGATTTTCAAGGTTCGGAATATTTTTTTTTTCTTATTTAGGAGGCAAAAAATATTTCCAGCTAGTTCTAAATCCTTTTTCATGGATTTTTTTCAGTGTTTTGATTTATACTGCAGAGACATTTCAGCAACTTGTCTAGTGTTAGCATTTCCATCCATCACTTGCTCTGCAGTTCGCTAATTCTCGATTGCGGCCTGATTGCTTGGTGGCCTTATCGCCTGATCAAAATCAGCACTGACAATTCTCGTCGGCAATATAAAACTATCATAAACATGATAACTGAGATAGTATCCATTCGTTTCTGCTTATTTCAGGAGGAAACTAAGTTTTTTCCCCCGACAAAGTGTATTAGTTCGACAAATCTGCCAAGTTTTGTTGCTTCCGACAGGTTCCTACTCAAATCTCCGGAAATCTCGCTTCATTTCAGTAGGCATTTCTTATTAGATTTCCCCATGAACAAGCTTTGTATGGTGATATTTTCCTGAAGTATTACCAGTGAAGTAGGAGAGAATCATAGAAAAGACCATTTATTTGGGTCGTAACAAGTATTTCCACAAATACCGCACCCAGTAACTTCAATGCTCTCGTGGCAGATTTTGACCCCACAAGCAAAATTTTTGCCCAGTGCGTCGCTAATTGGCGGGACTTGCTCACGTGATAATTTGCATATAATTATATCCACGTGTAGTTCATAAACATGTGGGTGTGTCCGTCAAGACAGCTTCCCGATTGGACAATTCAGTGACTATCTGGCTGGCGGGCCGACTGCCGTGACTGCTTATCGGGGCCACACGAGAATTGAATTTGCCTACTGGAATATGGAATACCACCACTAACACATAATTATTATGTTGCCGTTTCAACTTGTTTTTCATTTTTGCAATAGCATACTGTATCTATATATTGTGCGGAACGTATATCCAAAACTTTGAGTGCATATGATTGCAAGAAAGCACTGTTTCAGTGAAGATTGAAACGGGATAGGTGATGGGTATGAAACGGTGACATACAAAAAAAAAACGGTCGGAACACACGTCTCCTGGGATTATTATCGATAATAACTTATTACATTAACCATGATTAAGTATACGGGCGTCATTTTCCTCCCAACGGGCCCCGGGCCCTCCCAATTAGCCACAGTTGAATGGCCTGTTGTGGTTCCAAGTGGCACTTTCAAGAATGTAAACAAAGGGAAAATTTCAAAAATCCAAAAAAAAACAACATCATAGAGGAAGAACTCTGCTCTTCCTAACAATAGGCTTACGCATATACATGCATCTCCCCCCGGTGTCTCCTATCACTCCATGTATACGGGTGGCAAAAAGTACTGGCCATCCCGGGGGATCCCGCAATTAAAATATAGTAATTAAAATCAGTCATTAGCTTTAGCTACCGCACTGGCGGTGAATGACGTGAAGTTAATCACAACAGCAGGATAGAGATTGTATACAATGTATCAGAAGTCGATCTACTTGTGGGTGGAACGAGTATGTCCAACTTACAACAATGTAAATAAATCTACACTGTTCGAACCAGCGATGAAAACAAATCCATCACCGTCCGCCTGCTTTTCCACAGATTACGGCACAACAAGCTTCTGATACAAACAACACAATCTCTTAAACCCCTCTTAAGCACCAGGAAAAAGATATATCACTAAACTTATCTCAATGCAAGATTGAATAAATAAGAATAGCGTTTCCACGGCATGCACAAATACTTGTGGCTTATATAATCCACTCAAGAAATTATAACATGAGATGGAAAATAAACAAAATCACTCCCCATAGCCGCTGTTACGCTTACAAGGCGATCGAACATGCCCAGGGCAGCCGGACGGAGAGTTAGGCGCCCTATGGGCGTTTGCAACGCGCCCACTAGCAATCCCAACGTCCAGCCCGACCGCAGAGCGGTGTCCGGTCAAACCCAGAGCCAAAGCAAACGACTACCGGAGCGCGGAACCAATAGATTAGACGCGGGGCCGGCATGGGCCATAACCTCAATGGTTAGGGGGCGAACCCTTCATGCCGGCGCCCAATCTAGAGGATCCCAAACATGGTGAAACCAATAGCCGGCGGTCGTCCGGAGCTGCCCGCGAACAGAGTCCAGGCCGGACGATTACCAAAGAAGGCATATTGACCTTATCCAATGATATGAATCCGGATTAAAAGCCACAAAGTATGCTACGCATGTAAAATACGACCCCCTTCTCGGAAGGAGGCCGGGGCTTCGGTCATAAATGGTAAGCGGTTTCCTGCCGTTAGAAACCTTAAAGTACTATAGCTATCTACAGTAGTGGCTCACGGAGGATTACACACCGAAATGCGTTATCTTAAAGCGTCCGGAGTGCCGGACGAGTCCTGCAGACGAACCGCGGACATCAGTCCTCACATCCGGATACTAACCTCGCATCCAGAGCCAGTTCCCCAAATCCGTGGGAAGGCTCTTCTCCCGTAGCGGACGTAAATCCCAACCTCAGTCTGGCCATATAAGAGGCTGTTCCGGGACCAGGGGCGTCCGGCAGATCCACATAAGTCGTCCGGCCAGCGTAGCCGCTGTGTTAACTATGCCGGACAGCAGGCAAACTGATGCGGATAGGGTTGCCGCACATCCCTAGTGCTGAAAACTACGGGAGGGCGGATGCGGAGCGGCGGCGTTACGACGCAAAGATATCCGCGGACCTCAACTCCGGAGATAGCCACAAAGTAGCCGCTCACGGAGGAAAGTCGTGCAGATCCTCACGGAACGACCTGAAATCCATCCCTGGTGTGATAGATGGATACCGCATACGCATCCGCATGGGCGGAACGTTAGTCCCACCCATATCGGGACGGCGCACAAGGCTTCCGGCGTGGCCGCCCCTGTCATCCGCAGGTGGTGGAGGGAGCGGGGGGTACCTGCGGATCGCCAAGATCTGGTGGTTCTACATCCGGACCATCATCTGACGGGTCAGAGAGGTCCGGGAGACCCACCATCCGGCGCACACGCTCGTCCGGAGTCCGCGGATCCTGACCGAACGGATCCCCAAGGGGAGCGTCATCCGGTTCCGCATCCTGAACTAGCGGATCCATGACAAGCGGGCCCTCGTACTTCTTCAGGTTGTCTATGTGAACCACCAGAACCATATCAGAGTCGGAATCCCTCCTGATCCGGTAGTCCACGTCCGTAACCTGCTTCAGTACCGTAAATGGGCCTATCCACGGCTTAGCAAACTTGTTACCTTGCCTCAGTGGTGGATAATAATAGCGCACCCTGTCTCCTACCGCAAACGCGGGCCTAGCCTTGGCATGTGCATCATAGGCACGCTTCTGCCGGATAGCAGACTTGTCCAGGCGCGCTCGCGCGAAATCATGGGCGTTCGCCAGGGCGCGGCGAACCCACTCGACGTACTCCGGACCGCACTGGGGTACCGCACCGGTCTCCGCCGCAGTTGGATACATAATATCCACGGGCAGATTGAGTTCCCGGCCATACAACATCGCGTGCGGAGTAACTCCGGTCGAAGAGTGGACCGACGACCTGTACGCTATTGAGACATACGGGAGATGGTCATCCCAATCATTCGCACGATCGCTCACAAAGGCCGCCACCATGTTCAGGACAAACCGGTTAAAGCGTTCAACCTGTCCGTCCGACTGGGGCCTGTAAGGGGTGGTACGCACCTTGGTACTCCCTAGCATCTGTGCTAGGTTCCGGAACAGGTTGCTTTCAAATTGCGTGCCCTGATCCGAATGTACCTGCTTAGGTACACCATGGTACACCACCCACCTTTTCACCAGCAACAGAGCTACCTCGTCAGCAGTCTGGCGGCGCAGTGGGTACGCGTCGGTATATTTGGTAAAATAGTCGGATATCACCAGAATATACCGGAAACCACGTGGGGTGACCCGATGGGTATCCAGTATATCTAGCGCTATCCGGTCGAACGGGGCGCCAGCCTTAACCGTGGTTAAGGGGTGGCGTCCAGGAGTCGGAACTCCTTTACAGCTTGACATCGAGGGCAGGCTGCGCACCATCGTTGCACGTCCAAACTGCTACCAGGCCAGTGAAAGCGCTGTTGTAGCCTATGGACGGTCCTCCGGATTCCCAAGTGACCGGTCACCCGGAGATCATGCAACTGATGGATCACCTCTTTCCGCAGCTCCGCCGGAAGCACCAACTGCCAAACCGGTGGCAGTGGTCTCGGTGGCTCATAGCACCGGTATAAGAGGCCATCCTTCAAGGAGAGTCTTTCCCACTGGGAGATAAGAGACTGGGTCTCCTCCCGGTAGGTCTTCCGCTCATCCTTCGAAGGTTTCTGGCCGGTCGAAGAGTGGACCGACGACCTGTACGCCATTAAGACATATGGGAGATGGTCATCCCAATCATTCGCACGATCGCTCACAAAGGCCGCCAGCATGTTCAGGACAAACCGGTTAAAGCGTTCAACCTGTCCGTCCGACTGGGGCCTGTAAGGGGTGGTACGCACCTTGGTACTCCCTAGCATCTGTGCTAGGTTCCGGAACAGGTTGCTTTCAAATTGCGTGCCCTGATCCGAATGTACCTGCTTAGGTACACCATGGTACACCACCCACCTTTTCACCAGCAACAGAGCTACCTCGTCCGCAGTCTGGCGGCGCAGTGGGTACGCGTCGGTATATTTGGTAAAATAGTCGGATATCACCAGAATATACCGGAAACCACGTGGGGTGACCCGATGGGTATCCAGTATATCTAGCGCTATCCGGTCGAACGGGGCGCCAGCCTTAACCGTGGTTAAGGGGTGGCGTCCAGGAGTCGGAACTCCTTTACAGCTTGACATCGAGGGCAGGCTGCGCACCATCGTTGCACGTCCAAACTGCTACCAGGCCAGTGAAAGCGCTGTTGTAGCCTATGGACGGTCCTCCGGATTCCCAAGTGACCGGTCACCCGGAGATCATGCAACTGATGGAGCACCTCTTTCCGCAGCTCCGCCGGAAGCACCAACTGCCAAACCGGTGGCAGTGGTCTCGGTGGCTCATAGCACCGGTATAAGAGGCCATCCTTCAAGGAGAGTCTTTCCCACTGGGAGATAAGAGACTGGGTCTCCTCCCGGTAGGTCTTCCGCTCATCCTTCGAAGGTTTCTGGCCGGCCTCAAGGGCTGTAATTACCGGTGCCAGAGCACTGTCAGCTCTCTGCTTTGCAATCAACTGTGCCGGAGAGTAGCCACCCAAGTAGGCAGGCTCCTCCGGATCCGGCACGTCCGACTGCGCAGCAGCGGCCATCACCCCTGGGGTAAGGACCGCTCAAACTCAGACTCGTCCGAGGACGTGGAGGGTACCCACGAGGAGTACACCGCCGGACTCGAGGAAGACTCGCTGGAGCTGGACCGCACCTCCGGTTCAAATGTGGGACGCCCTCGCCGTTGCCGGCTTGTCCGCGTGCGGAGATGAGCCCTGGACGCTCCGGCCGCCGTGTTGTTATAGGGGGCAGCAGCCTGTGGTCTTCCCGGAAGGTCCAGTTCCGAGTCTGAGGAGGAATCCACGTCGTGCGGGGACGGAGCCATCTCGGCACAGTTAGGATTCTTGCACTTATGACAACGGGACAGACCGTCCGCGTTGCCGTGCAACTTACCGGCACGGTGCTCAATCTTCATGTCATACTCCTGGAGTTTGACGAGCCACCGCGCCACCAAGCCATCGGCCTCACTATAGTTGAGGAGCCATCTCAGCGAACTGTGGTCAGTCCGCAAGTGGAAATGGCGTCCCAACAAGTAATACCGGAACCGCTTGGTCATCGTTACCACCGCGAGCAACTCACGGTGAGTGGTGCAGTAGTTCATTTGAGAGCGATTCAAAGCCACATTCGCATAACCTACTACCCGCTCTTGCCTGTCCATGATCTGCGAGAGGACACTGCCGAGTGCAAAGTTACTTGCGTCAGTGTCCAGTATGAACTCGCAATCCGGACGAGGGTGCCACAGCACTGGCGCATCTGCCAAAGCATGCTGGAGCGCCGAGAAGGCAACTTCCTGCTCAGCCGACCAGACGAAATCGGCGCCCTTTTCCGTGAGGATAGTAAGGGGGCGCGCGATCTCCGCAAAGCATCACACAAACCGGCGGTGGTAACTCGCGAAGCCCAAAAAGGACCTCACGTCCGCCACGTTGCAAGGTCGAGGCCAGTTCTTGACGGCCTCTAGCTTCTTTGGGTCTGGTCTAACTTCGGTGCCCGTTACCATGAAGCCCAAGTACAAGATCTCCTGTGCGAACAGTTCGCACTTACTTGGCTTCAACTTAAGGCCTGCTTCGCGCACGCGATGGAGCACCATATGGAGGTTGGTGAGGGTTTCCTCGAACGACCGGCCATACACGACGACATCGTCGATGTAAACCATACATCGCTTCCAGAGGAACCCTTTGAGGACCATCTCCATGAGGCGCTCGAACGTCACTGGCACGTTACAAGCCCGAACGGCATTACCTTAAATTGGTAGAGCCCGTTCTTGGTAACGAAGGCAGTCTTCGCCCTATCGCTCTCCTCCATCTCAACCTGCCAATACTCGGAGGCCAGATCCAAAGCACAAAAGTAGTGCGATCCGGCCAGAGAATCGAAGGTATCCTCGATGTAGCTTCCGATAATCCACGCAGAACCTCCACGAGCATCCTTCTTCACCATAACCACAGGGCCCAAGGGCTATCACTGGGTTCGATGATGTCTAGCTCGAGCATCTTCTACACCTCCCGGTCTATGACCTCTTGGTGCACGATCACTGCTCGTCGTAGACGCTGTTTGATAGGACGCTCGTCTAGGAGGTCGATGCGGTGTTTGGCAACGTCCGTCTTGCCTTCTGCACCGTCCGGACTCATGAACACGTCCGCATACTGCCGGAGCAGCTTGCGGAGAGCTTGACGCTGATCTTCATCCAGCCAGTCCTTCGGAACTCTAGATTCCAGATGGTCCGGCAGGGTGAACGGGTCATCTCCGGCCGCCGCCGCCGCGCACGCAGCGCGGCAGACAGGATCGTCGGGGATGACACGACTCGACGACGCGGGTGCGGCGGTAGCCGCTACACAACCGCGCCGCAGTACAACGGGAGCATCCGTAGGATTTACCACAAGGATGGGCATCGCGTGGGCGTTGGACTTGACCAGAGCCCCACCCAACACGAGTCCGGTTCCCTGGGCAAAACTGCTCACCGGCTGTACTATACATGGACATTGGACAACCATCGAGGGTCATGCGGGGACGACGCGGCCTCGCCTCAATGATCATCTCGCTCATAGGCGGCACTACCGTAGTACGCGCCGCCCGGAGTTGGAATGACTTGCTCGGACCCGAGCGGAAGAGAAAATGAGTGTCCTCTCCCATCTGGAGCTCGCCAGAACAGAAGTTAGCGATTAACCGGTGGATCCGCAGAAAGTTCATTCCAATAATCCCAGGCGCTCCGATATCCGCGACGATTGCCTCTGTTATACACATCTTGTCCCCAAGAGTAATAGGCAGATCGATTATACCATGGATACGGATGCTATGCGTACCTACCTACCTACCTGTTACCCGCTCCGTGGAGCGTGTAATGCCTAGGATCCCGCAACACCGTGTCGCGGAGCGCTGGCTCATGCTTGAAAGTTCCAGTGGCTATGATGGTAACCTCCGAGCCAGAGTCTACGAGAAACCGGACCGGCTCCCGTCCAAAGGACAGGGGCAGGTACCAGCAGGGGTCCCTCACCAGTGCGCACACCGGACGATCGGAATCATCCGGAACACTGGGCTCAGCTACGGAGTCCTCGTTGTCCGCCTCAGCTGCGGAGGAGCTAGACTGATCCTCAAGGACCACTTCCGGAGAAGTTATATCTACTTGAGGGTCGTCCGGCTCGTCAGCGGGTGAGGAGGCGTCCGGCGCCACGGAACTACTGTCCTCGGACGCAGTGTTGGTCGCCACCACGTCCGATTTCAGTTTCCCTCCTGAGAGGGGCGGCCTTGCTGTCCTTGCGGACCAGGCCGAGGATAGTTACTCCGGCGCGGATTGGGAAGATTCCCCTGGTATCCGCGTGCCCGCAGGCGCTCCAGCAGGTCCGGACACTTCAGCCGCAGAAATAGCAGGGACGGTTCTGAGCTGGTCCGGAGGCGAACGCACAACACTCGGCAGGGCCCGGAGAGTCGATTCCAGCACAGTACACAATCATCTGCGCAGTGCCGAAATCATACTCCTCATAGTCACACTCGTCCGAAGACGGGCATGACGCGACAGCTGATGCCTCTTGAACAGGCATCCCTTGCTGGGGTGCCGGTGAACCAACCCATGGGGGGGTTGGACTCCACAGGGGTCACCTGCGATGCTGCAGCCGGAGACGGAGCCGCCGCTTGCGTCGGTACAGCCGGGGCCGTAGCCGAGGCCGGAGGCATCTGTCTAGGACGGACAGCCACCTCTAACGCAATGGCGGAGTTGACCGCCTCCTCCATCGACCGTTTTTCATGGGTGGCCAGCCCGTACAAAATATGGTATGGCTGGCCATCGATGAACTGATCGATCAGCATCGGCTCGAACAGACTGGCATCCATGTCCGGATAAGCCCTCCGGCCGAGTATGCGCAAGTTAAATGCATAATCGGTCACGGATTCAGTCGGTAGGCGGATCCGCGCTTTGAACTCCCGTTCAAACTGCCGCCTATTGGTCGTCGGCGTGAACAGTAGGCGTAGTTGTTGAACAACCTCGCCGAAAGTTACTGCTCCCACCGGCAGACACTGCATAACTCGGAGAGCTTTACCCTCTAAGCTCTCCGAGAGGATATGCCCAGCCTCAAGCTGGGTCCATCCTTCGTACACTGCCGTCCGCCAGATCTGGAGTAGGTAGTCCTCCAAATCAGCGTTGTCCCCGTTGAACCGCTTCCGCCACAAGGACTGGTTGGGCGCTTTGTCACGAGGGGAGCGCACTCGATCGGCGTAACCGGCTCCGGGGTCGGCAGTGTAAGCCGGCAAGGCCTGAGTACTGCTTGCTCCCACGGCGGAGTCCGCTGGGGCAGACATCGACGCCGCTGGCATGGGAGCAGTGTAGTTGGCACTTGCTGTCGGGTACATACCCGCTATATCACCACCCTGACTTGGTGCAGCCGGGAATCCCGTCGAACCTACCGGGTAGGCTCCAGACGGGGCGGCAGAACTGGCGTAGCTCATGACCGGAGCCGCCGGTTGCCACTGTCTGCCCGGCGCACCCTGACTGCCAGGGTAACCAGACCACGCAGCACTAACTCCGACCGCCGGAACGGTCAGAGCTGCAGCCGGCGTGGTACCCCCAAGTCGCTGTGCAGGCGCGGATCTCATTGCGGGGACCACTGGCGTCTGCGGACTTGCGAGGACTGGGGGAGGAGCCGTAGGCCCAGTCATCCCCGTGGTGTAGGTGACCGTCGGGTCAACGCTCTGAGCGGCCTGATAAAGCTTGAACTGTTCAAGCGATGTAGAAATCAGCCACATCTCCCTCTCCGACAAAGACCCCATAGGGTTGCTGGACGGCGGAGAAGGTGGCCGGTCCCTTCGGTCAGGTCATCCCTGGTGGGGCGACCGGGCGCGGTCGTAGCGCCCTAGCGGAGCCAACTCACCCAAAGTGTTAGTGAGTTGATCCACGGCACCCGGTACAGACCGGAATCCGGGCAAGGGACTCTGGCGGGAGTCCACCCGGCCGGAGTAGGCATTCCGTATTGCCGGTCTACGCGTCCGGAGGTACTCGCGCTGGCGTTCACTCGATCTCGGACATCCGGAGATGCCCCCTGAAAGAGTGTCGCCTGCCACGACCCGCGTCCGGACATAGGTGCGCGCGGCGTGGGGCCGTTCCCGGCTCCACCAACCGCGCCTACATCACCAGAGCCAAGCTCCGGCAGCAACCTCTGTTGCAGCCCCGCAGGGCTCGACTCAACATCCTGAGATGGAGTCAAGGGTGCCGGAGTCAACTCTGCCGGTTGGACCGTGTCCGAAGACGGGGTCCGGTTGGCGGAGGGCTCTGCGCTCCCTTCTCTATCACCGGAGCCGCCCGAAGGCTGCTCACGGCCGTCGCGCGACCGGGTATGGTCCGCGACACTGCCCTCTGTTGCGGCCCCGCAGGGCTCGACTCAACGTCCTGAGACGGAGTCAAGGGTGCCGGAGTCAACTCTGCCGGTTGGTCCGTGTCCGAAGACGGGGTCCGGTTGGCGGAGGGCTCCGCGCTCCCTTCTCCCTCACCGGAGCCGCCCGAAGGCTGCTCACGGCCGTCGCGCGACCGGGTATGGTCCGCGACACTGCCCCCCTTTCCCTTCCCTTTTTGTTTACTCGCCATCTTGTTTTCTTTAGGATAGTCCCGGAGGAACGGACGGTCCCCAGGGACGAAGGGGCAAAGGAACTGTGACGGTAGGCTGCAATGGAACACCGTCCGGCTGATCCTGGTCACGGCACCACTGTAAAGTTCGGCGGGCGCCCGCTACAGGGCATCCGGCACTACTCTACGGAATACTTCTACCAGGTACAGTCAGCCCGGAACGAGTCCGGCCGTCATACACTACGACATAACACATGCATCTCACCAACTCCTTAACTACAACATGCATATTACATAGTTATGGTAATGTAGCCGTATGTAGAGCCCGAGATGCCATGGGAGCGGCACCACGGAACCCATACACATGGGCATGTTGCTGGCCGGCCTCGCCGAAGGCACTGTCACAGAGATGGAACTCTGAGCCAGCCCGACGGTCTGCCAGAGCCTGTGTCACACCACCCCGGGTGGAGAAGAGAACTGGCGATCCACAGGGCTTGCGCCCCCGAGTCAGCAACTGTCTCTACCCCAGCCTGGGCCCCCAATGGAAATCGTCCCCAGGGCCCGCGAGGGCCTTACCCAAGACACAGGGATGTAAAGCTCATGGTGAGCCTCTCGTCCTGCCTCTCGGCTTGCTCTGGGACAATCTCACAGACCAAGCCAAATGCTCGCGTATATGAAACATTTTCCCCAACTAAATAACTGAGAATTTATTCCAATCGGCCTACATACATATGGAGTAACATTTTATTAAAGAAATACAAGGTCCCGGACATATCAAGACATTTATATTCTCCATTCCCCACGGATAATTTATTGAACGTTGGATTACTAGTTTTAACAGAATTTCAGATATTTGACAAATATATAGTATACTCAGTCTGGTCGGGATATGAGGTTCACGGTGCCTACAGACCCCCGGACGGTGCCTACAGACCTCCGGACGGTGCCTACAGACTCCCGGACGGTGCCTACAGACCTCCGGACGGTGCCTACAGACTCCCGGACGGTGCCTACAGACCCCCGGACGGTGCCGTCCAGCCTCGTTTTGAAGTATCCCTGGAGAGTATTTAAGCAGGGGATTGGGACCACCAGGGGACTTTTTGCTCACGCCTTCAAGGAGTGTACATTGTCGTTCCATCGTCTGACCATGGGAGATAGGGTGACTACCTTCAACGTCCGCCGTCCGCCTGACCGTGGCGACGTCAACCAGTCGGGCCTGAGACCGACGGGTAGTGTGGGTTCAAGTCCGCCGTGATGGATATGCATATAGGGATTTACCACTATCTGATTAAATGATTTGACTTTGTTAATTTCTGGGATATACGTGTGCGTTTTACTCTATTGATTACTTTCTGGATCAAGAAATAGTACATTTTAATAGGTTCGTTAATTATGATTGACACTTGAAGATATACAGTATGATTTATTCTTGCTGGACATTTCATCACGGATTTCCCAACATGTATATAAATGTAAAATATTGTTGAATTTGTTGACTCATGTATATAAATTATTGAAGCGAATTCAGAGTTGTTCCATTTCAAGAAACTGGTAGCGTGATATTGAAAAATACACAACGAGAGGAAAACATGATTACAAGAAATATACAAGGAAACATTCTAATCACAAAAAGGGGAACCAAAATATAAATAAATGATACGACTTTGAAAATAATACAAAAAGGGGGAAAATCGCTACAAAATATTTGGTGCCGTGACCAGGATTCCAGAGGATATATTTTCGGGAATTGAACTTACCTGGAAGTTTGAAATGGATACAATATTGGAAGAATGTGAACCTCCTCTGGCGGAGCAGATGAGCACACTGGAGCTGAGGGGCAGGAATATCGAACGGTCTGCAGGGGACGCTCCCTTGGAGTCCTCCTATCCCCAGGATGTCGATGTGAAGTCCAGGGAACGTGGCAATTACCTACAAACACTGCGGGAAGATCCAGACATGAGGAAGATCCTCGCTGTGAGCACAACCCCGACACCCACACGTCGAGAACATACAACTGACGAGCGTTGGCATTCAGCCAGCTGCCCTCCGGTGTCTGCAGAGTCAGGTCTAGCTAGGGGCATTGAAGAGCTCCTGGCTCGATTACCTCAGGTCACGGACGCTATGGCACCCAATCCGTCCATGGGTCCGCACATCAGCCAAACTCAGCCTCCAGCACAGCGGCCACTGGGTCCAGCACTACCCAGGCCGCCTCATCGTCATGAAAGGTCGCGCAGTAATGATCAAGTCGACAGCGACAGTGATTCAGCATGGAGCACATCCACTCACCACAGGCGAGAACGACCACCCTCCATGCGCCCTGACAAGTTTGACGGCACTTCCCTGGAGTGGTCCGAGTATCTCTGTCACTTTCTCGTGGTGGCTGACGTCAACAACTGGGATAACGTCACGAAGGCAAAATACCTCGCCGCCAGTCTGACGGGAGAGGCACGACAAATTCTGGCAGAACTGAAACCGGGAGAGTACAAAAATTGGACTCTCTTGGTGAATCATCTCCAACAGCGGTTCGACCCGACTTGCAAGGAGATGGTCCACAGGGCTTCTCTGGAGAGTTACACACGCAAACGAGGAGAGAGTCCTCAAGAATATGGTCATAACATCCGTCGGCTTGTGAAGAAGGCATATCCCACCATACCTGAAGAGGGGAGGGAAACTCTCGCTCTGGCATATATCATGAAGGGACAGGGTGATGGCAACATGAAAACTATGGCCCTGATGAAGGGTATGAAGACTGTCGATGAAGCGGTCACTTTCATGACACAATATGAAAGTGTTCTACCTCCTAAAGCAGTAAAACCTCTGAACATGGTCCAGCCAGTTGAAGATTCCGGTGAAGAGGACACCGATGACATCTGGCACATCCGCCCAGAGTTTCAGAAGAAAACCAGAGACATAGGAACACCTAGTCAACACCAGTCTATTGCCCACCAGGATGCTACACAGCAGCAAAGCCGAAAAATCGACCAGATCCTCGAGCTGCTCCGTCAACTGATCCAGAACACAGATAAGAATCCCAAGGACGTTGTTCCTAAACCACGTCTGGAGAAGAACTCAATGAAGAGTCCTGTGGAGTGCTGGAGCTGCCGAAAACCAGGCCATATTAGCCGGGACTGTCCACAAAAGACCAAAAACATCGCAGCCCTCCAGAGAGTGATGCAGCTCCTCGAGTACGACGGTGATGAGAGCACAGAAAATGCGGAGTTGGAAAACGAGTAGGGCTCACGCTGACCACCAACCCCGTGGGCCGAAGCCATGATAAAGGGACTATTACTAGTTGTGGGAACATCAACAAATCTACACAGTGGGAAGGGAGACTAATTTACTGCGAGCATGCAGTACAAACAGAAAAATGGGATAAAAATGACAAGCAAAATATTGCTACTCAAACTAATTTAGAGCCGCCAGTACATATGTCTGCAGGTTCCCACTGCAGGGATCTCGACATGAACCCTGCAGAGGACTCTCTGCAGATGAAAGAACCCCCCATATCAAGAGAAATAGAAAATGGTGGAGAATTGCTGTCGGGCCTGGAGGACGCAAAACTGGACTCGGACGATGGGCGACCACTGGCATCAGGGCTCGGGGCCGTGAAGGAGGATGGGATTCCTGCCTTGGGAGTGGGGCTCCCTGGACCGAGCGAGGATGGCCAGTTGGTGCGTGTGACTGTCAATAATCCGGGTGTTTTGGCATGGTACGCGGCGTGCCATGTGATGGGGAAGCCTTGCAGTATGTTGGTGGATACCGGGGCTTCTTCCACCGTCTTGGACGAGGAGCAGTTCTACGACCTGGAGGAGGAAGAACGAACCAAACTTCGACCTACTAAGACACGACTACGTGTAGCAACTGGTGACATGCTGTGTGTGACCGGGGAACTTGATGTGAACATCAGGTTGGGAGAGATATCAGTGTCAGTTCCCGTGATTATCGGAAAAATTGGTATTCCCGGTGTGCTGGGTATGGACATTCTACAAAAACTAGGGGGCCATTTGGACTTAAAACACGGGGAATTACAAATCGGGAGCTCCACTGTCATCTTGAGCTCACAAGTCCAGAACTCAATTTGCAAAATAATAACTGAAAATGATGTCCATATTCTTCCCCGTTCTGAACATGTGATACAAGCCATGGTGAAAACGAGCTCCCCACAAAATGATCCAAATAAAATCCAAGTGGGGGTCATTCAACAAAATAACAATTTCTGTGAACAATACCCTATCATGGTTGCCGGTAGTGTAGTCCGACCCACACAAATGCAAGTACCAGTGACACTATTGAACGTTACAGAAGAACCATACACCCTTCCCCGTGGAACTGTAATTGCCGATATGGAAGAAATTGACACAATCATAACGTTGTCTAATGATCGGGAATGTCCTAGAGCACACCAAAGGCCCACCGATTTGAATGATGTTACTTCATGTGACGTCCGCGCTCCAAATACAGAGAAACTGACACCCAACTCGACGAAATGGAGGAACAAAATGGCAGCGGGTGTTTATCGACTACAGCCAACAAATCCTGACGACCTACCGGAATTCCTACAACCCTTGTATGAACGTTCAACAGCTTCACTAAACCTAGACGAATGTAAATTAGTCAAGCAGATGTTATCACGTAACGCGGACGTATCTATGGAACCAGGGGGTCCTCTAGGGAAAACTTCTCTCGTGAGACATTCCATAAATATTGGAGAAAACCCACCTATCAAACAGCCCCTGAGAAGAGTACCATTTCACCAGCAAGCCATAATAGAAGAGGAAGTAGAGAAAATGCTACAAGCAGGAGTCATAGAGCCCAGCGACAGTCCCTGGTCTTCGCCAATTGTACTTGTCAAGAAAAAGGACGGTACCACACATTTCTGTGTGGATTATCGTAAATTGAATAATGCCACTATCAAAGACGCCTACCCGTTACCACGTATTGATGACAGTCTGGATACCTTAGCCGGGGGACAATACTTCTCAACACTAGATCTCGCCTGTGGATACTGGCAAGTGGAAATGCACCCTGATGATAAAGCAAAAACAGCCTTTTCCACACGTTCTGGCTTGTATCAATTTAAAGTAATGCCATTCGGACTAGCTACGGCCCCGGCCACCTTTGAACGACTAATGGAAATTGCAATGAGGGGACTCCAATGGCGCCATATGCTCTTATATTTGGATGACATTATTTGTAAGGGCTCTACTCTGATACAAGCAGTTGAAAATCTAGAAGAAGTGCTAGATAGACTCCGTCATGCTGGCTTAAAATTGAAGCCTTCCAAGTGTGCATTATTCCAGCGGCGTGTCGCCTTTTTGGGACATGTGGTATCAAGTCAAGGAATTGAATGTGACCCCGAAAAAATTGATGCAGTCAGAAATATGCTGCCCCCTCAGAACGTGTCAGAGCTACGGAGCTATCTAGGACTGATCGGGTATTATCGTCGGTTTGTACGTGGTTTTGCCTCAAAAGCGGAACCTCTATATGCCCTACTGAAGAAAGGAAGCAGATTTCGGTGGACTGGTGAATGTCAAACCGCCTGGGAACAATTACGTACACCGCTGATGGAAGCACCAATATTAGTGTAACCGGACATGGCAAAAGAATTTATCCTTGATACGGATGCCAGTGGATATGGTATTGGAGGCGTACTTGCACAGATACAGGACGGTACAGAGCGTGTTGTAGCTTATGCCAGTAAAACACTTCGGGACACCCAACAACATTACTGTACTACAAAAAGGGAATTATTGGCAGTGGTGGCAATGATTCATCATTTTCGTCATTATCTGTGGGGTACATCATTTCGCCTACGCACTGACCACGCGTCGCTACGATGGTTGCTGAATTTCAAAGAAGCTGAAGGTATGATTGCACGCTGGGCTGCCAGGATTGCCAGTTATGATTTCACTTGTGAGATCAGACCAGGCAGACAACACGGGAATGCCGATGGCATGTCACGCTGCCGACAGTGCCACAGAGACGGCTGTCCTGCCGACGGCACCACCAGCCGTGATGTGGATAATGTATCTGATGATGATCTATTGCCTCCAATCAACGGGGAAACATGGAATTTCGCCACGTTACAAGAAATCAAGCCACATGACAAATGGGAAGACGATCCATTCTGTGGGGACGGAATTGAGCCATTTATTGACTGGGATATTTTCGCGCCAGAATTCCTGTATCCAGAAGCCGAGGGCCGCTCCGTGGACAAGTATTTATCGGCTAATATTTGTGCTGTCACTCGCAGTCAAGCAAAGTCTCAAGTTTGTGCTAACGCTACAGTTGGGGATGGGGTACACTCAATGGAGGCATGGCTAACGAAATTTTCCACACGTTCTGGCTTGTATCAATTTAAAGTAATGCCATTCGGACTAGCTACGGCCCCGGCCACCTTTGAACGACTAATGGAAATTGCAATGAGGGGACTCCAATGGCGCCATATGCTCTTATATTTGGATGACATTATTTGTAAGGGCTCTACTCTGATACAAGCAGTTGAAAATCTAGAAGAAGTGCTAGATAGACTCCGTCATGCTGGCTTAAAATTGAAGCCTTCCAAGTGTGCATTATTCCAGCGGCGTGTCGCCTTTTTGGGACATGTGGTATCAAGTCAAGGAATTGAATGTGACCCCGAAAAAATTGATGCAGTCAGAAATATGCTGCCCCCTCAGAACGTGTCAGAGCTACGGAGCTATCTAGGACTGATCGGGTATTATCGTCGGTTTGTACGTGGTTTTGCCTCAAAAGCGGAACCTCTGTATGCCCTACTGAAGAAAGGAAGCAGATTTCGGTGGACTGGTGAATGTCAAACCGCCTGGGAACAATTACGTACACCGCTGATGGAAGCACCAATATTAGTGTAACCGGACATGGCAAAAGAATTTATCCTTGATACGGATGCCAGTGGATATGGTATTGGAGGCGTACTTGCACAGATACAGGACGGTACAGAGCGTGTTGTAGCTTATGCCAGTAAAACACTTCGGGACACCCAACAACATTACTGTACTACAAAAAGGGAATTATTGGCAGTGGTGGCAATGATTCATCATTTTCGTCATTATCTGTGGGGTACATCATTTCGCCTACGCACTGACCACGCGTCGCTACGATGGTTGCTGAATTTCAAAGAAGCTGAAGGTATGATTGCACGCTGGGCTGCCAGGATTGCCAGTTATGATTTCACTTGTGAGATCAGACCAGGCAGACAACACGGGAATGCCGATGGCATGTCACGCTGCCGACAGTGCCACAGAGACGGCTGTCCTGCCGACGGCACCACCAGCCGTGATGTGGATAATGTATCTGATGATGATCTATTGCCTCCAATCAACGGGGAAACATGGAATTTCGCCACGTTACAAGAAATCAAGCCACATGACAAATGGGAAGACGATCCATTCTGTGGGGACGGAATTGAGCCATTTATTGACTGGGATATTTTCGCGCCAGAATTCCTGTATCCAGAAGCCGAGGGCCGCTCTGTGGACAAGTATTTATCGGCTAATATTTGTGCTGTCACTCGCAGTCAAGCAAAGTCTCAAGTTTGTGCTAATGCTACAGTTGGGGATGGGGTACACTCAATGGAGGCATGGCTAACGAAATTCACTACAGAGGAAATGATCCAAGCACAGCGTGGAGACCCCACTATCAAGCCCTTGTATGACTGGATAAAATCCTCCCCTGAGCAACCAGGCTGGAAGGAAGTAAGACAGTTCTCTCAGGATACACGCACACTTTGGCAACAATGGGACAGACTTGTGATCACAAATGGGCTGTTACACCGAAAGAGTACTATGTCCTGGCAAAAATCTCCAGTTCTACAACTAATCATACCCACAGCTATTCGTCAAGATTTGATGCATGATGTCCATGATAGCAAATTCGGTGGCCATTTAGGTGTTACTCGCACGTTGAAGCGCCTTAAATCCAATATGTATTGGCCAGGTATGACACATGATGTGGAACGGTGGGTCGGTAAATGTATCCCGTGTGCTTCGAGAAAATCCCGTCCAGGGGCACGTCATCATCCCATGGGACATCTACCAGTCGGTGACCGTCTTGAACGCGTGTCAATGGACATTATGGAGCCCGGTGTGATCACCAAAAATGGAAGCAGGTATATACTGGTGATTTCTGATCAATTTACTAGGTGGACGGAAGCGTATGCCTTACCTGATCATACGGCTCAAACAGTCGCGGATATTTTCATGACTCAGTTCGTATGTAAATGGGGAATCCCATCCATTATTCACACTGACCAGGGACGGGAATGGGAATCAAAACTGTTTCAAGAACTGTGTAAATTGATGGGCTGTATGAAAACCAAAACTTGTGTATACCACCCTCAAGGAGACGGACAGGTCGAACGCTTTAATCGCACCCTACTTGCTATGTTATCTGCCGTCGTGAACGAAAATATGGATGACTGGGATGATCATCTACCTTATATAATGGCAGCATATCGTTCTTCAGTGCATGACTGTACCGGATGTACACCTAACAGGTTGATGCTCGGAAGAGAAAATACTACCCCTTTGGACCTGTTATACCCACTGCCCCCTGATCAGGAGAGCATCCCCATATGTCGTCAGGAATATGTGGAATTCGTACGCGAAGCTACAGTTAACGCACATGACTATGCACGGAAAAACATGCAAAAAGCAGTAAAACGGCAGAAAAAGAACCATGATGTTCATGCAGCAGAGAGAAACTTTCCTATCGGGTCCTGGGTATTATATTATTACGTACCCGAAGCACAGAAGAAACTAGGAAAAGGGTGGACGGGACCGTATCTAGTAATCGACAACAAGTTGAATTGGAAAGTGAAAATTCAAGCTGAGAGAGGAGCCCCGGTAAAAGAAGTTCATATTGATTATTTGAAATCGTGCCCCTTCACCCCAGAGAAGGCATCATGGATCAACCCAATACATGACTAGAAAGGATGGACATAAGCTCATCACTACAGTCAATGGTCATTTCTGCAGTTTGGTTAAAATGTATCAATTTCTAGCCCCATCGGTGCCGAAGCTACCCCGGTCGGTGCCTCAGCATCATGTATCAACCCAGTACAAGACTAGAAAGGGTGGACATAAGCTCATCACTACAGTCAATGGTCATTTCAGCAGTTTGGTTAAAATGTATCAATTTCTAGCCCCACTGGTGCCAACGCTGCCCCGGTCGGTGCCTCTCCGCCCCGGCCGGGGCCACTGTTTTCAATACGGGCGTAATGTGTATAATGACGTCATGACGTTTTCTGCCTCTATAAGTCTGCCCGACCCAGCGTGTGGGGTTACTCGTCAATTAAATGCCGGCTATGGAGCTTGATGAGCTGGAAGAATTATTGCAAGTTTTGGATAAAGTTGAAGACTCGAACAATTGTTCCATTTGTGGAAAAAAATTCAAAAAGCGATACGGATTAAACCGTCACAAGAAAGAAGTCCACGGTCTCGGCGTCACCAACCGTTTCTCCTGCCAGGACTGTCCAAAAACCTTTGGACGTGTTTATGACTTAAACGCCCATAGGTACAGAGTGCACGAGTTGCCTGCCCCTAAAACTTTGGAGCCTGAGTCGGGTACACTCAATGGAGGCCACTATCAAAGACGCCTACCCGTTACCACGTATTGATGACAGTCTGGATACCTTAGCCGGGGGACAATACTTCTCAACACTAGATCTCGCCTGTGGATACTGGCAAGTGGAAATGCACCCTGATGATAAAGCAAAAACAGCCTTTTCCACACGTTCTGGCTTGTATCAATTTAAAGTAATGCCATTCGGACTAGCTACGGCCCCGGCCACCTTTGAACGACTAATGGAAATTGCAATGAGGGGACTCCAATGGCGCCATATGCTCTTATATTTGGATGACATTATTTGTAAGGGCTCTACTCTGATACAAGCAGTTGAAAATCTAGAAGAAGTGCTAGATAGACTCCGTCATGCTGGCTTAAAATTGAAGCCTTCCAAGTGTGCATTATTCCAGCGGCGTGTCGCCTTTTTGGGACATGTGGTATCAAGTCAAGGAATTGAATGTGACCCCGAAAAAATTGATGCAGTCAGAAATATGCTGCCCCCTCAGAACGTGTCAGAGCTACGGAGCTATCTAGGACTGATCGGGTATTATCGTCGGTTTGTACGTGGTTTTGCCTCAAAAGCGGAACCTCTGTATGCCCTACTGAAGAAAGGAAGCAGATTTCGGTGGACTGGTGAATGTCAAACCGCCTGGGAACAATTACGTACACCGCTGATGGAAGCACCAATATTAGTGTAACCGGACATGGCAAAAGAATTTATCCTTGATACGGATGCCAGTGGATATGGTATTGGAGGCGTACTTGCACAGATACAGGACGGTACAGAGCGTGTTGTAGCTTATGCCAGTAAAACACTTCGGGACACCCAACAACATTACTGTACTACAAAAAGGGAATTATTGGCAGTGGTGGCAATGATTCATCATTTTCGTCATTATCTGTGGGGTACATCATTTCGCCTACGCACTGACCACGCGTCGCTACGATGGTTGCTGAATTTCAAAGAAGCTGAAGGTATGATTGCACGCTGGGCTGCCAGGATTGCCAGTTATGATTTCACTTGTGAGATCAGACCAGGCAGACAACACAGGAATGCCGATGGCATGTCACGCTGCCGACAGTGCCACAGAGACGGCTGTCCTGCCGACGGCACCACCAGCCGTGATGTGGATAATGTATCTGATGATGATCTATTGCCTCCAATCAACGGGGAAACATGGAATTTCGCCCCGTTACAAGAAATCAAGCCACATGACAAATGGGAAGATGATCCATTCTGTGGGGACGGAATTGAGCCATTTATTGACTGGGATATTTTCGCGCCAGAATTCCTGTATCCAGAAGCCGAGGGCCGCTCCGTGGACAAGTATTTATCGGCTAATATTTGTGCTGTCACTCGCAGTCAAGCAAAGTCTCAAGTTTGTGCTAACGCTACAGTTGGGGATGGGGTACACTCAATGGAGGCATGGCTAACGAAATTTTCCACACGTTCTGGCTTGTATCAATTTAAAGTAATGCCATTCGGACTAGCTACGGCCCCGGCCACCTTTGAACGACTAATGGAAATTGCAATGAGGGGACTCCAATGGCGCCATATGCTCTTATATTTGGATGACATTATTTGTAAGGGCTCTACTCTGATACAAGCAGTTGAAAATCTAGAAGAAGTGCTAGATAGACTCCGTCATGCTGGCTTAAAATTGAAGCCTTCCAAGTGTGCATTATTCCAGCGGCGTGTCGCCTTTTTGGGACATGTGGTATCAAGTCAAGGAATTGAATGTGACCCCGAAAAAATTGATGCAGTCAGAAATATGCTGCCCCCTCAGAACATGTCAGAGCTACGGAGCTATCTAGGACTGATCGGGTATTATCGTCGGTTTGTACGTGGTTTTGCCTCAAAAGCGGAACCTCTGTATGCCCTACTGAAGAAAGGAAGCAGATTTCGGTGGACTGGTGAATGTCAAACCGCCTGGGAACAATTACGTACACCGCTGATGGAAGCACCAATATTAGTGTAACCGGACATGGCAAAAGAATTTATCCTTGATACGGATGCCAGTGGATATGGTATTGGAGGCGTACTTGCACAGATACAGGACGGTACAGAGCGTGTTGTAGCTTATGCCAGTAAAACACTTCGGGACACCCAACAACATTACTGTACTACAAAAAGGGAATTATTGGCAGTGGTGGCAATGATTCATCATTTTCGTCATTATCTGTGGGGTACATCATTTCGCCTACGCACTGACCACGCGTCGCTACGATGGTTGCTGAATTTCAAAGAAGCTGAAGGTATGATTGCACGCTGGGCTGCCAGGATTGCCAGTTATGATTTCACTTGTGAGATCAGACCAGGCAGACAACACGGGAATGCCGATGGCATGTCACGCTGCCGACAGTGCCACAGAGACGGCTGTCCTGCCGACGGCACCACCAGCCGTGATGTGGATAATGTATCTGATGATGATCTATTGCCTCCAATCAACGGGGAAACATGGAATTTCGCCACGTTACAAGAAATCAAGCCACATGACAAATGGGAAGACGATCCATTCTGTGGGGACGGAATTGAGCCATTTATTGACTGGGATATTTTCGCGCCAGAATTCCTGTATCCAGAAGCCGAGGGCCGCTCCGTGGACAAGTATTTATCGGCTAATATTTGTGCTGTCACTCGCAGTCAAGCAAAGTCTCAAGTTTGTGCTAACGCTACAGTTGGGGATGGGGTACACTCAATGGAGGCATGGCTAACGAAATTCACTACAGAGGAAATGATCCAAGCACAGCGTGGAGACCCCACTATCAAGCCCTTGTATGACTGGATAAAATCCTCCCCTGAGCAACCAGGCTGGAAGGAAGTAAGACAGTTCTCTCAGGATACACGCACACTTTGGCAACAATGGGACAGACTTGTGATCACAAATGGGCTGTTACACCGAAAGAGTACTATGTCCTGGCAAAAATCTCCAGTTCTACAACTAATCATACCCACAGCTATTCGTCAAGATTTGATGCATGATGTCCATGATAGCAAATTCGGTGGCCATTTAGGTGTTACTCGCACGTTGAAGCGCCTTAAATCCAATATGTATTGGCCAGGTATGACACATGATGTGGAACGGTGGGTCGGTAAATGTATCCCGTGTGCTTCGAGAAAATCCCGTCCAGGGGCACGTCATCATCCCATGGGACATCTACCAGTCGGTGACCGTCTTGAACGCGTGTCAATGGACATTATGGAGCCCGGTGTGATCACCAAAAATGGAAGCAGGTATATACTGGTGATTTCTGATCAATTTACTAGGTGGACGGAAGCGTATGCCTTACCTGATCATACGGCTCAAACAGTCGCGGATATTTTCATGACTCAGTTCGTATGTAAATGGGGAATCCCATCCATTATTCACACTGACCAGGGACGGGAATGGGAATCAAAACTGTTTCAAGAACTGTGTAAATTGATGGGCTGTATGAAAACCAAAACTTGTGTATACCACCCTCAAGGAGACGGACAGGTCGAACGCTTTAATCGCACCCTACTTGCTATGTTATCTGCCGTCGTGAACGAAAATATGGATGACTGGGATGATCATCTACCTTATATAATGGCAGCATATCGTTCTTCAGTGCATGACTGTACCGGATGTACACCTAACAGGTTGATGCTCGGAAGAGAAAATACTACCCCTTTGGACCTGTTATACCCACTGCCCCCTGATCAGGAGAGCATCCCCATATGTCGTCAGGAATATGTGGAATTCGTACGCGAAGCTACAGTTAACGCACATGACTATGCACGGAAAAACATGCAAAAAGCAGTAAAACGGCAGAAAAAGAACCATGATGTTCATGCAGCAGAGAGAAACTTTCCTATCGGGTCCTGGGTATTATATTATTACGTACCCGAAGCACAGAAGAAACTAGGAAAAGGGTGGACGGGACCGTATCTAGTAATCGACAACAAGTTGAATTGGAAAGTGAAAATTCAAGCTGAGAGAGGAGCCCCGGTAAAAGAAGTTCATATTGATTATTTGAAATCGTGCCCCTTCACCCCAGAGAAGGCATCATGGATCAACCCAATACATGACTAGAAAGGATGGACATAAGCTCATCACTACAGTCAATGGTCATTTCTGCAGTTTGGTTAAAATGTATCAATTTCTAGCCCCATCGGTGCTGAAGCTACCCCGGTCGGTGCCTCAGCATCATGTATCAACCCAGTACAAGACTAGAAAGGGTGGACATAAGCTCATCACTACAGTCAATGGTCATTTCAGCAGTTTGGTTAAAATGTATCAATTTCTAGCCCCACTGGTGCCAACGCTGCCCCGGTCGGTGCCTCACCGCCCCGGCCGGGGCCACTGTTTTCAATACGGGCGTAATGTGTATAATGACGTCATGACGTTTTCTGCCTCTATAAGTCTGCCCGACCCAGCGTGTGGGGTTACTCGTCAATTAAATGCCGGCTATGGAGCTTGATGAGCTGGAAGAATTATTGCAAGTTTTGGATAAAGTTGAAGACTCGAACAATTGTTCCATTTGTGGAAAAAAATTCAAAAAGCGATACGGATTAAACCGTCACAAGAAAGAAGTCCACGGTCTCGGCGTCACCAACCGTTTCTCCTGCCAGGACTGTCCAAAAACCTTTGGACGTGTTTATGACTTAAACGCCCATAGGTACAGAGTGCACGAGTTGCCTGCCCCTAAAACTTTGGAGCCTGAGTCGGGTGCCGTCCGAAGTGGCTACGTTATTCCACGCCTGGCTAACGTGATGGCCGCTGGAGACACCACTGCTATTGCCGATCAGCGGAAACGAAAGGCTGTAGCAAAATGTACGGACATGCCGCCACCAAAGATTAAAAAGCTCAATTTCAAGCGAGTGGCTTACAAGGGGGATAACAGTAACAAGGAAGACGTGAAGAGCGAACAAGAAGAAAATCCGAGTCCTGTAGTCATTGACAGTGGTAGTGAGGACAGCGAGGAGGGGGGTAGCGATGCCCCACAGATATTATCATCGCCACCCGCAGAGCTCAACACCAGACAACAACAGGTTCAGGATGAGCCTCGGGACGCACGGCCGTTGCCCACGACGCCAGTGGCGAGCCCCGGTACTCCAGTCGGCAAGTACGAGAACATCTCGGATGAGGAAGACACGGGAGACAGCGAACAGCAGGGTGCCCCCACCGCCCTGTCATCAGCAGGACCAGACAAATCGCCGCTGCCTTCTTGGCTCGACACGGTCGCCCCGCCTCGAGGATACACATGGCTTTGTGAATTAGAAGATTCCTGCATGGGTCGCGACGAACTCACACAGTTCCTCCAAGAGCAAGGGGAGTTTGTGAGCCAACTCCAAGCCTTCCATTCGTCCTTGTCTGTGGTGCTACGGAGGGCTGAGTCGGCGCGGGGAGCTGCCCGGGAGAGACTGCGGATGCTTGAAGTGATGGACCAAGCGATCACCAACACGCGTCGCTCCACACTCGAGCAGCTAGCGGCCGAACAGCGTGCACTGATCGACTCGCAACAACAAATGTTGGCTCGAGTGAACGCGCTAGTCAGCAATCCACAAATTTAAATTGGGGGTCGAACTCTTTATTTAGTTGTGTTCATGTACATTGACTGTTATAGAATTAAATTTCCGTGAATGAGCTATCGGGGACGATAGATGCAGAAAGGGTGGATTTGAAACATTTTCCCCAACTAAATAACTGAGAATTTATTCCAATCGGCCTACATACATATGGAGTAACATTTTATTAAAGAAATACAAGGTCCCGGACATATCAAGACATTTATATTCTCCATTCCCCACGGATAATTTATTGAACGTTGGATTACTAGTTTTAACAGAATTTCAGATATTTGACAAATATATAGTATACTCAGTCTGGTCGGGATATGAGGTTCACGGTGCCTACAGACCCCCGGACGGTGCCTACAGACCTCCGGACGGTGCCTACAGACTCCCGGACGGTGCCTACAGACCTCCGGACGGTGCCTACAGACTCCCGGACGGTGCCTACAGACCCCCGGACGGTGCCTACAGACCACCGGACGGTGCCGTCCAGCCTCGTTTTGAAGTATCCCTGGAGAGTATTTAAGCAGGGGATTGGGACCACCAGGGGACTTTTTGCTCACGCCTTCAAGGAGTGTACATCGTCGTTCCATCGCCTGACCATGGGAGATAGGGTGACTACCTTCAACGTCCGCCGTCCGCCTGACCGTGGCGACGTCAACCAGTCGGGCCTGAGACCGACGGGTAGTGTGGGTTCAAGTCCGCCGTGATGGATATGCATATACGGATTTACCACTATCTGATTAAATGATTTGACTTTGTTAATTTCTGGGATATACGTCTGCGTTTTACTCTATTGATTACTTTCTGGATCAAGAAATAGTACATTTTAATAGGTTCGTTACTTATGATTGACACTTGAAGATATACAGTATGATTTATTCTTGCTGGACATTTCATCACGGATTTCCCAACATGTATATAAATGTAAAATATTGTTGAATTTGTTGACTCATGTATATACATTATTGAAGCGAATTCAGAGTTGTTCCATTTCAAGAAACTAGTAGCGTGATATTGAAAAATACACAACGAGAGGAAAACATGATTACAAGAAATATACAAGGAAACATTCTAATCACAAAAAGGGGAACCAAAATATAAATAAATGATACGACTTTGAAAATAATACAAAAAGGGGGAAAATCGCTACATATATATCGAACCGAGAGGCGAGAGGAGAAACTAGGTCACCACTTGTTATAGTTTACTGGGCGCGATTAGGTACAGTGCGTTGCTAGGCAGCGCACGCTCGGAACTCGAGCGGTCTAAAGATAGGCCACAATACTTGCTAGTGTTTTGCAAAGACTCCTGCCGTGTGCTTTGGGCAAAATCACCACACATATATGCGAATAAACGACATTTAAATCCCAGAGTGGAACGGAATGTACTTAGAGTTCGTACCTGATTGGTTTCAGGCAAAGTCCGACATAGTATATAAATTACCATGAATAGGACATAAGATCAAATGATGAATTTGAGTACGAAAACATACCACATAGATCTACATTTATGATACGCACACACAATTTATATTCCAACTAGACGCTTCCGGTCGCCTACGACCGCTTGGGTGTATCCCCCGTAGCCCTATCATCTCTGTTGCATCAAATATATCACTGTTTAGTGTGAAAAACTAGAGCAGGGGCTGAAAAAGATTACCAGAGAAATGATAAATCTCAAGTCACAACTTTTTTCTTTTCTCCACCAAAATTGCTGCACTGATCTTCCGAGGTTATTGAAGGTCGAATTCATAATCACCACTGAAATCTCTTTATATGAATTTCCATTTCGACATGTTTGATAAAATAATGAAAATACAGATAGATCAATCTTTTCACCTATTTATATTTCAACTTTAAATTTCAACTCTTTACATTTAAATTTCAACTCTTTACAAACTTGGTTCCAAGTTGAAATTCAAAGTAAAAGTTGACCAAAATTGCATTTCAAGATGACGAAATTGGAGCCAGATCGAACGTATTTCGACTCATAATACATGTATGTGCCACACATGGTTTCAAGTTGAAATTCAAAGTAAAAGTTGACCAAAATTGCATTTCAAGATGACGAAATTGGAGCCAGATCGAACTTATTTCGACTTATAATACATGTATGTGCCAAACATGGTTTCAAGTTGAAATTGAAAGTAAAAGTTGACCAAAACTGCATTTCAAGATGACGAAATTGGAGCCAGATAGAACTTTTCGTCATAAGTTATATTTTAACTCATAATATGTGCCAAACTTGGTTTCAAGTTGAAATTCAAGCTAAAAGTTTACCAAAACTGCATTTCAAGATGAAGAAATTGGAGCCAGAACGAACTTTTCATCATAAGTTATATTTTAACTCATAATATGTGCCAAACTTAGTTTCAAGTTGAAATTCAAACTAGAAGTTGACCAAAACTGCATTTCAAGATGACGAAATTGGAGCCAAATCGAACTTTTCACCATAAGTTATATTTCGACTCATAATATGTGCCAAACATGCTTTCAAGTTGAAATTCAAAGTAAAAGTTGACCAAAATTGCATTTCAAGATAACGAAATTGAAGCCAGATCGAACTTTTCACCATGAGTTATATTTCGACTCATAATATGTGCCAAACATGCTTTCAAGTTGAACTTCAAAGTAAAAATTGACAAAACTGCATTTCAAGATGACGAAATTGGAGCCAGATCTAACTTTTCGCCACAAGTTATATTTTAACTCATAATTTGTGCCAAACATAGTCTCAAGTTGAAATTCAAAGTACAAGTTGATCAATGTTTTTCATAAAAAGCTATTGTGATCAATAATAAACTTAACTAGCAAGAAATAATGTTAACTTATTTGGTCACAGCCATGAATCTCTACTGGACAAAGCCTTCACCTTGTTGAGCCCAATAATAAATATTTCTTGTCTTAACTATTTTCATTATGGTCAATAATAGACTTAACATGTGAAAAAAAGGTTAACTTATTTGGTTACACCCAGACGTTTCTACCTGATAAAACCTTGAAAAAAAATGTTAACTTATTTGGTTACAGACATAAAATGTCTACTGGACAGAATCTTTACCTTGTTGAGCCCAAAATTAAATATTTCTTGTCTTAACTATTTTTATTGTGGTCAATAATACACAAACTAGTAAAAATAATGTTAACTTATTCAGTACACCCATGAAATCTGAACTGGACATACTTTCACCTTGTTGAGCTTGATAATAATTATTTCTCATCTTAACTATTTTTATTGTGGTCAATAATAGACTTAACTATTTTTATTGTGGTCAATAATAGACTTAACTATTAAAAATAATGTTAACTTATTCAGTTACACCCATGAAATCTATACTGGACAAAACCTTTACCTTGTTGAGCTTAATAATAAACGTTTCTTGTCTTAACTATTTTTATTGTGGACAATAATAGACTTAACTGGTAAAACTAATGTTAACTTATTCAGTAATATTGTCCTGTTTTCACTGAAAACATCAGTTCTCCATTCTGAACAAGAAACCAGTGTCATTACCTTCCATAATACAGGCTATTGGAATGATCATACATGTCAAAATAGATATTTCACAATTCTGTAATAAGTTAGGCTGTTAACATATAAATATTCATATGATCATTCTAAAAAACGATTGGTTTCTTGTGACAGCCCTTCCCAACAACACTTCCAACTAGACGTCAAGGCCTAAAGATGCCTTGGAGGCATTTCGGTGTGATGATTAATTTATAAAATCTACTAGATATCGACGAAAATGAAAAATGTTGACTCAGCCAAAAAAATTTCAGGTCAAGTTCAAAGTTCATCCGTAATACCCCTTAGACATGTTTGTCTAGGGCGACGAGTCCGAAAATAACGTCAGTTTCCCTCTACGACGCACCGTTTCCGAGATATCAACGAAAACAAAAAATGCCGACTCGGCAAAAAAATTTGGGGTCAAGGTCAAAGTTCATTCATAATACATTTGCGACCTGTTTGCCTAGGGCGACGAGTCCGAAAATAACGTTCGTTTCGCTCTACGACGCACCGTTTCCGAGATATTGACGAAAACGAAAAAATGCTGACTCGGCAAAAAAATTTCGGGTCAAGGTCAAAGTTCATCCGTAATACCCCTTAGACATGTTTGTCTAGGGCGACGAGTCCGAAAATAACGTCCGTTTCGCTCTACGACGCACCGTTCCCGAGATATCGACGAAAACTAAAAATGCCAACTCGGCAAAAAAATTTGGGGTCAAGGTCAAAGTTCATCCGTAATACCCCTTAGACATGTTTGTCTAGGGCGACGAGTCCGAAAATAACGTCCGTTTCGCTCTATGACGCACCGTTCCCGAGATATCAACGAAAATGAAAAATGCCGACTCGGCAAAAAAATTTCGGGTCAAGGTCAAAGTTCATCAATAATACCCCTTAGACATGTTTGTCTAGGGCGACGAGTCCGAAAATAACGTCCGTTTCGCTCTATGACGCACCGTTCGCGAGATATCGACGAAAACGAAAAATGCCGACTCGGCAAAAAAAATTCGGGTCAAGGTCAAAGTTCATCAATAATACCCCTTAGACATGTTTGTCTAGGGCGACGAGTCCGAAAATAACGTCCGTTTCGCTCTATGACGCACCGTTCGCGAGATATCGACGAAAACGAAAAATGCCGACTCGGCAAAAAAATTTCGGGTCAAGGTCAAAGTTCATCCATAATACCCCTTAGACATGTTTGTCTAGGGCGACGAGTCCGAAAATAACGTCCGTTTCGCTCTACGATGCACCGTTTCCGAGATATGCAGGATGCCTCAAGGATGACTCAGCAAAAAATTATTTCGACCTCTAGGTCAAATGTCGTTTGACGTATCGATCCCAAAATCAATAGGGTTCTTCCCTGTTGATATATAAACCTCCGTGCAAAATTCTGCAACTATTGCCTAAATATTTTTCGAGTTATCGTCCGGAAACCAAGTTTCAAGATCAGCCTCGATTTCATCCTCAAGGACCTCACGGACCTCGGAGCCGGATCAAAAAAAATAATACACCCTAGAGATGTTTGTCTAGGGCGACGAGTCCGAAAATAACGTCCGTTTCGCTCTACGATGCACGGTTTCTGAGATATGCAGGAAGCCTCAAGGATGAATCAGCAAAAAATTATTTCGACCTCTAGGTCAAAGGTCGTTTGACGGATCGATCCCCAAATCAATAGGGTTCTTCCCTGGTGGCATATGAACCTCCATGCAGAGTTCTGCAACTATTGCGTAAATTTTTTTCCAGTTATCGTCCGGAAACGAAGTCTCAAAATTAGCCTTGATTTCATCCTCACGGACCTCACGGACCTCGGATCCGGCTCAAAAAGAATAGGGTTCTTCCACATATCATTTCTGACTTGTGGTGAAAATTTGACGAGGATCCGTCAAGGCAATCTAAAGTTATCGTCCGGAAACCAAAAGTGGCGGAAGAAGAAAAAAAAGAAGAAAAAAAAAATTCTGCTAAAACCATAAAGGCATTTCTGCCGAAATGCCTTAATTAGATATTGACTATCCAACTAGTACGAGCCACGACTCGAGAGGATGTCCCTCTTTGAGTCCACCAGGCTGGTCTGATACACAACTTCTTGGCCACGACTCAAGGAGAAAACTCCCGGAGTCCACCAGGCCTATTCCGACACAATGCTTGTTATTCCGACAGTCCAACACATGACTCTGGAGGATGACCCTCTTAGAGTCAACTATTACTGAGTCCGTAAGATGGTCACAACCTATTTAGGCTGATCGCGCCTCCTCTGAGTCCGAGCTGGTGCGGCAGGGGAGGTGTGCGCCATGAGTTCTAGCGCCTCCTCATGGGGCAAGTGCGGAAGGACGCGAATGATGGTTGACACCAATTCGCTGGGGAGACTCGCAGTCTCTTCAGTAGATTCCGGTTGAGGTGCTGGGGTCCTGGCAAGTTGAGCACAAAGCTGGTTGACTTCGCGTTGCAGGTCCACACGGGCCGCATCCGATCGTTGGAGCTGCTCCTGCAACTGTCTCCGTTCTTCTGTTACAGCTTCGGGAGCTGGTCCTGCAGCTCATGTAGGGCGCCCATGGCAAACCCAACAGACAGTCTGTGATATTCTGCTTGACGGACATGGGCGTGCATCACGTTCAGGTATTCACGACGAGTGGCTCGAGCGTGTTGTTCCGCCAAATCGTCGGCACGTGCGAGGGCCAGTGTTGGCAGGTGCTGGTCCAAACGGATCATTGGGGCAGCTTGATCGTCCCCTTAAGCCTCATGTACATGTACGCCATCCAGTAACTTGTCCGCATCCTTGTCCCAGATGGGATAGTTGTACGCGGGATTTTCCCCTGGTAGGGCCTGCATCCCTGGCTGAGTTTGCTCAGCCATACGCTGGCCGTGTATCCACAGAAATTGGTAATCTGCGGCGAATTCGCCCCAACCATGTAACGGGAGCTGTTCGTCTAAGTCCTTGGGCAAGGGTGCGAGGCTCTCAAGGGTTTCCAAGAGTAATCGTGGACGATCATTGTCGGTGTCTCTAGTGACTGGCGTCAGGGGAGTTGGCGGGGTGTCGCGCTCCTCCATCAAGTATGGGAGTTGTACGTCCGGACGAGCAAGTGCCCGCGACGGCTCCACAGCCGATGCCTAAGGTCGCTGTGGGGAGTCCGAAGGGGACACAGGTATGGCGACATGCATCAAGAGGAGACGCCGGGATGACGCAGGTCGATACACTCGCAGTGGAGTGGGTAGGCGGAACTCAAGAGTCCGCAGTGGGTTCTGCTGGTGACAGTTTGCTTTCAGTGACACTCCGCGGGGTTGCGAGAGTAGTGGGCCTGGAGGCTGCAGCGGTCAAGTCCGAAGCGTGCTGTTTGGCTGGAGGGAGGGGTGGATATTCCTCCGGAGGAGGCACGAGACCCTCCTGTACCTGGTAGTCCGTTGGGTGCAGTAGGGCGCTCAACAACTAGGCCTAGCACTATCTGAAACTGAGGATCATGTTCCTGGCGGTGTTCCGTTCATACGAAGTTGCATGGGCGCTGGTCGGCGTGCTTCAGGTGCCTTCATAGCCGAGGTCCTGTGGGTGATCTGCCGCGGGAACAGGAAGGCTCCCGGCCGTCGGTACTGAACCTGTGGGTTAATCGTCTGGATTTCACTCACCATGTTCACTAGGCGGACTTCACCTTCTCGGGTGTCCGTGTTGGCGGCCTCTATCCTCAGGAGGACCAACATTATGTGTGGGGCGAGGTTCGGCGGGTACTGCTCCATGAGCTCTGGTGCCATCAACCAGATTCCGAAGGTCAGGACGGAAGTCGGCATACGTCGGAAGATGATGACATGTGCGGGTACGCGGTGTGGCCGATAGTGCGAGTTTGGCTACATGTCCATGAGACATCGAGTCATGAACCGGCGTACAATCTGCAGGGTCACCGTCAGTCGTCCTCGTTTGAAGAGGGGAAAACGCAGGATGTGCTCGTCCGTAGGCGTCGATAAGTGTTGAACCATGTCCGCCTGTGTCAGAGTAACGAACCCATCATTCACTGGGCATATGAAAAACCAGATGAACGGGTAGTGGTATGCCAATACATGTGCATCCAACTCCTGGGGGGTGCGAAATGGTCCGCGCCGACTCACAGTCGGCCACAACAGGGATCCGGCCGGTTCCTCCTTCCCTGTGCAGAAAGGGCAGTCGTAGCGCCCGTTCTCTTGTCAGATTCCGCGTATAGTCATAATCTGACCCTCAGACAAGTTCGATGGGGCAGCGTGGTCATGTTCTGGCCCATATCCGGGAAGTTGCATACGCTGGCTCATCGGAACTTCGTCCCAACGGAGAGCGAGAGTTTCGATCGGTGTAGCGGGTGCAGGGACAAGCACCATAAGCTCGTTCACTTGTCGTCAGAACAGAGTAATCCGGGGTCCCCGATCCTGGTCCGGAGCTGGCGCTGACGGTCCCGGAACGGCTGGCGGCCCTGTGGGTTGGGCTGGGAATGCGGCTGGTCGAGTGGCGGGTACGAGTACTGGCGCTGTTGTAGCAGGCGACAATACAATCACCGGTGGTGCGGCGATGGTGCCGAATGTAGTGGTGGAGGTGGCGACCGTACCTGGTGACTGTCGCTGAGCCGCTAGGGCGCACTCCACGATGCAGCCCCCTTCCTGCAGCTGGTCTAGCCGCGGTCGTTAAAAATTTTGAATTGAAAGTCGTGCAATTTGGGATCTAATGTACAAAAGTGTGGTGGAGAGTGGATAAATATCTAAGCTATGTTGGAAAGTTTCTTCCCACTTGTGTTCATTTGTATTGATTATTTTCACTCTTTTCATAATTTGTTTATACACATACTTTGTTGATTTAGGCGTTTCTTACAATCTCTACAGTGTTAGTTGTTAGGACACACTCTGTTTTAACTATTTGGTTAGAGACCATTATATCTTTCCAGTTAATGGGGACGAGATGGCCGATTGGTTACGTGCGAGCGCTTAGTCGCTCAATTTGAACCAACAGCTATCGCCGACGTGGGTTCGATCCTACGTCGGGCCGCATGTGCGGTAATTGTAGGGGGATTTTCTCCCTGCCCTCACAACTGGCAGTGTGCCCGTGACTCGGATATCACGTAAAATGGCGGTCCCATCTCTAAAAAAATGTTGTAAAGGGATGTAAAAGACCCCTCTGAGAACGACATGTACCCTGGCAGTGACCACTCTCAGAGGACTAAATTCCAAACTGTGAAGCGCTTTGAGAATGTGTGTAACGTTGATAAAGCGCTATATAAGAACCGATTATTATTATTTAAACATAGCATGATAGTCAAGAAATGTTTTTTTTGTTTGTGTAATTTGTTTGAATTCTGTGTATGTATAGAAACGTCCAGTTTCTGTAACTAGGTCTTTTACGTAAATGATATTCCCTAATAATAACTTATTTCTATCGGCATTTACATTTAAGTTATTGTTCTAGAAACTCTATTGCGTGTTCTTCCCTTTATATTTAGAAGAGATTTTTTTATCAAGTTCCCACAGCATATTCCTATTTCGACAGATGGTTTCCTCAAATAACATTTGCCATGATCCCGGAATTGTATTCTTTTTACCCAGCTAATCTTTAATGCCCCGAAAAAAACATCCAAATCTGTTAAATTGAGACCGCCCTGTTCATGACTGAGGGTTAGTTTTGACCATGCAATTTTAGATCTTTTCCCATCCCAAATGAAAGATTCAAGAACGTCATATATATCTTCAATTTGTTGTTTATTTGGGGACGGTAAAGCTGACAGTATGTGTACTAATTGTGGAATAGCTAATGATTTTATAATAGTGACCTTACCTTTCAATGTTAAATTACGTTTGGCGTGTATTTTCAATACACTTTTCATTTTGTCAATCGCTTTTTTATAATTGTACAGTACCACCCAATCAAGATTGGTTGGAAATTTTATCCCCAAAAGTGTAAACTCCCCCACCCAATTTAAAGATAATTCCGGACATTTTGTAGTTTTTTGTAGTTTGTTCCCCCCTAAATATACCATTCGAGTTTTTTCAGCATTTATCCTCAGCCCCGACACATTAGTAAATTCCCGTAGTGTATTAAGTGTTACGAATACTGTCATCTGACCCGTCAAGAATAAGGAAAGTATCGTCTGCATATTGTCCAATTTTTACCTCAAAACTATTTACCTTCAATCCCTTGATTACCTTGTTATTTTTTATGGACATAGCCAATGGCTCAATTGCAAGAATAAATAGATACGGGGATAAAGGGTCGCCTTGTCTGCAGCCTCTCCCAAGCTGAAACATTGATGAGTGGTATCCGTTATTGATAACACAACTAGAACCCCATTATACAATATAGAAAACCAATTTATAAAATCACTCCCGAAGTTATATGCATGCAGTACTCGCTTTATATAGTCCCATTCAATCGTGTCAAATGCTTTCTCAAAATCGATAAGCATGATTATCCCTTCCCCGTGTATGTGGTTAATAACGCAGCGAGGCGCGCGAAGCGCGCCGAACTGCGTCTAATGGTAATGCATGTCCGAGAAATTAACACCAGAGCAGCAGAAACTAAAGATAATACCAACTAGCTATGATCATAATTTTCATCTCTGCGAGTTTCGACCGGAAGTTTTTTTTTAGACAGGAAACCCCTAGCGATCTGGGAGCAAATTTCCCCGCTCAGGGATTTTTTTTTTTTTTTGCGAAGCACCGTTTCGCAATTTGGTTTCATGAGCATTCTTCAATCGGTTATTGCAATTTTTATTCGAATATGTAACATGGTTACATTTATGACATTTATCAGTCATTTTGTGTCGCGGATGAGATTCAAACAACGAGACTGGATCTGTGAGACATCACAACGCGACTCCATGACAACGGCCGCACAGTACCGTAATTTCACGTAAACAGGATACTCGGATTTCTGTATAGCGTCACGCGAACATGCATACATGTATACCGGTGTATGCCTACTACTGTATACGAGTATATGACAACAATAGTGAGTTATGCCGTATTCGTGCGTATATTCTAGAACTTTGGCCCCTTCTGTTCCAAAACGCAAAGGGTTTTTGACTGCCTGATGCTGGATGGTGAATAGTTCAAATTATGCAATTTTCGCTGAAATTACTGCTTGCAAGCACAGAAAAAAATACTCGATAAATATTGCCCAACGTTATTTTCTTCGAAATATTGAACTGGTATAATGACATATCTTGCTGATTAATGAATTCAATTCTTGAACATTCATACTAGAACATATATATTTTCCGTTACCACGGCTATAGGTGGTATTTTACACATGTTAGCAGAAACTTTTTTATATCCACAAAAGACTGGAGCCTGACATACACTTGGCGATACACACAGTTATTCTCTAGTATAAGGAAGAAAATTAAACACCCATTACTTTATAGGTAATTCCATTCATGCCGAGTACCTTTGGAAGAAAAAATAAAACCTCCCCATGTCAAATAGGCTTACCGTGTTCTTTGCTGACAAAATAAAACAGACTTCAGTCAGTGTTTCACTCAATTTTATTGGCACAATAGGAAACCAGACCGATAACAACAAAAAGATATATGTGCTGTCAAAATTAAACTGACATAATTGTGTATCTCTTACTCTTACGTGTATATTTTACAATCAACTACTCTGATATATTGACGAGTGATGAACAGAAAAAAGCCATTTCGGACTGCTATTCCTGAACAAAAAAAAGGAAAAATGAATTCAAAATGTTTGATACATGCAATATGTAATAGTCACAAATAATCATGACGATAAAATTTGTCCATTGTATACATGATATTATGAAGAATAATATGCTATAACCACGATTTTACAGATTCAATGTTGAGCAGAGGTATGTTCAGTGTGACCGACACTTTCACACCTTCAAATTGAATAGTCATCCAGTAGGCGTTGTTTCCACAATAATGTGCAGTAAAATCCCTGTTTGATGTAATCCGCATCACTGCCATGCTTATAATTTCATTCGTTCTTGATTTTCCTGTTTGTGTGTGTGGTCAAAGATTTTCTATAGAAATTCTTTGGAGTGGTGCTTGACACTGCATAGGCATATTGTTGGCTCCAATAATAAGTATATTGTCTTGATCTGTTGTCTTGAATTGGCAGGTCATCAGATGAATCTCCCGGGCAATTTTGACATCAGCTATTCCTCTATACTAGTAGTTAGTGTATGGATATAAATATGACAATTGGTTGTGAAAGAAAGTTTTTTGTTGGAAAGTTTATTCACAACACAACTAGTATGTGGTTGTCTTTATCTGCCTTTTATCACTTTGTGCTACTGATATATTCTTATCGCTGATTATCAAAGTTCACAGAAATCGCTCATGGGTTACACATGGCGTATTGAATTTCATGTCAGTGGGCAATTGAAACGATTAAAAACGATTATGAAAAATCTTTTTTTTAATCTACTAAAAACTTCTTTATAAATACCAGGGTTGGGTTTTAGCCGGCAAAAACCTGTTTTTGCCAGGACATTGGCAAAAACTAGTTTTATCCGGGTAAAACCGGATTAAACCGGCAAAAACTGGCAAAAACACTTCTCAACTACTAGTATCCCTGAACAATGAATTGTAAGCATGTACCAGTGGGTATTACTGAAATACATAAGGAGAGATCAGAGTTGTCTCCTTACTAGTTACTCCAGCATTGTGGCTTGTGCATTTTTCAGAAATTATATCAAAAGGTAAATTTCAATTGTCAAATTGATAATTTCAGTCACAAATTGCTCCTTGTGATCCATCACGTCCTGCTGATAATACCATGTATGTTCACAGAAATCACATTACATAAAACCACCCACACCAGCTATCTCAATGAGATAATAGCAACATGATAACATCTGGAATTACACAACACCCCCTGGCCAGGCATGTCATAACACAGGAACCTGCATGCTGTAATGCCGACTCTAACAACATCATGTTTTTTAATAAACCACATATTAGTATACATGTAATTGTTTGTATCGAATGATCAAACTTTATTTAGGTAAACAATTTCTCATGGAAGAGGTTTTTGCCAGTTTTTGCCAAAAAAGTGGCAAAAACCTGTTTTTGCCAGGACGGTTTAAACCGGTTTAATCCATGGCAAAAACTCCCCATGGCAAAAACCTGCCAACCCTGATAAATACTGTTCTAAGTGTATTTCTCTCACGAAATTCTAGTCACATAATATCCATTGAATCTCATGCAGTCTTGGACAATATGTATTCCCAGGTAGTTTCTTATATATAGTAACTTGTTATGTTAATAAATAACAATGGTCATGATGAAAATTCTGCATTTATGATGTTGTGTATTGTTACTCATAAACTCAATCTTTATATTGATTATCTAGGGGGACAAATATCGCCCATACTGGGTCACCTTTCCTACCCATCAAAACTCAAGTCAGAAGTCTTGAGTAATTTGACTCCCATTTCATCTCCTATAGTACTAATATAATTGTTGCATCTTGAGGTCACAGCTATCTTCCCGTTGTTTTTCATCTCGTCTTGAGGTTACAGTGCTGCTTAATCAGTGAGTGCATTCTCTGCATGCCAGCCATTTGTTCTAAATTCGTCAACATTTTGGGGGTGTTCAAAGCATTTAACACAACTTCATGTCAATATGTTATTATGCAGACCATAGAGACGCAGCGAGTGAAAAAGGAGCCTTCTGAATATTTAGATACAATAACAACAATTGGTTATGATCAAAGTGTTTTTTTAGTTTCATTGTTACACACATAGATCTAGGCCTACTGACTGTCCATGACTCCATGAGCCTGATTCAGACAGATTGTTTTTCAACTGCTTGCCAGTATTACTCGCTATTTTTCACACTATTCTAGGTCTAGACCTACCAGTACAGCAATATAAATATATATATCAATGATAATAATTTTTACAGGTATAGAGATATACAAGAAACCTGCTTTTCCACTCGCTGCGTCTCTATGCTCTGCATAATAACATATTATGGGCTATGACATCGTAAATTAATCTTGTATTTTCTCCAATGAACCTATCTTTTAGAAACCCTTTTTGATCTAGTGCAATTATAGATAGTAAGACTTTTTTCATTCGCATAGCTAAACACCCGATATTAGTCTGTGTTAAAGGCCCATACCATGCAAAGTCCAGCTGGTTTATCTCTGGCATGCCAGTATAAAAATCAAGCATTTGTTGAAAAGAAATGTTGTTTTGACATAAATATGTATGTTGCTGCACTCTGAACAGTCCTGGGACACGAGAAACACATAGTCAAAATGACAATGTTTGTAAACACAGTCTTAAATTCGATACCGCTTCGAGGCGGTAATCTCGGTATATGTTCCATGGTAACGCCCATGAAACTTTTACCATGATAAGAGATAGGCATCAAACAAGGGTATTTTCATGGGTTTTATTAGTGATGTTCATGGCATACATGGCATATGTCGTAATGCAACGAGACCACGTCCATGGTCCATGGTCCGCACAGTCTACCCAATGTGACAATAGTGACATGCATGGCACCAGAAAGCCAGAGAGGGCTATTTTCAATGCCACCAATGCCATCATATGTCACAATGTCACGAGACGTACACGACTGTGCCATCATGGCATATTAGCTGTCACCATCCGAACAGCATGTCCAGCCTGACATGATGACACCAGAACCCCAGAGAGGGCTATTTTCTATGCCACCAATGTCATCATATGTCACAATGCCACGAGACGTCCACGACTGTGGCATCATGGCATATTACCTGCCACCATCCGCGTGGCATGTCCAGCCTGACAGGATGACACCAGAGCCCCAGAGAGGGCTATTTTCAATGCCACCAATGTCATCATATGTCACAATGTCACGAGACCCCACGACTGTGCCATCATGGCATATTATCTGCCACCATCCGCACAGCATGTCCAGCCTGACATGATGACACCAGGACCCCAAAGAGGGCTATTTTCTATGCCACCAATGTCATCATATGTCACAATGCCACGAGACGTCCACGACTGTGCCATTATGGCATATTACCTGCCACCATCCGCACAGAATGTCCAGCCTGACATGCATGGCACCAGAACCCCAGAGAGGGCTATTTTCTATGCCACCAATGTCATCATATGTCACAATGCCACGAGACGTCCACGACTGTGCCATCATGGTATATTACCTGCCACCATCCGCACAGCATGTCCAGCCTGACATAATGACACCAGAACCCCAGAGAGGGCTATTTTCTATGCCACCAATGTCATCATATGTCACAATGCCGCGAGACGTCCACGACTGTGGCATCATGGCATATTACCTGCCACCATCCGCACAGCATGTCCAGCCTGACATGATGACACCAGAACCCCAGAGAGGGCTATTTTCTATGCCACCAATGTCATCATATGTCACAATGCCACGAGACGTCCACGACTGTGGCATCATGGCATATTACCTGCCACCATCCGCATGGCATGTCCAGCCTGACAGGATGACACCAGAGCCCCAGAGAGGGCTATTTTCAATGCCACCAATGTCATCATATGTCACAATGTCACGAGACCCCACGACTGTGCCATCATGGCATATTATCTGCCACCATCCGCACAGCATGTCCAGCCTGACATGATGACACCAGGACCCCAAAGAGGGCTATTTTCTATGCCACCAATGTCATCATATGTCACAATGCCACGAGACGTCCACGACTGTGCCATTATGGCATATTACCTGCCACCATCCGCACAGAATGTCCAGCCTGACATGCATGGCACCAGAACCCCAGAGAGAGCAATTTTCTATGCCACCAATGTCATCATATGTCACAATGCCACGAGACGTCCACGACTGTGCCATCGTGGTATATTACCTGCCACCATCCGCACAGCATGTCCAGCCTGACATGATGACACCAGAACCCCAGAGAGGGCTATTTTCTATGCCACCAATGTCATCATATGTCACAATGCCACGAGACGTCCACGACTGTGGCATCATGGCATATTACCTGCCACCATCCGCACAGAATGTCCAGCCTGACATGCATGGCACCAGAACCCCAGAGAGGGCTATTTTCAAAGCCACCAATGTCATCATATGTCAAAATGTCACGACACCCACGACTGTGCCATAATGGCATATAACCTGCCACGATCCGCACAGTATGTCCAGCCTGACATGCATGGCACCAGAACCTCAGAGAGGGCTATTTTCAAAGCCACCAATGTCATCATATGTCAAAATGTCACAAGACACGCACGACTGTGCCATCATGGCATATTACCTGCCACCATCCGCACAGAATGTCCAGCCTGACATGCATGGCACCAGAACCCCAGAGAGGGCTATTTTCAAAGCCACCAATGTCATCATATGTCACAATGCCACGAGACGTCCACGACTGTGGCATCATGGCATATTACCTGCCACCATCCGCACAGCATGTCCAGCCTGACATGCATGGCACCAGAACACCAGAGAGGGCTATTTTCAAAGCCACCAATGTCATCATATGTCAAAATGTCACGACACCCACGACTGTGCCATAATGGCATATAACCTGCCACGATCCGCACAGCATGTCCAGCCTGGCATGCATGGCACCAGACCCCCAGAGAGGGCTATTTTCAATGCCACCAATGTCACCATATGTCACAATGTCACGAGACGCCCACGACTGTGGCATCATGGCATATTACCTGCCACGATCCGCACGGCATGTCCAGCCTGACATGCATGGCACCAGAACCCCAGAGAGGTCTATTTTCTATGCCACCAATGTCATCATATGTCACAATGCCACGAGACGTCCACGACTGTGCCATAATGGCATATTAGCTGCCACCATCCGCACAGCATGTCCAGCCTGACATGATGACACCAGGACCCCAGAGAGGGCTATTTTCTATGCCACCAATGTCATCATATGTCACAATGCCACGAGACGTCCACGACTGTGCCATCATGGTATATTACCTGCCACCATCCGCACAGCATGTCCAGCCTGACATGATGACACCAGAACCCCAGAGAGGGCTATTTTCTATGCCACCAATGTCATCATATGTCACAATGCCACGAGACGTCCACGACTGTGGCATCATGGCATATTACCTGCCACCATCTGCACAGCATGTCCAGCCTGACATGCATGGCACCAGAACCCCAGAGAGGGCTATTTTCAAAGCCACCAATGTCATCATATGTCAAAATGTCACGACACCCACGACTGTGCCATAATGGCATATAACCTGCCACGATCCGCAAAGTATGTCCAGCCTGACATGCATGGCACCAGAACCCCAGAGAGGGCTATTTTCAATGCCACCAATGTCATCATATGTCACAGTGCCACGAGACGTCCACGACTGTGGCATCATGGCATATTACCTGCCACGATCCGCACAGCATGTCCAGCCTGACATGATGACACCAGGACCCCAAAGAGGGCTATTTTCTATGCCACCAATGTCATCATATGTCACAGTGCCACGAGACGTTCACGACTGTGCCATCATGGCATATTACCTGCCACCATCCGCACAGAATGTCCAGCCTGACATGCATGGCACCAGAACCCCAGAGAGGGCTATTTTCTATGCCACCAATGTCATCATATGTCACAATGCCACGAGACGTCCACGACTGTGCCATCATGGTATATTACCTGCCACCATCCGCACAGCATGTCCAGCCTGACATGATGACACCAGAACCCCAGAGAGGGCTATTTTCAAAGCCACCAATGTCATCATATGTCAAAATGTCACAAGACACGCACGACTGTGCCATCATGGCATATTACCTGCCACCATCCGCACAGAATGTCCAGCCTGACATGCATGGCACCAGAACCCCAGAGAGGGCTATTTTCAAAGCCACCAATGTCATCATATGTCACAATGCCACGAGACGTCCACGACTGTGGCATCATGGCATATTACCTGCCACCATCCGCACAGCATGTCCAGCCTGACATGCATGGCACCAGAACACCAGAGAGGGCTATTTTCAAAGCCACCAATGTCATCATATGTCAAAATGTCACGACACCCACGACTGTGCCATAATGGCATATAACCTGCCACGATCCGCACAGCATGTCCAGCCTGGCATGCATGGCACCAGACCCCCAGGGAGGGCTATTTTCAATGCCACCAATGTCACCATATGTCACAATGTCACGAGACGCCCACGACTGTGGCATCATGGCATATTACCTGCCACCATCCGCACAGCATGTCCAGCCTGACATGATGACACAAGGACCCCAGAGAGAACTATTTTCTATGCCACCAATGTCATCATATGTCACAGTGCCACGAGACGTCCACGACTGTGCCATCATGGCATATTACCTGCCACCATCCGCACAGAATGTCCAGCCTGACATGCATGGCACCAGAACCCCAGAGAGGGCTATTTTCTATGCCACCAATGTCATCATATGTCACAATGCCACGAGACGTCCACGACTGTGCCATCATGGCATATTAGCTGCCACCATCCGCACAGCATGTCCAGCCTGACATGATGACACCAGAACCCCAGAGATGGCTATTTTCAATGCCACCAATGTCATCATATGTCACAGTGCCACGAGATTTCCACGACTGTGGCATCATGGCATATTACCTGCCATGATCCGCACAGTATGTCCAGCCCGACATGCATGGCAACAGAACCCCAGAGAGGGCTATTTTCAATGCCACCAATGTCATCATATGTCACAGTGCCACGAGACGTCCACGACTGCGGCATCATGGCATATTACCTGCCATGATCCGCACAGCATGTCCAGCCTGACATGCATGGCACCAGAACCCCAGAGAGGGCTATTTTCAATGCCACCAATGTCATCACAGTGCCACGAGACACCACGACTGTGCCATAATGGCATATTACCTGCCACGATCCGCACAGTATGTCCAGCCTGACATGCATGGCACCAGAACCCCAGAGAGGGCTATTTTCTATGCCACCAATGTCATCATATGTCACAATGCCACGAGACGTCCACGACTGTGCCATCATGGTATATTACCTGCCACCATCCGCACAGCATGTCCAGCCTGACATGATGACACCAGAACCCCAGAGAGGGCTATTTTCTATGCCACCAATGTCATCATATGTCACAATGCCACGAGACGTCCACGACTGTGCCATCATGGTATATTACCTGCCACGATCCGCACAGCATGTCCATCCTGACATGCATGGCACCAGATCCCCAGAGAGGGCTATTTTCTATGCCACCAATGTCATCATATGTCACAATGCCACGAGACGTCCACGACTGTGCCATCATGGTATATTACCTGCCACCATCCACACAGCATGTCCAGCCTGACATGATGACACCAGAACCCCAGAGACGTTCACGACTGTGCCATCATGGCATATTACATGCCACCATCCGCACAGAATGTCCAGCCTGACATGCATGGCACCAGAACCCCAGAGAGGGCTATTTTCTATGCCACCAATGTCATCATATGTCACAATGCCACGAGACGTCCACGACTGTGCCATCATGGTATATTACCTGCCACCACCCTTATAAAAAAAGTACCAAAGTATTTCATGGTTTATCATGGTATACCACGGTATATCATGGCATATCATGAGCACAATATGATAATGTATTGTATACAATAAAATACCATGATTTATCATAGTCTACCAGGATATATCATGTGAGCAGTGTGGTATACTATGATAATGTGTTGTATACAATAAAATACCATGGTTTATCAATCATGATCTACCATGAAATATCATGGGAGTAGCAGGGGGGCGTGTTTAGGGGGGAGGGGGGGGGGCACAGGGATGCACGTGCCCCCCCCCCCCTTTCAGGCCAAAAGGTGTGTTTTTGCCCCCCGTTTCCGTAGGCTGTGCCCCCCTGAAAAAAAATAGAGTGTGTACGTGCCAGAGAGAGAGAGAGAGAGAGAGAGAGAAGGAAGGAAGGAAAGAAGAGAAAAAGAAGAGGTTCATGGGTGTCATCCAATACCTTATTATCAGCTGTTCCTTCCCCTCCTTCCCAGCCCTTCCAAAAGATTGTGTTCCGAACCCCCATTTTGTGGCATTGGGACGAGAGTGCCTGACATTCCAAAAAAATACCACCGGATACTGAATACAATTTTCTTCACAAGGAATATTGTGGATATCATGTCATGTATTGTAGATATAGATCTATCACAAAACTTTGACAAGGGTCGAAGACCAAAGAAAAATTCCGAAAGGGCCCGCCCGGAATTCAAAGTATGGCACAATATTTTTAGCTCTACTCTCCACCAGATAGCACCTTAGGATCTCTGTTTTTCCAATTTTTCTGGGGATGCATGCACAGAGACCCTCTTCCTAGTAGCGCATGTAATGTTTTGGCACTGAATTATATCAGATTGCATCTCATAACATATATTTTTCCCAAATTTCCCAGGGGTGCATGCCCCCAGACTCCCCTCATAGGACATTATCATTGCTACTCTAGATAAACCAGATTGCATCAAGGACATCTATTTTTCTAAAATTTCCCGGGTTGCATGCCTCCAGACCCCTCTAGTAAGTCACTATCATTCTAGTAAGGCACTGTGACATATGATGACATTGGTGGCATAGAAAATAGCCCTCTTTGGGGTCCTGGTGTCATCATGTCAGGCTGGACATGCTGTGCGGATAGTGGCAGCTAATATGCCATGATGGCACAGTCGTGGACGTCTCGTGGCATTGTGACATATGATGACATTGGTGGCATAGAAAATAGCCCTCTCTGGGGTTCTGGTGCCATGCATGTCAGGCTGGACATACTGTGCGGATCGTGGCAGGTAATATGCCATTATGGCACAGTCGTGGTGTCTCGTGGCACTGTGATGACATTGGTGGCATTGAAAATAGCCCTCTCTGGGGTTCTGGTGCCATGCATGTCAGGCTGGACATGCTGTGCGGATCATGGCAGGTAATATGCCATGATGCCACAGTCGTGGACGTCTCGTGGCACTGTGACATATGATGACATTGGTGGCATTGAAAATAGCCCTCTCTGGGGTTCTGTTGCCATGCATGTCAGGCTGGACATACTGTGCGGATCGCGGCAGGTAATATGCCATGATGCCACAGTCGTGGAAATCTCGTGGCACTGTGACATATGATGACATTGAAAATAGCCATCTCTGGGGTTCTGGTGTCATCATGTCAGGCTGGACATGCTGTGCGGATGGTGGCAGCTAATATGCCATGATGGCACAGTCGTGGACGTCTCGTGGCATTGTGACATATGATGACATTGGTGGCATTGAAAATAGCCCTCTCTGGGGTTCTGGTGCCATGCATGTCAGGCTGGACATTCTGTGCGGATGGTGGCAGGTAATATGCCATGATGGCACAGTCGTGGACGTCTCGTGGCACTGTGACATATGATGACATTGGTGGCATAGAAAATAGCTCTCTCTGGGGTCCTTGTGTCATCATGTCAGGCTGGACATGCTGTGCGGATGGTGGCAGCTAATATGCCATAATGGCACAGTCGTGGACGTCTCGTGGCATTGTGACATATGATGACATTGGTGGCATAGAAAATAGCCCTCTTTGGGGTTCTGGTGTCATCATGTCAGGCTGGACATGCTGTGCGGATGGTGGCAGGTAATATGCCATGATGGCACAGTCGTGCGTGTCTTGTGACATTTTGACATATGATGACATTGGTGGCTTTGAAAATAGCCCTCTCTGGGGTTCTGGTGTCATCATGTCAGGCTGGACGTGCTGTGCGGATGGTGGCAGGTAATATACCATGATGGCACAGTCGTGGACGTCTCGTGGCATTGTGACATATGATGACATTGATGGCATAGAAAATAGCCCTCTCTGGGGTTCTGGTGCCATGCATGTCAGGCTGGACATTCTGTGCGGATGGTGGCAGGTAATATGCCATGATGGCACAGTCGTGAACGTCTCGTGGCACTGTGACATATGATGACATTGGTGGCATAGAAAATAGCCCTCTTTGGGGTCCTGGTGTCATCATGTCAGGCTGGACATGCTGTGCGGATGGTGGCAGCTAATATGCCATTATGGCACAGTCGTGGACGTCTCGTGGCATTGTGACATATGATGACATTGGTGGCATAGAAAATAGACCTCTCTGGGGTTCTGGTGCCATGCATGTCAGGCTGGACATGCTGTGCGGATCGTGGCAGGTAATATGCCATGATGCCACAGTCGTGGACATCTCGTGGCACTGTGACATATGATGACATTGGTGGCATTGAAAATAGCCCTCTCTGGGGTTCTGGTGCCATGCATGTCAGGCTGGACATACTGTGCGGATCGTGGCAGGTTATATGCCATTATGGCACAGTGGTGGGTGTCGTGACATTTTGACATATGATGACATTGGTGGCTTTGAAAATAGCCCTCTCTGGGGTTCTGGTGCCATGCATGTCAGGCTGGACATGCTGTGCGGATGGTGGCAGGTAATATGCCATGATGCCACAGTCGTGGACGTCTCGTGGCATTGTGACATATGATGACATTGGTGGCATAGAAAATAGACCTCTCTGGGGTTCTGGTGCCATGCGTGTCAGGCTGGACATGCTGTGCGGATCGTGGCAGGTAATATGCCATGATGCCACAGTCGTGGACGTCTCGTGGCACTGTGACATATGATGACATTGGTGGCATTGAAAATAGCTTTCTCTGGGGTTCTGGTGCCATGCATGTCAGGCTGGACATACTGTGCGGATCGTGGCAGGTTATATGCCATTATGGCACAGTCGTGGGTGTCGTGACATTTTGACATATGATGACATTGGTGGCTTTGAAAATAGCCCTCTCTGGGGTTCTGGTGCCATGCATGTCAGGCTGGACATGCTGTGCGGATGGTGGCAGGTAATATGCCATGATGCCACAGTCGTGGACGTCTCGTGGCATTGTGACATATGATGACATTGGTGGCATAGAAAATAGCCCACTCTGGGGTTCTGGTGTCATCATGTCAGGCTGGACATGCTGTGCGGATGGTGGCAGGTAATATACCATGATGGCACAGTCGTGGACGTCTCGTGGCATTGTGACATATGATGACATTGGTGGCATAGAAAATAGCCCTCTCTGGGGTTCTGGTGCCATGCATGTCAGGCTGGACATTCTGTGCGGATGGTGGCAGGTAATATGCCATAATGGCACAGTCGTGGACGTCTCGTGGCATTGTGACATATGATGACATTGGTGGCATAGAAAATAGCCCTCTTTGGGGTCCTGGTGTCATCATGTCAGGCTGGACATGCTGTGCGGATGGTGGCAGATAATATGCCATGATGGCACAGTCGTGGGGTCTCGTGACATTGTGACATATGATGACATTGGTGGCATTGAAAATAGCCCTCTCTGGGGCTCTGGTGTCATCCTGTCAGGCTGGACATGCCATGCGGATGGTGGCAGGTAATATGCCATGATGCCACAGTCGTGGACGTCTCGTGGCATTGTGACATATGATGACATTGGTGGCATAGAAAATAGCCCTCTCTGGGGTTCTGGTGTCATCATGTCAGGCTGGACATGCTGTTCGGATGGTGACAGCTAATATGCCATGATGGCACAGTCGTGGACGTCTCGTGACATTGTGACATATGATGGCATTGGTGGCATTGAAAATAGCCCTCTCTGGCTTTCTGGTGCCATGCATGTCACTATTGTCACATTGGGTAGACTGTGCGGACCATGGACCATGGACGTGGTCTCGTGGCATTACGACATATGCCATGTATGCCATGAACATCACTAATAAAACCCATGAAAATACCCTTGTTTGATGCCTATCTCTTATCATGGTAAAAGTTTCATGGGCGTTACCATGGAACATATACCGTAATCTCCCCCTCTGACTCTGAGCCCGCTGAAGCGTTTGAATTATGTCGTGCTCATTCTTGGGCATTTGGACATTCTCGGGGATGCCCAGTTTGCCCAGGACAATCTTGGAATATAAAATGTTTCTTAATAAATATTGGATTCAAACAGCAAAAAATATATACACAATTTTCCTTCCAATTAAAATCGAGGAATATAAATTCATAAAATTTTCCCACATGTTTATTGAATGATTAAATAGAGTCTACATTCATATGGAAGTTCGTTTTATTTAAATTTATCAGTGAATCGCAAGGTGTTTCTCTGCTTGTCAAATTTCTGCCATTTAATTAGCTTTGTATAATCCAACTTGGTTATAAAACTTAAGTTACATTAATATTCTTTGCCATATTGTCAAGAAATAAATTAAAATCACCTCAGTAAAGCACCGTTCCAAAATGGTCCAGGGCCATTCTGGAATGCTCAAGTTTGCCCTGGACCTTCTCGAGATTGTCCAAATTTCCAAGAATGACCACAACAATTACACACACAAAATCGTGACGTCATAGCTTGGTGTGTACACAAAACTCAATGCAAAAAAAAATGTCTAAGCGGAAAAGTTTATACGCCAGTGAATCGGCGAAAAAACGAGCCAAACGCCAGCAAGATCGAACGCGACAGATATGTCGGATATATATCAAGGATCACTGGGAGAGATGGAACCGAGTTGAGACGGATAATAATCTTGCAACCCACAGTTCCGTGGCAGGATTCTTGTTGGATTTGTAAGTAGGTATGGCAGCGCTCGTCAGATGGCGCGCACAGTGCCGTGTCAACATCCGCCAAAAAAGTGACCCCATTTTGACCCAGTTTCCAGCGGTCATTTGAAATTGGGTTTATAGGTTGATAGAGGTCCAATAGACATACAGAAAAATAGGTAGGGTCACGAAGAATGATCGAACTTTGACCTAGTATGTCACATTTTATGGAAATACTCTGCAGATTTATATAAAAAATGGCTGTCACCAGCACATGAATTCTTGCCACAGATTTTCCAAGATTAAAAAAAAACAAGAAATATTACCTCTTAGAAAAAAAAATTACCTCTGGAGAAATTACTCCTGCAAATTTTGGTACCTTATTTATCGTGCTAGGCCCCCGGACAGCTGAGAAAATCCCCGGACAAGTGAGTGCCTATCCGATCGCTTTCGCGCCATTTTGCCGCCCGCTCGATTTGGGGCAGATAACGAACGCGGCTATCGATGTATTCGTGATGATTGCAAAAGATGCTTCGATTGGATAATTCATGTGTTTGTAAATGATTATATGACAGATTTGCAAGTTATTTTGAATAATAGTTCAATATATTATTTATACATGTGATTTTAAATCGATTGTGTGGTTTTTTGCTGCTGGGAAGTCGCTAAATATTGAACTGGCATGAGCGATAATAGGAGACACTATACTCTGATTTTTCTAACTTGTTTACACTGTTTTTTGGTGATATTTTTGCTATGCTAAAAGTTATCGTTCCACAACTTGGCATACTTCATCTGGGAGCCAAACGGCAATATGCTAACAAATTTCAGACTTCTACCGTAAAAATTGAAGAAGTTGGCTATCTAACCCAATGTTAAATGTCAGCCCAAAACGGGATCTCGATATTCTGAGCATATTAGAGGATTTGGTCTTGCTTACATTAATCGGGATTTGAAGTATCATTGTAATTTTGGACAAGAAGACACAATGGGGTGCATTCTAGACAAACATGTTGATTTCGAAAGATTGCACAGCTACAAAACCGAGTGAATGCACAAAATTGTGTGCGGACTCAGAAATTGAATGACATGGCTAAATTTAACATTGGGGTAGATTGCTAACTTTCCCAATTTTCGCAATAAAAGTTTGAAATTCGGTAGAAAATTGTCGTTTGACTCCCAGGTGAAGTATGCCAAGTTATAGAACGGTACCATTCAGCATCGCAAAAATATCAGTGAAAACCTGTGTAAACGAGTTAGAAAAATCAGAGTATAGTTAGTATTTTTTTTTACCTCATTTCATATGCGGCAGCCCTCAAAGCTTGAATACAATAAATTAACTGAGAAATAAAATTTGTTTCAGCTCCATATTGGAATTATCATGATTTTAGGGTGGATTGCTATAATTTCTATTTCATCACTCTTTCATTTAGCAGTGTACCGGTTTATAAATGCAGATACACTATTTCGAGAAATAATAATAATTATTATTATTATTATTATTATTATTATTACAATTATTATTGTCATATCATACTATTCTGCAAAAACTTGTAGTTAAAAAAATGGTATTTTTATCTTTGTCACTATTTAAAACTTATTTTAAATGTTATTTTTTAGAATTTTGTTTTTGTTGATGCATGTTGTTGGGTTCATTTATTTATTTTTGCAGTGCATGCTTGGAATATCATATGTCAGTTTAGAGTGTGAAAAAATAGATCATTCTCATATATCAGAATAATATTGAAGGTAGCTGTAAATTAGCCTTAAACCTGATTAGACACTAGGTTTTAGAAATATATGTTTACCTAGGGAATGATATATTTAAAATACAATTGATAATATTCATATTTTTAAAACCCCAATCAAAAACTACTTCATATGCCCATGTATATGGTAAACTTAAGAAAAATAGTGTGAATTATCTCTATCATGTGATATCTGTAGATATTCAACAGAATATACATAGTATTCAAACACAATTATGTGTTACAACGGATGTAAATTCCAGTCATATTTTGCATCATCTGGTATATTTGCTTTTGTGTGTGGCATATTATATTTAGGTTTCTATCATGTTATGGCTCAGTGCTGCTACTGGTGAAATTTGAGCAGTTTCCATCCATTTTTCAGTGTGTAATGGCAGGGGGACACTTTTTTTCAGATTCAACAAAAACGCCACTTTTTTTACCCCATACGGTATGCATGTTCAAGCTAATACTACAGAAAAACGGCTGAATGAAATTGTTTCAAACTTTTTGCATTGTATTCCTAAGGTATATATCTCACTAAAAACACCCCATATATGCATTTATATGCAGAACAAAATTTTGGTCTACCATACCTATTGTAAGTATCTGGTATTATCGCACATGCCTGACATCGAGTGATGGACATGCCATAGTCGCGTGCCATTCCCCCCCCCCTCCCCCCCCGCACCCGAGCTTAGTGACACAATCAAATCAACTAACTTGTCAATTGAAACGAGATTTGCAGAGCACGAGTAACTTCTTTCAACTTCTGGTTCATTTTGGCCTATGTCATGGAACGCAACAACAACGACTGGTTATAGTCCCATACACAAAGCAATATAATATGTTATTATGCAGAGCATAGAGACGCAGCGAGTGGAAAAGCAGGTTTCTTGTAGATCTCTATACCTGTAAAAATTATTATCATTGATATATATATTTATATTGCTGTACTGGTAGGTCTAGACCTAGAATAGTGTGAAAAATAGCGAGTAATACTGGCAAGCAGTTGAAAAACAATCTGTCTGAATCAGGCTCATGGAGTCATGGACAGTCAGTAGGCCTAGATCTGTGTGTGTAACAATGAAACTAAAAAAACACTTTGATCATCACCAATCGTTGTTATTGTATCTAAATATTCAGAAGGCTCCTTTTTCACTCGCTGCGTCTCTATGGTCTGCATAATAACATATTGACATGAAGTTGTGTTAAATGCTTTGAACACCCCCAAAATGTTGACGAATTTAGAACAAATGGCTGGCATGCAGAGAATGCACTCACTGATTCAGCAGCACTGTAACCTAAAGACGAGATGAAAAACAACGGGAAGATAGCTGTAACCTCAAGATGCAACAATTATATTAGTACTATAGGAGATGGAATGGGAGTCAAATTACTCCAGACTTCTGACTTGAGTTTTGATGGGTAGGAAAGGTGACCCAGTATGGGCGATATTTGTCCCCCTAGATAATCAATATAAAGATTCAGTTTATGAGTAACAATACACAACATCATAAATGCAGAATTTTCATCATGACCATTGTTATTTATTAACATAACAACTTACTATATATAAGAAACTACCTGGGAATACATATTGTCCAAGACTGCATGAGATTCAATGGATATTATGTGACTAGAATTTCGTGACAGAAATACACTTAAAACAGTATTTATAATGAAGTTTTTAGTTGATTAAAAAAAAACATTTTTTGTGGCGACTTTGCCCTAAGCACGTGGCAGGTGATTGTAAACATACATGCCATTTATGTGGCCTTTTCGTACTTGGCCTTGTTTTGACACGCTCCGGTCGAGCGTGCGTTGCCACGGCAACGCATTGTAATTTACGCTCCAGTAAACTATAACAATGGTTTGATTATACCTCGCGTGCGTCCTACAGTTTGTGGTGTATTATATACACTGGAAGCTACTCGATCGAGGAGATTGTCCGAGAGAGAGTGAACAGGACGCACGCAAGGCTCGCCATGAGCTTTGCGTTCCCTGGTCGAGAGTAGTGGGCTCTTAGAGCCCTGGGGACGATTTCCATGAGGAGGCCCGGGCTGGGAGAGACAAGTTGCTGACTCAGGGGCGTAAGCCCTGTGGATCGCCAGTTCTCTCCCTTCCCGGGACGTGTTACATAGGCTATGGCTAGCATGTCGGACTGTATGGGGTTCCGTCCCCGAGGCAGACCGCTGCTCGCCAGGCCCCTCCAGTTAACACCGTGGTGATGAACCAGTTTCTGAACGGTGTCCGTAGGCCTGGGAGTGTCGGGTGGGCTGTTACCTGGTTACCGTTAATGATAGAGTGGTTACCGTGTCCGCAGTGACCTCCGGTGAGCGGCGCCACCGCAAGGATCCGGAATAACGGATGCGCGTCCGCAAGGACTCGCGGTGAGAGGACTATCCTCGAGGATCCCGAAGAGCGGACGATAGTCAATAACTTTCCATTTTTCATAATCGTTTTTAATCGTTTCAATTGCCCACTGACATGAAATTCAATACGCCATGTGTAACCCATGAGCAATTTCTGTGAACTTTGATAATCAGCAATAAGATGTATCAGTAGCACAAAGTGATAAAAGGCAGATAAAGACAACCACATACTAGTTGTGTTGTGAATAAACTTTCCAACAAAAAACTTTCTTTCACAACAAATTGTCATATTTATATCCATACACTAACTACTAGTATAGAGGAATAGCTGATGTCAAAATTGCCCGGGAGATTCATCTGATGACCTGCCAATTCAAGACAACAGATCAAGACAATATACTTATTATTGGAGCCAACAATATGCCTATGCAGTGTCAAGCACCACTCCAAAGAATTTCTATAGAAAATCTTTGACCACACACACAAACAGGAATATGGAAGCCCATAGGTAACAGGTGCGGGAAAAAAATTTGATGTTTTTCCTATTAAAAACCTTGCACGTTCGAACGTAGAAAGTTCAAAACTACCACGTTCGCACGTGGAAGCATTTAGCGCTATCACGTTCGCACATGAAAGCATTTGATGCTACCACACCCAAATATTTGCACGTGCGAACGTGGTAGCTCCTGAAGTTTCCACGTGCGAACGTGAAAGCGTTAAATACTTCCACGTGTGAACGTGGTAACTTCCACGTGTGAACGCAATAGCCTTAACTGTTCCCACGTGCGAACGTGATAGTGTTAAATGCTTCCACGTTCGAACGTGCTAGCTTTTTGCTGGAAAAGACATTTTCACGCGTGTTAAATGCTTCCACGTTCGAACGTGCTAGCTTTTTGCTGGAAAAGACATTTTCAAATTTTCACGCGCATGTCACCTATGGGCTTCCGTACAGGGAAATCAAGAACGAATGAAATTATAAGCAATGGCAGTGATGCGGATTACATCAAACAGGGATTTTACTGCACAATATTGTGGAAACAACGCCTACTGGATGACTATTCAATTTGAAGGTGTGAAAGTGTCGGTCACACTGAACATACCTCTGCTCAACATTGAATCTGTAAAATCGTGGTTATAGCATATTATTCTTCATAATATCATGTATACAATGGACAAATTTTATCGTCATGATTATTTGTGACTATTTCATATTGCATGTATCAAACATTTTGAATTCATTTTTCTTTTTTTATTGTTCAGGAATAGCAGTCCGAAATGGCTTTGTTTTGTTCATCACTCGTCAATATATCGGAGTAGTTGATTGTAAGAGATACACGTAAGAGTAATAGAAACACAATTATGTCAGTTTAATTTTGACAGCACATATATCTTTTTGTTGTTATCGGTCTGGTTTCCTATTGTGACAATAAAATTGAGTGAAACACTGACTGTTTTATTTGATCAGCAAAGAACACGGTAAGCCTATTTGACATGGGGAGGTTTTATTTTTTCTTCCAAAGGTACTCGGCATGAATGGAATTACCTATAAAGTAATGGGTGTTTAATTTTCTTCCTTATACTAGAATAACTGTGTGTATCGCCAAGTGTATGTCAGGCTCCAGTCTTTTGTGGATATAAAAAAGTTTCTGCTAACATGTGTAAAATACCTATAGCCGTGGTAACGGAAAATAGATATGTTCTAGTATGAATGTTCAAGAATTGAATTCATTAATCAGCAAGATATGTCATTATACCAGTTCAATATTTGGAAGAAATAATGTTGGGCAATATTTATCGAGTATTTTTTTCTGTGCTTGCAAGCAGTAATTTCAGCGAAAATTGCATAATTTGAACTATTCACCATCCAGCATGAGGCAGTCAAAAACCCTTTGCGTTTTGGAACAGAAGGGGCCAAAGTTCTAGAATATACGCACGAATACGGCATAACTCACTATTGTTGTCATATTCTCGTATACAGTAGTAGGCATACACCAGTATACATGTACATGTATGCATGTTCGCGTGACGCTATACAGAAATCCGAGTATCCTGTTTACGTGAAATTACGGTACTGTGCGGCCGTTGTCATGGAGTCGCGTTGTGATGTCTCACAGATCCAGTCTCGTTGTTTGAACCTCATCCGCGACACAAAATGACTGATAAATGTCATCTAGTTGCCGTAACCATGTTACATACTCGAATAAAAATTGCAATAACCGATTGAAGAACGCTCGTGAAACCAAATTGCGAAACGGTGCTTCGCAAAAAAAAAAAATCCCTGAGCGGGGAAATTTGCTCCCAGATCGCTAGGGGTTTCCTGTCTAAAAAAAAACTTCCGGTCGAAACTCGCAGAGATGAAAATTATGATCATAGCTGGTTGGTACTATCTTTAGTTTCTGCTGCTCTGGTGTTAATTTCTCGGACATGCAATACCATTACACGCAGTTCGGCGCGCTTCGCGCGCCTCGCTGCGTTATTATTTTGTTGTGTGTATGCGTCATGTGTGATCTATTCTGCGAGTACTTTGGAACATAACTTTTTTGCAGCTACGAGAAAAACAGGCAGTCGGCCCCCATTGCCAGCACACCAGCAGTCGGCTTCCGAGAGCCAGACAGGCCTGAGGTATCGAGCATTGATACCTCAGCCACGCTCACTGCCAGTGCACTATCTGGTGTGGAGAGGTTAGAACGTGAGGATTCTATACCCCCTGCAAGTCAGAAACCTTTTGCACTGCCTGTGACACGCACTCCGCAAAACAGTGTGGTAAGGTGTGTAAACTGAACTGCAATCAAACAGATCATTAAGGCATTTCAGCAGAAATGCATTTATGGTTTTGTCGAATAAAATTTGTTCTTTTTTTTTCACTTCTTGGTTTCTGCACGATAACATCAGTTTGCCTCCATGTATCTCTCCCAAGTTTTCACCGGTGGTCAGAAATGTTATGTAGAAGGAGCCTACTGTTTTTGTGCCTGCCCCAGGATCCGTGAGGATGAAATCAATGTTTCTTGTTTCCGCACGATAACTCAAAAAGTATTATGGCAATGATTGTGGAACTTTAGCTTGACATTTTTTTTGCCGAGTCAGCATTTCACATTCATATCTCCGAAACGGTACATCGCAGAGCGAAATGAACGTTATTTTCGAAAAAACATATCTACGGGGTATTATTATGGATAAAAATTTCGGATGAATATCTCGGAAACTGTGCGTCGTAGAGCGAAACATTAATTAGTTTCGGACTCATGGCCCTAGACAAACTTATAGGGTATAAGGGATACTAGGGATGAACTTTGACCTTGACCTGTTGACCTGAAAAGTTGCGACCTAGAGCAAAACAGACATATTGTCTTAGGTGTATCAAGTTTGTTCTTCACATACATGTAATTGCATACATGTCTTAAAGGTCTCACTGGGAGCTTTGTTATGTTTTTCTTGAGTCAGCATTTTCTTTTTTCATGCTTCACCCTGAAATGTCTCAGGTTGACGTCTAGTTGTTTCGACCCTTGTTACCATACTTCCTGGGTATGCAATAAATCTATAAAAAGTGTACATTCAATGACAGTCACTAACTCCCCACTATTGTTATAGCCTGAATTGCATATTACACAGTGAAACTGATGATGATGATCCACGTGGGCTTCTTGCGGCGACTATGAAGGAGACGTCATATGTCCTGAGTGGTTCTTCTGTCTATGACGAGAGCTCAGAAGACAGTAATATGGACAGTGAGGATGACAGGTGCTTTTTTACGATGTTTTCTCATGTTTTGGGGTATCTGGGGGAGAATGCATTGAGGCCTTGAATCGCCCCCAAGTGGAAGTTTTGTGATTTTTAGGTTATTTACCTGTAAAATATATTCTGTACCACTATGAGGTCATCACCAATTCAATGCAAATACCAATCACTCTTTATCATGTTTATGTAACCATGGAGAATGTCATATTTGTAGTGATGAGCTTGATGGATCACATCTGGATGAAACAATCCTGGATATAGAGGAGGAGTTGGATAGTGAACCAGATACCTTCTACACATTGGCAGAGGACGGTGTGCGGCGAATCCAATCTCCTGATGAAATTTTGTTGGAAAGAGGGACAATCGCTTATGAGAGCACTCTGCGAGTACTAGCCAACAATGCACCCAGAGGAAGATGTGACCACCCGGACTGTGGCATGCCATTCGAAATCATTTCACGTCGTTCTGGTACAGCATTGTATCTGACATGGGTAAGATATTTGAAGGTTGTAAGTTTGCTGCATGATACATAAAACATACCATAATACATACAGTATAAATTCTAGTGTCACGATACTTCAGCATACAATTATTTTCTAATTTGTTGTACTCACAGGTGTGCCAAAACAAACATGTTGGCTATACCTGGTGTTCATGCTGGTGACTTCTTGCTTGCTACAAACATACTGTTGTCAGGGAACAACTATGCGAAGGTGGCGCTGTTGTGCCGCTTCCTGAACATCGGTGTGGTTTCGTCAACACTGTATGACCAGATACAAACGCTGTATTGTTGTCCGGCAATCAACACTTACTGGGAAAGAATACTGGAAACTACCTTGCAGAAGTTCAGTGACAAAGAACTCATTTTGGCAGGTACATAACCATTTATACTTTAAAAGCTGGCAGAAATGCCCTTATGGTTTTAGCTAGACTAAGACCATTTCGTGTCATACAGTGAAATGGCCATTATTTTTGGACTGGTGCCCTGGCAAAATATGCCTTCATAATAGTGTATGCCGGGGGAAATTTGACTTGAACCTAATCTTTAGGTTACTGGACCTATGGTCTGATAACCTATTGCCACTGATTGCTGTGGCTTTGCATTTGTCCATATATACCATTTATGTGTTGATCGTAAATTTGATTTTTGAAGACCTTGAATAGATGAAACAGCCATTCTACGCTTTCGATGGAATACTACTACATGTACTGCCAGTATAACCAGTATTCAGAAACTTGGGTGTATATTGTCTAATGATACAGGAGATGGGCGTAATGACTCGCCAGGTCATTCAGCGCAATATTGTACGTATACGCTGATGCACCACGACACGCACAATATCGTCAGCCTCGTTGTGGTGGACAAAAGAGAAGCCAACCTCAAATCACCCAACATGGAGAAGTTGGCACTTCAGAAGTCACTTATTGGCCTCCAATTTTTCAGACTTGTTCGGGGCTTATTTCCTTTAGGTAAGCAAGGTATTATTCCTTGTTTCTGGGTGAGTGACAGTTCTTGTGTTCTGTGGGCGTTGGTTATACTATTCAATAGGTACACTTATTTCATTCCAGAATATTTTGTAAAATTCGGCTGGGATTCCATCATTGTCCGGATTTTTTTCGTTTTTCATATTTTTCAATACACTTGCGAATTCCGCTTCTGTAATATCACCATCACAGGACTGTTTTTCTTCATCATTTAGGCTTTTAATGTTGTTCGATCTCAAGAAAGTATTATTGAAACCTGGATCTTTTCATATTTGTCTTTGACGTATTGATTTTAATGGTAGAATTCTTGCTGTTTTTGCAATATCTTGACAGGATTGTTATATCCCCTCCCTCATCGCGTAGCCTATTAATCAGTTTACTAACATAATTTGTTTTTTCTAAACTCAGAAAATATTTCGTCGGTTTTTCACCTTCCTCATAGTATTTTGCCTTTGATCGTATCATAATTCCTTTTATATGTTCCTCGCGCATATTTTGTGACTGTATCCAACGTGTTTTCGTTCAGGTTCGCGCTTTCTATCTCCCCTTCCAATGGGGTACCTGCTGCTGCCATGTGCTTTTGGGGCTCTAAAACCAGTCAGGAACAGATACAAATTTGGTAATTGTTATGAATTACCAAAATATGAAATTTTAACATCGTTTGGAAATTACACAAAATGGAAATGGCAAATATACATGACCATTTTGTGATATTTTAACAATTACCTCTTTTGGTAACTTCAGTGTAACTTTCTTGTTCAGATGCCTGCTGTGAATTGCCTGCTGTGTACGGATTGCTATAACTTTGACAAAAGAGAGCTTACACCATGTGGTGTACTCTCAATAGATTTGTAGCAATCCGTACACAGCAGGCAATTCACAGCAGGCATCTGAACAAGAAAGTTACACTGAAGTTACCAAAAGAGGTAATTGTTAAAATATCACAAAATGGTCATGTATATTTGCCATTTCCGTTTTGTGTTATTTCCAAATGATGTTGAAATTTCATATTTTGGTAATTCATAACAATTACCAAATTTGTATCTGTTCCTGACTGAAAACAGTCTATTATGCCCAAGAAGTACAAAAAACGTCATGTCCATTGTTTGTATTATGCATAAACAAACATGACAAAAATTTAATGTAACATTATTACGTTTTTGTATGAATTTGGCAAGTAGACTGTTCTATGGTTTGTCTATACCCGAATTACATGTTGGCGATCCTGGTGGCAAACAGGAACCCCATTTTTCAATTTCATCTAATAAACGTTTTTCTTGTTGTTTAGTAAATATTTTTTTCTGTGACGAATAAGCAATAGTTCTGCCCCTGATGGACATTTTGAGAACGTCGAAAAATAAAGTATCACTTATGGTCCTATTTTTAACACTGTTATCCATGTTGTATCGATCAACTTCATCTCTTATCAATTGTTTAATAATATATTTGTATTTGTCATCAAACAGGAGAGATGTATTTAATTTCCAAAAGCCTTTACCCCTCCTCTGCTGGTGTGAATTCAAGGAAAGTGTTATCATTGAATGGTCCGATCTGTACCCCATAACTATACTTCTATTCTGCGCAATATTATGAATATCTTCGGTAACTAGGAAGAAGTCTAATCTGCCTAATTTTGTTGGTCTGTATACTCTGATTTTTCTGACTCGTTTACACTGTTTTTTGCTTATATTTTTGCGATGCTAAATGCTATCGTTCTATTACTTGGCATACTTCACCTGGGAGTCAAACGGCAATTATTTACCGAATTTCATACTTCTATCACGAAAATTGAAAAAGTTGGCAATCTACCCCAATGTTAAATTCAGCCCTATTATTTATTTTCTATGTCCGCCCAGTATTTTGTGCATTTGCTCGGTTTTGTAGTGGTGCAATCTTTTGAAATCAACATGTCTGTGTAGAATACACCCCAATGTGTCTTCTGGTCTAAAATTACAACAATATATCGATTCCTGATGGATGTAAAATGATCAAATCATCGAATATGCTCAGATTCTCGAGATCCAGTTTTTGGCTAATATTTAACATTGGGGTAGATTGCCAACTTCTTCAATTGTCGCGCTAGAAGTCTGAAATTTGGTAGAAAATTGCCGTTCGATTCCCAGGTAAGGTATGCTAAGTTATAGAACGATACGATTTAGCACCGCAAAGATATCATCAAAAACCGGTGTAAACAAGTTAGAAAAATCAGAGTATACGAACTTTTCCATGTATAACTCTTTTTTTATGGATTATTAACCATCCATATATCCACTAAGTTGAACGATTCCATGTTATTCAAAACTTTGAGTCTAGCACTTGTATTGTTGTTTTTATTATATTTCAGAGTATCCATATCATAATCCATGACTAAATTCCAGTCTCCGCATATAACCATTGAAGCATCGTCATATATATTCACACTATTGAAAAGCTCCTTGTAAGAGACGGGCTTCATTTTTAGGTTACCGGACCTTTGGTCCGATAACCTATTGGCATGGCGTTGCGTCCGTCGTCCGTCCGTCTAGCCGTCTAGCCGTCCGTCCGTCCGGCGTTAACATTTTTATCTTTAAAGTTAACGATCGAATCTTTCTGAAATTTTGCATAAAAATGCCTAAAAATATTTTGAGAAGGAGGTATTTTTTTGTTTTTTGATTTTCGCATTTTTTTCAAAATGGCGGCCGTTTTTGTCGAAAAACGCTCAATTTTGGACTTTGACGGCCATTTTCTCAAAAACTGTCTGATCAGTTTTGAGTTTTTGGTTTCAAAAGATTCCCCTCATATACCTCTGTGATATGTATAAGTTTGGTTGCCCTAAATCTGCCGGTTTTCGTGTGGCGGCCATTTTGAATTTTTGTCGGGTCGGCGAAAAAAATTTTTTTCGCCCCAGATCGCATTACTATCCATTTTGGGCCATTTCTAGAGCAAAAAAAAATTTTCACCCTTTGAAAAAAATTTTGGACTTAGAAAATTTTCGGCACTTTTTCCCTTCATAATGGGAGCTGTCCGGACTGTACTCATAGAACGCTTGAAGATAGAGCTTAGAAATTGGCACTTTCAAATGGGAAGTCATATATGGCGACTTGTGTGGTGACCTTGAATTTGACCTTGGATGACCTTGAAAGGTCAAAACAGCCATTTTTGGGTCGAAAAACGCTCAAATTTGCACCTGGTCTGTATTTTCTCAAAAACTCTCTGATCAGTTTTGAGATTTTTGCTTAAAAAGATTCCTCTTATATACCTCTGCGACGTGTATAAGTTTTGTTGCCCTTGAATCGCCGATCTCAGTGTGGCGGCCTTTTGAATTTTTGACGAGTCGGCGAAAAAAAAATTTTTCGCCCCAAATAACATTACTATCCATTTTAGGCCATTTCTAGGCAAAAAAAAATTTTCACCCTTTGAAAAAAATTTTGGACTTAGAAAATTTTCGGCACTTTTTTCCTTCATAATGGGAGCTGTCAGGACTGTACTCATAGAACGCTTGAAGATAGAGCTTAGAAATTGGCACTTTCAGATCGGAAGTCATATATGGCGACTTGTGTGGTGACCTTGAATTTGACCTTGGATGACCTTGAAAGGTCAAAACAGCCATTTTGGGGTCAAAAAATGCCCAGATTTGCCTTTGTAGATGAAATGCTTGCAGATAGAGCTCCTGTTTGCATTATGAACATATAGGAAGACATATATGGCACAACTAATGATGACCTTGAACTTGACGTCAGATGACCTTGAGTGCCAAATGTCTGACTTGGAATGTGTAAATTGACCTGAGCGGCCTAAACGATTCCACCCAACATATAGAATATCAAATGCCGCACACATACATGTAATGGTTACATCGAAGTTCATACGGATGACCTTGATTGGTAAATCCCAAGGTCATATGTTTACACTGCGAACCTTGATTGGTAAATCTCAAGGTCTGTTACATGCCAATGCTGCCATGGCCAAACCAAAATTGTCCGGTAACCTATCTTAGCCTTTGGGCTAATTTTTCTTACAGTCGGTGTTTATTTTTCGTCATCATATCCATACTTGTGGTCGGTGTTCTGAGTGGAAGGTGTTGTTTCCGTTTCCGAGATTCGTGCACGCTAAAAAGTTGTCCAAGTTGCAATGTTCAAGTACATGTTAAATACAAGTCATATTCACCTCCCAGACAGTATAAAGAATGGTTTGTTTCCTTTCTATAATGTTTTCGTGGTAGTAGTAATAATGTATATTCATGTCCAAAAGTTTTAAATCAGGTTGTCAGTTTTCATAGTTCATGGTAACATGTGCGCACGTGTAACGCACCTGTCGTATCACAGTAATTGTATCCCCCGAACAAAGTTCGGCGGATACTATGGATTTACGATCGTCGCGCCGCCGCCGCCGCGTCCGCGTCCGCGTCCGCAGACACTTTCTTGTGAACGCGCTGCAGGTTGCAAATATGAACCGATTTTGATAATATTTTATATGGACATGTCTTATGGTGAGATCTGGACACCTATCGATTTTGGTTGCCATAGCAACCAAAATAGCCGATTGGCGTAACATTTTGTGCTCAAATTAGCCTGTTTAACACACATGGGTTGTGAACGCTCTACGGGTGGGAGTTTTCAATGAATGATGATGAAATCGCACAGGCTCAATGAGAAAGACCATCACACGAAACCTATTGTTTTTCAGAATGATCGAATAAATATTAATAAGTTTGAGAGGTTAACTTATTACGACAATTAAAATACCTACTTTGACATGTGTGATCACTCCAATAACCTGTACTATGAAAGCAAATTGCACTGGATTCTTGTTCAGAATACAGAACTGATGTTTTTGGTGAAAAAAGAACAATATTACTGAATAAGTTAACATTGGTTTTACTAGTTAAGTCTATTATTGACCACAATAAAAATAGTTAAGATGAGAAACATTTATTATTGAGCTCAACAAGGTAAAGGTTTTGTCCAGTAGAGACTTCACAGGTGTAACCGAATAAGTTAACATTATTTTTACTAGTTAAGTCTATTATTGGCCACAATAAAAATAGTCAAGACAAGAAACATTTATTATTGGGCTCAACAAGGTAAAGCTTCTGTGCAGTAGAGATTTCATGGCTGTAGCCGAATAAGTTAACATCCTTTTTACTAGTTAAGTCTATTATTGACCTCAAGAAAATCAGTTAAGACAAGAAACATTTATTATTGAACTCAACAATTTAAAAGTTTTGTCCAGTAGAGATTTCATGGGTGTAACCGGATAAGTTAACATTATTTTTACCAGTAAAGTCAATTTTTACTTCGAATTTCAACTTGGAACCAAGTTTGGCACATATTATGAATTAAAATATAATTTATGGTGAAAAGATCGATCTGGCTCCAATTTCGTCATCTTGAAATGCAGTTTTGGTAAACTTTTACTTGAATTTCAGCTTGAAACCAAGTTTGGCACATATTATGAATTAAAATTTAAATTATGGTGAAAAGTTGATCTGGCGCCAATTTCGTCATCTTGAAATGTAGTTTTGGTCAACTTTTACTTTGAATTTCAACTTGGAACATAGTATGAGTTGTTTGGCACATAGTATGAGTTGAAATATAACTTACAGTGAAAAGTTCGATCTGGCTCCAATTTAGTCATCTCGCAACTTAGTTGCGAACCAAGTTTGTCAAATATTCTGAGTTGAAATATATAGCTTTAGGTGAAAACTTTTATCTGGCTGTAATTTCGTTATTTTTTTCGAACATGTCGAAATGGAAATTCGAATGCAGTGATTCTAGTGGTGATCTTGAATTCGACCTTCAATAAGTCTGAAAGGTTTCACACTCACAATGTACATCAGCGATATATTTGGGGCAACAGGGATGATAGGGCTACGGGGGATACACCCAAGCGGTCGTAGGCGACCGGAAGCGTCTAGTTTTCACATTATATTTTCCCAGTGTCATAAAATAGTTCTTACAAGGTAAATACTGAATAGTTGTATAAAATCATACATAGCATGACTATATTGGTCTGTGAATTTCAGTAACAGTGTAGTTTTGGTACTTTGAATTATATTTACAAATTTACAAGAATACTCCAAGTGTCTGTCAGTTCAAGTATATTGTTTATTTACAAGTACAAGGAAACATCATAACGTTTGAACCAGATTTCAGTCGTGTGTGTCATAATGTTCAATATCTCTGTATGTGTCTCACGAGTATTTTTTATGTCTGTTTCAGTCAATCGTCGTTCATCAATAAAAGTTGAAAATCATCCTTCTAGTCTATATACGCATTGACATTCTGCTGATTGACGTCTACAAGACTACAAAACAGAAATGGCTGGAGGAGATGATGATCTCGGCCACAGAACACGTCAGATGACAGCAAAGGGGTTGAAGTATCTCGCTGACAGGAAAAAGAAACGCCTCTCAAGCTTGGAAGGGAACATGGAGGCTGCTATCGCCCGAACCCAGGACTTCATGGACTCCAATGAGGAAAAGGAAAAGGTACAGACATCCTACAGACACTGGATGGGACTCTATGAGGAGTTTCTGGCCGTGGACAGTGAGTTTCGGGAACTCCTGTCTGAAGATGACATTGCAGAGTACGAGGACAATTGGTTTCACCCACGAAACCTTGCAATGGCCAACTTCAAAGCCTCAGCCGAACGGTGGTTTAGGACCCGATCTGTACAGCCCATGGAAGAACCACAGGAAGCAACAGTACAGGAGGCAAGTGTTTCGAGTACAACAAACAACTCAGCAGACAGAGATTCACATGATCCGGCGCTGTCCATCATAAATCACCTAAATAGACCTGCACTTGACCTTGAAAAATTCAGCGGTGATCCACTGTGTTATCACAGATTCATGAGACAGTTCAGAAGCAAAGTGGTCAAGAATTGCACCAATGATGAAGAAAGACTAAGTTATCTAGAACAGTATACCACTGGAGATGCTATGAAAATTGTGATAGCATTTTCCTACCTGGATGCCGACAGGGGATATGCAGCAGCACTCCAAGAATTAGAAAGACGCTACGGGGACCCTGACATCACAGTGGATGCATTCATGAAAAAGGCCCTCTCCTGGTCGAATATCAAGACTGATGATGCAAAAGAACTGGATAGCTTTGCACTTTTCCTGTCTGAATGTGAAAATGCCATTGGCAGTCTGAACGCCATCAAAGTGTTAGAGTACTCTGAAAATATGAGGAAAATTATCGGGAAACTGCCATACAGCATAAAAGAGCGCTGGCGCTCGCAGGTTTTCCGCATTAAAGAAGAACATAACCCTGTTCACTTCAGAGACTTGGTGTCATTTCTTCAGAGAGAAGCCAGAAAGGCGTGCGACCCAGTGTAAGGGAGAGAGGCCCTGAAACAAGAAACAAAGAAGTCACCTGCCACACAGACGGTGAAGTCAAGCGGCACAACAGGTGTCAGACCCAAGAACTCCTTCGCCACTGACATAAAAGAAACCGGCTCTACTAGAATAAGAGATGCATTCACTAGTCCTTGTGCATATTGTGAAGACCTGCATGCCCTGAAAGACTGTAGAAAGTTATCCACACTTCCATTCTATGATCGCATCGATATTCTGAAGACAAAGGGGTACTGCTATGGTTGCCTGAGACTGGGCCATAGCCGGAAGTTTTGCAAGTCCAAGATGACTTGTGGTCGCTGCCAAGGCAAGCATCCGACAGTACTACATGTGGATGGGAGGATACCTCCAAGGCCTACAACTGCAACCACAGATTCCGTAGATCCCAGATCTGTAGCGAGCCTAGGTGGCTATGTGGGAGCTGGCATCTGCGACCCGGAAGTGACAATGGCCATCATCCCGGTGAAAGTGCGTCTTCGAGATTCTTTCAAGTCCATCTCCACATATGCGTTTCTCGACCCAGGCAGCAACGTGTCGTTCTGCACAGATAAACTGGTGAGGCAACTTGGAGCAGAAGGGAGAAGTACCCGACTCAGTATGAACACAATGGGTGTTCCACACACACTGCTGACTCAGCAAATCAACAACTTGGTCATTTCTTATCTCAACCACACAAGTGACGTGTTAATACCAGTGGCATATTCCAAGAACAACATTCCTGTGACTCAAAAGCACATTCCAAGAATAGAGGACACAAGAAAATGGCCACATCTGCAAGGAGTGCATCTGCCTCAGATCAATGCTGACATAGGACTGTTGCTAGGCAACAATATACCAGATGCATACAGCCCTCTGGAGGTCAAAGTTAGTCCAAGTGGTGCACCGCATGCTTCCAAGTCTCGTCTCGGGTGGATCGTCTGGAACCTGAGCCGTGATGTACCAAACAGATACACACAGTCATACATGAGCATGACAAATCACGCCGACTTTCAAGTTCTACAAGAAAACAAGGGCCTCAGCCAACTCTACCAGAAATTACTAAGCCATGACTTTCCAGAAGATTCCAAGCAACGGGAAAAGCGTGAGATGTCACAAGAGGATCAAAGATTCTTACAGCACCTACAGAGGTCAGAGGAGAGGTGCTCAGGATCTTACGAGTATGCACTGCCCTTCAAGGACACCTCTGTCCTGCCAAACAATGAGATGCTTGCACGTCAGCGATTGAGTGGCCTCAAGAAAAGACTAGCTTCAAGCTCTAGTTTCAGCAAAGATTACAATACTTTAATGGCAAATCTACTCGAAAAAGGATTTGCAGAGAAAGTCCCAGAGTCAGAGTTACAAGCAGAGAACTCACGAATCTGGTACTTGCCACACCATGGCATCTATCACAGAAGAAAGCCAGAAAAGATCCGCGTGGTGTTTGACTGTAGTGCAAAATACCAGGGCGTGTGTCTGAATGACATCCTCATGAAGGGACCAGACCTGACAAACAACTTGATTGGGGTTCTGCTCAGGTTTAGGTCTGCACCAGTGGCAGCCATGGGGGACATCGAGAAGATGTTCTATCAGGTGAAAGTAAAACAAGAAGACCGTGACAGCTTACGGTTCCTTTCGTGGCCCGGTGGTGACACTTCAAGAAACCCTGAGGTCTACAGGATGACAGTTCACCTCTTCGGGGCAGTGTCATCTCCCAGCGTGGCCAACTTTGCCCTGAGACGAGTTGTCGACCACTATGGGGACCAGTTCTCTAAACAGAGTAGAGACAGCATGAGAAATAGCTTCTATGTAGATGACTTTCTCGTCGCTCTTACAAGTCCAGAAGAAGCATGCCAGGTGGTACAAGAAGTCTCTGCTATGTGTTCACTAGGAGGTTTTCGAGTGACAAAATGGACATCCAACAACTTAGAAGTGTTACAGAGCATTCCAGAAAGTGAAAGAGCGAAAGACCTCACGACAATCAGCTTTGAACAGTTCCCACCAGAACATGCCCTTGGTGTACTCTGGGATATTCAGCATGACCAGTTCACCTTCGACGTCATTCCCAGAAGCTGTCAGCCTACAAGACGAGCCATCCTGTCAGTCGTGAGCTCGGTGTTCGACCCGCTCAGAATGGCGGCACCCTTCACCCTGCAAGCCAAGATCATTCTGCAGGAGGCCTGTAGCCTCGGTCTGCAGTGGGATGATGAATTACCGAGGTCACTCATGGAAAGGTGGAGCAGCTGGCTTCTACAACTACAAGATCTCTGCAAGCTAACAGTGCCAAGATCCATCAGGCCAAGTAACCTAAACACAAATGCAGACACACAACTGCATTTCTTCTCAGACGCCAGTGAATCTGGATATGGGGTGGCTTGCTACATACACTTTGAAGATGCATCTGGTGGCGTAATCTGCAATCTGCTGATGGCAACGTCACGAGTGACGCCCCTCAAAAAGATAATCCAGCTGACAAGGCATCACGAGGCACGAACATTGATACTCTGATCCAGAATTCGGATTGGTTCCAGGGACCATCTTTCCTTAAGGAACCAGAAAGTAACTGGCCGAAAATACCAGATGTCATTATACTTCCAGAGGATGACAAAGAAGTGAAATCCAATTCAAGATACACATCAAATGCAATGACGACCGAGACATCTGACAATGAGTCGTCAGTGATCAGTCAAATACTCTCCAGAAGCTCGACCTGGCAGAAGGCCAAACGCATCCTAGGATGGATACTGCAAGCTACACGAATCAAGCGCCATCGATACAACACAAGATCCAAGAAAGCCAAGAACCTCAACACTGAACCCATCTTGTTACAAGAAAACATTGATCGGGCAGAGACTTGGATTGTTCAACACGAACAGAAGAGATACTATGTTAAGGAGATAACGGATCTGCTGAATGGAGATCACGTTAAAGCATCCAGTACCCTGCGAAAACTTGACCCATTTATCAAGAATCAAGTCATGCGAGTTGGAGGTCGTCTACAGAGTTCGACACTGGACTTCACGGCCAAGCATCAAGTCATCATCCCATGCAAGTCAAGAATCAGTGAACTCATTCTGAGGGACACACACAGGAAGGTTGGACATCTAGGGAAGAACGCCATGATATCTGAGGTCAGGAGAGTCTTCTGGATCCCCAAGATCGGTTCACTCTGCAAGGCCATCACATCCAAGTGTGTCACATGTCGCAGGTACAAGGCCACTACATGCACACAGAAAATGGCAAACTTGCCGTCAGAGCGTCTAGAGCCAGACAAACCGCCATTCACGCATACAGGAGTGGACTACTTCGGGCCCATCGAAGTGAAACGTGGTCGGGTATCCATAAAGCGCTACGGGGTCATCTTCACGTGCTTCACGTCTCGAGCAGTGCACCTCGAGGTGGCATACTCGCTGAGTGCAGACTTGTGCATCTGTGCCATAAGACGATTTCTGGCTCGACGAGGAAATGTCGAGTCCATCACCTCCGACAACGGTACCAACCTGGTTGGTGCGGAACGAGAAATGAGAAAGTCTACAAGGATGGAATCACTCCAAAATTGCCAATGACCTTGCACCTAGAATCCAATGGCGTTTCAACCCTCCGTCGGCCTCACACTTTGGCGGGGTGTGGGAGAGGCTCATCCGGACAGTGCGGAAGGTCATGTATGCATTGCTTCACGAACAAGTACTGCATATGGATGACGAAGGGCTCCAAACATTGTTCTGCGAGGTAGAAAGTATCCTGAACAACAGGCCCATCACAGTCGTCTCCGAAGATGCTCACGACATCCAAGCTCTTACTCCAAACCACCTGCTTCTAGTGTACGCTTCAACACCCATGCCAGCAGGAGTATTCGATGAAAACGACAACCACGCAAGGCGACGATGGAGGCAGATTCAATATCTGGCAGATTGTTTTTGGAAGCGCTGGCAGCGCGAATACCTCCACCTACTACAAGAAAGACAGAAATGGACAAGGGTCCGCAGAAACATCACAGAAGGAGATGTCGTCCTGACACTGGACAATCAGAGGAATTGTTGGATCATGGGCCGTGTGCACAGCGTAAAGAAAGATCGCCAGGGACTGGTCAGGTCGGCTCAGGTGCGAACCAGATCTGCCTTGTTGGAGCGCCCCATCCACAAGTTGTGTTTATTGCTTGAAGCTGACTAATTTGTGTGTACATGAATAAGTTTGTATGTGTTGATTAATTTCATGAATGTTTTGACTGATACAAATCAGGTTATGTTTACCTTTGTATGGTGAAGTACAAATATGGTAATAAGTGAACATGATAAGAGTATTGTGATAAGTGTGCCTTATTGCGGTTAACTAAGAAGTATATTGTATGATTGTATGCAAAATAATAGTATATGTGTGGCAATTGGTGGAATGAAATCCTGTTATCAACTTATCAGTACTGTGTTCAAAGTATAAGATTGAATATTTCCGATGTTCATTATATTTTCGTATATTCATGTAAGTGCTCCTGGTACAAGCCGCACTTAGGGGGCTGGTGTAAGAGACGGACTTCATTTTTTCTTACAGTCGGTGTTTATTTTTCGTCATCATATCCATACTTGTGGTCGGTGTTCTGAGTGGAAGGTGTTGTTTCCGTTTCCGAGATTCGTGCACGCTAAAAAGTTGTCCAAGTTGCAATGTTCAAGTACATGTTAAATACAAGTCATATTCACCTCCCAGACAGTATAAAGAATGGTTTGTTTCCTTTCTATAATGTTTTCGTGGTAGTAGTAGTAATATATATTCATGTCCAAAAGTTTTAAATCAGGTTGTCAGTTTTCATAGTTCATGGTAACATGTGCGCACGTGTAACGCACCTGTCGTATCACAGTAATTTTCACATTATATTTTCCCAGTGTCATAAAATAGTTCTTACAAGGTAAATACTGAATAGTTGTATGAAATCATACATAGCTGGACTATATTGGTCTGTGAATTTCAGTAACAGTGTAGTTTTGGTACTTTGAATTATATTTACAAATTTACAAGAATACTCCAAGTGTCTGTCAGTTCAAGTATATTGTTTATTTACAAGTACAAGGAAACATCATAACGTTTCAACCAGATTTCAGTCGTGTATGTGTCATAATGTTCAATATCTCTGTATGTGTCTCACGAGTATTTTTTATGTCTGTTTCAGTCAATCGTCGTTCATCAATAAAAGTTGGAAATCATCCTTCTAGTCTCTGTACGCCTCATTAACTAACGTTATTCTATTGCTCTCTACTGTCAAATCTAGTAGTATCATATTTCCTTCTTCATTAATCATCTTGTTAATTTCAAATTCAAAGTTATTTTGGAATAAAACAGCTACCCCCGACTTTCTGTGCTATAAAAGATGAACACCCCCTTGTTTCCCCACTCACTGAGGTATGTGTTCTCTAATTCTTTCTTCCCGTGAAATTCTTGGAGACAATATATGGAGTAATTTTTCCCCCTTAACCAATCAAATACATCTATTCTCTTCTGTTTGTTTGGGAGTCCCCTGGCATTGAAATTACGAATTGTTAGAGGCCGGTCATTATTTATCGGGTGGGAGGTTGGATGGATTTTCCGAGAAATGAGTTTTCAAAGTTTGACCCCCCCCCCACCGATATTGAAAAACAATGTATGACCCCCCCACCAAGATCAAAAATAAAAGTGTGACCCCCCCAATCCCCAAGTACATATACATGACCATAATACGCAATTGATGACAATTATAAGGAACCAGTATGATATCTAAATGCTATTTTTACACTTCATTCACATCTCTATTAAAACATTTGTGACTTTTGTCGCAATTTCTTTTTCTTATAACGTAAGTGGATATTATGAATTTGTGCCATTACAACTGATTTAGTTATTATTTATGGGCATATTATATCGGTATGGTAATGGCAGCCTCCGAGTGAACTCGGAAAAATTATGACTCTTCCACATATCATTGATGAATCAGGCCATCCTGGACTGGTACTTTCCAGACCTTGAATCAAATATGTGTTGGCTCCATGATAGTTCATGCTCCGAACGTGGGTATTATCCCACGTTCGGAGCATGAACTAGCTCCATGATGGGTTCATAATGTTCCGTGATGATCCGCGATTGTCTAGCAATGTCCTGGCCACCAAGAAAGTCAGGTAAATCAGATTCACTATATCGTCAATCGTCATCCGGGACGATCCAGGACTATTTTGCAATCCTGGATGGAAATGTCCATATTTTGTTCATGGTGGTCCAGGACAGTCCTGAGCTCATCGAGGATTATCCTCAGTGGCCTAGGTTCCTGAGTTGGCAACGTGTTGAGTGGAAAATCGGTCTGTGATTTTGACATGCTGGTTCGGGGTCATTGGATGTTATGGCATGTTGGTCAGCATGGTATGGGCCAGGTTATCCATTGTTAGTCTGTGACAGTGCCCTGCATGTTGATCATCCACACTGGCACCCTATTCAGTTTCAGTGCTGCTGTGTTCTACAAAAAGGTCCATAGTTCATCCGTAGTGACAATGTTTCAGTCTGTGGGTGATGAGCGGTTGTCGATTCACGACATCTCCTGATTTTGGGTGTTCCTGGATTAGTCAGGAGGAAATTTCACACAGGGTGGAAACGTAGTACAGACTTTTTCTGTCGATTGATATGGCTTCATAATGGTCTAAGACAACCTTTTTCAGAGGGTGTGTAAAATTTTCTCCCGGGCTAACTTTTTTATGGCCTTTTTCAAAATGGCCGACATCGAAAATTTGGTATTTTGGGAAAAAAACCAAAATTATCCTCCTGGCATGATGCTTTTGGTCTATTAAGGTGACATTTAGTTACATGGAGATATATTCTTCATAACAATACTAATAATACCGATTCAAACGCCCCGAAAATGGAAAAAAATCCAAGATGGCCGCCAAATTCTTGCCATTTTTACACAAATGTTCATAACTTCCTGCCAAATTGAGATGGGAAGCCAATTTTGGTGTTTGACCCTGGGTTTTGGGGTATGAGGATTTCAAATATATAACCAGTTTTGTGTTTGGATGGTTTGAAGCTGCTCAGAATCCAAGATGGCTGCCAAATTTTAGCCCGATTTCGCAAATAAGCACCAATGACCGACATATATATCAAGATAACAAGCCAACTCTGGTGGCCAGTCCTGGGCTTTGGGGTATGAGGGTGCTACTTGAAGAAATACTCTTGTGTGTAGATGGTAACTGGCCAATTTATAGGTGTTCAAAGGCGAAGATAACCATTAATTAATGTGAAACATGTAAACGAACCCGTCTAATAGCACCCACTCGCACAAAATCAACAGAATCAACCACTATCAGACAGAAAAAAAATATTTCTGAGCCAACTCCTCGGGAGGTCTGACCAGACTCTCACCAGACCATCCTCTACATTGGGATTGCTCATCATAGTCACCATGGAGCCCTTACAGAGTGTAACATTAGCAGAAAGGTTGCATTCAATGGGTACAGGTGTTGTATTCTTCTTCAAGCCAGATATATTCTAGATAACATTCACAGTCACAATCTTCGATTTCTGTCTGTTCAAAGAATCAGTCTGCAGCAGCAACTTTCTGGAAAAAAAAACACATGAAGTACATCTGCTTGGATCTGTGATCCTTAAGCATCTCCTAATTTTCAGAGCTCTATGATTCAACATCTCCGAAAACGATTTGTAATTTTTTTGTCTCATTATGTCGGTCAAAGTAGTAACCTTGAAGTCGTCCCAAGGCTCTGCAAGGGCAGCTGGGTCTCAGTATTTGTCCTCTTACATGCGGCAGTGGATAAAATCACTGACTGCCAGAATCATGAAGAACTTTTGTTTCTCATGAGTTGATCCAGACGACCTCTGATGAAATTCAGCAAGCCTCTGCTGAGATCTCATCAATGATTATCAGCTCGAGGTTTTGAAACCTAACCTTTGGGGGCAGTGATGAGCTCTTCAGCAAGTGGTATATACTTTTGTCCGACACCCCTTTGCATGGAAGCATGGTTCCGCCACTGATGGTAAATGCTTCTTTGCCAGTTGCAGCCACACACCAGAGCTTTGATGATATAAAACTTTCCTTTACCAATATATTGAAAGTCCCCAGACATTTTCCATTCATCTTATCGATGCACCACTAGCGAGTATGAATGAAGACTTCCCCTTGCATATTGTTAATGCACTGCATGAGAACTTGAGCCTGATTCTATGGGATTGCCAAGATGCTGTGCTCTACTGACAACTGAGCCCATCTTGGTGTTGGAGCTCCGAGGCAGGCCACTCAATCTGGCAGGTCTTCCAAACTGATGTCCTCGAGGTAAGCGTCATCTAGGTTGGCTTTTGTTTCCAAGCATCCAGCCGCCACTTGCTGGGGCAATGTGTGCCAAGGCATCTTCTGCAAGATGATTTTCTCGGATCTCTTCATGGCTACTTCAACCTCTTTGATATTATTTCCAAATAGCGCTTGCTTTTCTCTAGTAATGTTGCTGATGCTTGTCCTTTTGCCATAGTAGGAAATGCTCCCACTCATTTAAATCCATTTCAAAGTGGTTGAGAGAAAGAACCATGAGATTCTGATAATGTTTCTCACTGTCCCTACAGATGTGCAAGCTTTACTGAAAGATTTCCGTCTTCAGATCTATCATTTATTCCCAGCCAACTTCGATGAAGCATATGGAACATTGGACCGGTTGTCGTTGTTATGGGTAGAATTTTCTTCAGATGGTTCATAATCTCTACCTGGTTTACTATCAACATTGAAGAGGGATACAATTTCAACCAGACAGGTCTTTGAGAATATCTATAGGAGGGCGTGCATAGTACATGTACATGTACCTGTCTAGTACAGATATACAGTGTAGCCACACGTAATCAATGCCTGAATCTCAGTGGCCCAGCAGTAAGAATGGAAGTGTCAGTCTGGTACTTGTCGGATCTGCAAGTATCCAAACAACATGCCGACTACAGTTTTTGAGAGGTGTGCCTGTGGCCTTGTAAATAGCCTCCATGACACTCATCTCCCTGTTGGTCAGGTATGTTTTGCCTAGTCATTGTAGCTTATCGTCTGTCTTATCCCAGCATATTGTGATCTGCATGGTTCTTCATGAAGGAGCGGACCATCTTCACTCTGCTTCTTGTTGCAATAATATGACACAATATATCGAATGCAGGCGTATGCATCAACAACATATTGTGAGTCAAAATTAGGATTCCAGGCTTTCAAAGGGTTTTGATTTGCACTGACTTACCCATCAGTCTTTGTGTTTATGTTTATGTACAACCATTTTCGTGGAGGCTATAATGTTCCAGGCTTGTTCTTCAGCAGCGTTTTTTCACTCATCTGGATCAGTGTCTGCTGGGCTGACAAGAAGGTGGACGTGATAACCTGAACCTGTGGGTCCTGTTACCCTTCTTGCATGACTTTGTATAATTCTTGAAATGAAGCTGAACATCATTTATAATGTCATGTAACTTGCTGTATCTCGTCTAATCAACGTCCTCTGTGTTGATATATTTGTTAATAACGTCAACAACTTCCTCATCAAGTTATTTGTCCAGCTTAGGAGGATTTTATAATCAGAAAAGGCAGTGAATGTAAGTACCAATGTGAGGCCAATCTCCTCGTAGAAACTCAATTGAAACAAAGTAGTCACTTTGATTTGATTTGATGGTGAAGTGATAATCAATTTCAAGAGTTTTTTTTTACTAACTGATCAAACATTCTGGCAGCTGTTATATGGTTTTAAATGCCTAATATAATATACTTGGTATTGATATGCCTGATATAATATACTGGGGTTTGATTGCTCGGAAAAAAATTATGCCTGGTAGTGGTACTGTTTATTTTGAAGTGCGAGTGAGTGCTAATTAACAGGTTTGTTTGCATATGATTTATTAATGAGTCCTTATCTTGGCTTTTGGACAGTTGGATAGCTTTAAACTGGCCAATCACCATCTACACACAAAAGTATTTCTTCAGGTAGCACTCTCATACCCCAAACCCCAGGAATGGCCACCAAAATTGCCTTCTTATTTTGAATATGTGACGGTTATTGGCGCTTATTTGCGAAATCGAGCTATCGTCTGGCAGCCATCTTGGATTCTGAGCATCTTCGAACCATCCAATCATGAAACTGGTTATTTATTTGGAATCCTCATACCCCAAAACCCAGGGTTAGACACCAAAATTGGCTTCCTATCTCAATTTGGCAGGAAGTTATGAGCATTCATGTAAAAATGGCGAGAATTTGGCGGCCATCTTGGATTTTTTCCATTTTCGGGACGTTTGAATCGGTATTATTAGTATTGTTATGAAGAATATATCTCCATATAACTAAATGTCACCTTAATAGACCAAAAGCCTCATGCCGGGAGGATAATTTTTTTTTTTTTCCTAAAATACCTAATTTTCGATGTCGGCCATTTTGAAAAAGGCCATAAAAAAGTTAGCCCGGGAGAAAATTTTACACACCCTCTGAAAAAGGTTGTCTTAGACCATTATGAAGCCATATCAATCGATAGAAAAAGTCTGTACTACATTTCCACCCTGAGTGCCATATGCTCAATATTCCTCCTGACTAGATGGTCCTTTCTAGGATCAAATTTTGGCGGAACTATAGTTTCACTGATAATGTGACAAAAGGATGGTTTCCAAATGCTGTATACTCCAGTGAACCATCAGTCCAGGTTGAGTGGATTGTTTTCACCCAACTCACTATTTCAATATAAAATTTTCCTCAAATTAACTAAAATTCGAACTCCGACCCCCCCCCCCCCCCCCCAGTTCCATTGAAAATAAAAGTATGACCCCCCCAATAATGTTGAAAATGAAAGTGTGACCCCCCCCCCCCCCCCCCAGTTTTTACCCCCCCCCCCCCCACCTGATAAATAATGACCGGCCCCTTATGTGCGACAAGGTAAAAAGTGGGAGTGCTACAAAAATTTTAGTTTCTGATCTAAGTGTATTTATACACTTACAACGTACGTGCAGTTGTGCCGTTCCTGTTCTGTGCGATGTTCTTCACTTCATGCGAAACCACATTGGATAAAGGAGGACTTCCTATCAAATTCAAACACAATTCGGTAACATATGAGTTTCACGCACATGGAGTATTCATTCAGATGACTTCAAAATCGAAGAGATCATATTTTTAAAACTACTATCGAATGTAAAATCGAAAAGAAACTAAACAAGGGCCACTGACCTCAAAGAAAGAGCTTCGTAAATGTTTACACAGAACTATTTAAAAACCCTTGAATACTGTATTTGATTTGGTACATATATGTTGTGGCCATATTGTAACTCTACTGGGCAGAATCTATACCTTGTTGGGCCAATAAATTTGTCATGTAACTATTTTCTTGTCATGTAACTATTTTTATTGTAGTCAATAATAGACTTAACTAGTAAAACTAATGTTAACCTATTCGGTTAGTCATGACTGGATAGAACTTTTTAGGGCCCGGATGAGTCGGAAATTTCCGACCCGGGTACCTGTGTCATCTGACCAGACCCTTCCAAATATATAACAAAATTTGAATGATACTGTAGCGTTATGACGTGGTGGCTACCTAGTAGTGACACCACGGTTATAGCGTGAACGTGCGGACAGGTTTATAAGACATTCGGCGACACTCCAGTAAGGAGGTATACCTCTCCATCGTGGGGTCGCCGAACCCTACATTGGTGCCGTACCTTTCGAACCACTGGGTTCTCTCGGCGTCGTTCCTGGGGTCAGCCCCTCACTGAGATTCACATCGCAGCCAAGTATGTGTACATAATCGGGTAGCTGCGGCGCCCTTGATCTTCAGTGCTGTGATGTGACTGGGCAGTGGGATATAGCTGACCTCGGGGACGAGGTCTCTCCGAAAGGGGATACTGTAGCGTTATGACGTGGTAGCTACTTAGTAGTGACACCACGGTTATAGCGTGAACGTGCGGACAGGTTTATAAGACATTTGGCGACACTCCAGTAATGGGGTATACCTCTTTATCGAGGGGTCGCCGAACCCTACAATACTCATTGAAGCAATTTGTAACAAGTAAACGCCAGACATTGATCCTCGACACATATTATTTGTTTCGTCAGTAATTACCGGTATTTTCAAGTTTGAGACAGATCACAATGTCATGACCTCATAGACTATCGTTTTTTTCCTAATGATTTCCTTGTCATTCTTGTGATTTTACTAGTGTTTATCACAAATATTCAAAACCATTTCTTTATTTGTTCTCAAATACGGGTAACGAAATTCCGATCCAGGTTTTTGTATGACCCGCCCCGTATTTGAATACCTGTCGACTCGTCTGGGCCCCAGAACCTTTACATTGTTGAGCCCAATAATAAATGTTTCTTGTCATAATTATTTTTATTGTGGCCAATAAGACTTAATCAATAAAACTAATTTTACTTATTCCGTTACAGCCATGAAATTTCTACAAGTTTAACACGTTTAAAAATTACCCGACTATTATTTGGACCAATGTGTTAATTTTCAAGGTTCTGAATATGTTTTTCTGATTTAAGGGGCACAGTATTTTTTTAGCTTTAGTCTTAGATTTAAATTTTTTTATGGATTTTTTTTCAGTGTTTTGATTTGTACTGCAGAGACATTTCAGTAATTTGTCTGCATTTCCAATAATTCATGACATGCATGGAAGCTTTTTCCATCATTGCGATCATGTTTCTCCTTGCCCAAATGTTGGTTTGAAGATCAGCGTACATGTGTCAGTGTGCAGTGTGTAATGTCAACTGCCAAATACTGAAGTAGCCTAGATCTACCCCAAATCGCCGCTCGGGTGACTGCTATCAAAATCAGCACTGACAATTCTCGTCGGCAATATAAAACTATCATAAACATGATAAAAGTGCTATTTCAGGAGGAAACTAAGTTTTTTTCCCGTGTAAAAGCTCGGCAAATCTGCCAAGTTTTGTTTGTTTGTTCCTTTCAGTCAAATCTCGTTGAAATCTCGCTTCACTTCAGTGGCATTTCTGATTAAATTCCCCCATAAACAAGCTTTCGGTGGTGATATTTTTATGAAGTATTACAAGTGAAGTAGAAAAGAGTCATAGAAAAGACCATTTATTTTGGGTCGTAACATCTCAACAAATACCGCACTCAGTTGGACGATCTCATGGCGGCCGGCATTTTGACCTTGACCCTGCAGCAAATTTTTTGGTCAGTACGCTAATTGGCGGGACTTGCTCACGTGATAATTTGCATATCATTATATCCACGTGTATTTCATAAACATGTGGGTGTGTCCGCCAAGACTGCTTCCCGATTGGACAATTCAGTGACTATCTGGCTGGCTGGCTGACTGGCTCAGGGGCCACAGCCTGATTGAATTTGCCTACTGGAATATGGAATACCACCACTAACACATTATTATTATGTTGCCGTATCAACTTGTTTTTACCCTCGCCCCGATAGGGGCAGAGGGTATTGTAATTGGGTCTATCCGTTTGTATGTCTGTCTGTTTGTTTGTCTGTCTGTCCGCGCGCATATCTCAAAGGAGAATGGTCCGATCAACATGAAACTTATAGAGATGAAGCGGTATCTCAGAGGCTCGGTCCTCCTCGAATCTGGTCAAAATCGGACAAAAACTGATGCCATGGCAACGGAAAATGTAAAAATAAATAATTGACCATAACTTCGGTTCTAATCAAGATAATTTTTCTAACTAATTTTGTATTTTTCTATGGCCAATTCCTGATCATCTGATATATGGCCCGTGGTCGTACGACCAAAACTCTCCATTATCGCCCAATGTCGAAAAATTGGGGGTCACGGTTTTGAACTTTTTTGGTCAGCGACGTTTCAGTGCAAATGTCTGCGCTCATAACTCAAAGGCAAACGGTCCGATCGACTTGAAATGTATAGGGCAAAAGTGCTATGGTGGTGGCTCAGTTTCTCTAAGATTTTGCCAAAATCGGATGAAAATGGTTGCCATGGCAACGGAAACAAGAAAATCACATAATTGGCTCTAACTCCGGTTCTACCTGATATTAATTTTTCCAACTATTTTTGTATTTTTCTTTGGCCAATTCCCAATCGTTTGGTGTACGACCGATGGTCGTACGACGAAAATTTCCCATTATCGCCCGATGTCGAAAAATTGGGGGTCACGATTTCGGTTATTTTTGGCCAGCGACGTTTCAGTGCAAATGTCTGCGCTCATAACTCAAAGGCAAACGGTCCGATCGATTTGAAATTTATAGGGCTGGAGTGCTATGGTAGTGGCTCAGTCCCTTTCAAGTTTTGCCAAAATCGGGTAAAAACGGTTGCCATGGCAACGCGAAAAAGAAAATCACATAATTGGCTATAACTCCGGTTCTAATCAATATTAAATTTTCAACTTATTTTTGTATTTTTTTTGGCCAATTCCCAATCGTATGCGGTACAACCGATGGTCTTAAGACCGAAACTCTCAATTATCGCCTAATTTTAGTTACTAAATCTGAAGGGCGAGGGTCTGCAATCTCTGATTGTCTCGTTCATTTTTGCAATAGCATACTGTATCTATATATTGTGCGGAATGTATATCCAAAACTTTGAGTGCATATGATCGCAACAAAGCACTGTTTCAGTGAAGATCAAAACGGGAGTGGTGATGGGTAGGAAACGGTGACATACAAAAAAAAACGGTCGGAACACACGAGATTATTATCGCTAATAACTTATTACATCAACCATGATTAGGTACACGGGCGTCATTTTCCCCCCTATGGGCCCCGGGCTCTCCCAATTAGCCACAGTTGAATGGCCTGTTGTGGTTCCAAGTGGCACTTTGGAATGTAGAATGTAAACAAAAGAATGTAAACAAAAGAAAAATTTCAAAAATAAAAAAAACAACAACATCATAGAGGAAGAGCCCTGCTCTTCCTAACCAGCGGACCACGCCCTCCAAATGGGGAGAATGAATGAGTCAAAACGATGACGTCATTGTTCTGATGATGCCTCGGGCAACGAATCACTTCCATACGGAAGCGTATTACCGCCATGCAAAAATTTTTTTTATCTCGCCGTGGCGAGTTACTATCTCGCCGTGGCGAGTTACTATCTCGCCGTGGCGAGTTACTATCTCGCCATGGCGAGTTACTATCTTGCCGTGGCGAGTTAGCTATCTTGCCGTGGCGAGTTACTATCTTGCCGTGGCGAGTTAGCTATCTCGCCGTGGCGAGTTACTATCTCGCCGTGGCGAGTTACTATCTTGCCGTGGCGAGTTACTATTCTGTCTTCAATAGCATCGTGACGTAGCCCCCAAGGTCATCTGAGATTAATTTCAAGGTTACCAAAAAATGAGCCCTTCACATAATTGTGACTTCCTACATGTTTAGCATATGAACCCATAATACGAACTTATAAAAGTTTCTCAAGGGTATCTTATGGCCAATCTGTGCAATTTGGTGTAGCTATAACTTTTATTCGAGCACTCGAGGTCTGCTGGAGTCAAGTCTATGTTCATCAGAAAATGCACCACACATTAAATTGAATAAATTTAGGAAAGGATAGGATAAATAGCTATCCTGTTCTAACTATGATTCTATTAATACAAATCCAGCCTCTATCATGAAGCATTCAGCGTTCAGGCGAGAGTTTTTATAAAGTGGTCATCTCGGGCCAATAATGGACGGAATTGACCGTACAATATAACGTGAACTGGATATAGGTTCTGGATAGAACGTTTTACGGTTGTTTGACCTTATACATATATGGAACCTCAACAGTTTCATTTAAAACCTTTTTGAAAGGTTCTTTGTGTGGAACCTTTTTCACGGAACCTCAAAGGTTCTTTGTAAAGAAAATTTGGAATTATGACATGAGGTTTTTGTAAAGGTTCAACCCGGGTTCTTTCACAACCAGTGAATTGAAGCTTTTGGGGGTACTTCAAGGTACCATCAAATCACGTTTAGGTTCTTTGAAGAACTCTCCCTGATTCGAATATGTTTCCATAAAAAAAATCAGTTCCATATTGACCCATTTCAGGTTCTTTGCAGGTTGGGTAAAGAACCTCCAAGTGGTTCAATATTTGTTCACTCCAAAGTACTCAAGTTTCTAAATAGAACATTTCAGGTTCTTCAGAGAACCTTTCAATTGTTATCAAAAGAATATCCTATGGTCCAAAATAAGTTGTTTGAAACACATCAATTTCATATTGAACCTTCGAAAGCTCTATAGTTAAAAAAGTAGGTGTATATTTATTTATACGCATAAATCGGGAAAATACTCTGAGTCAAAAACTTTTCACTCCATTCATGTAAAATGAACCTTATAAGAAACTTATGAGTCCAAACTAGGAGGTAATAAGTCCAAATAAGTCCGACTTGGGACACTGCTGAGACCAATGAAGACCTTATCCAGCCTGGGAACGTGGGAGAGCCTACAGGGGACAATGCTGACACAAATGAAAACCTTCCTAAGTAAAATCGATTCCTAAGCTGTAAAGTTGATAATAAGCGAGATATTAGCCATTTTGTCCTGTGACCTTGAAAATGAGGTCAAAGGTCAAAATCAACGTCATCAGAATTTTAGGCATATATCATTCCTATATGTCCACAATTAATTCCTAAGCTGTAAAGTCGATAATAAGCGCGATATTAGACATTTTGTGCTCTGACCTTGAAACCGAGGTCAGAGGTCGAATTCAAGGTCACGAGAATATTCCGCATATATCATTTCTTATATGTCCACAATTGATTCCTAGTCTCTAATCTCAATATTAAGTGAGATATTAGGTATAATATGTCCCATTATAAAGCATAGGAGAATTTAACATGGAAAAGTCCCATTTGGGCCAAGTTTGGGCCAAATTGGCCCACTTCGAGCGATTCAAGCGCAACGAAATTTATAGACATCATAGGAATACATATGAGGAGTGTTATGTATCAAAAAGAAAAAAAGTTACTGAACAGATTTTAATAAAATGGCCGCCAAAGTCCAAAATTAGGCATTTTTTGTCCAAAACGGCCGCCATTTTGAAAAAAAATTGCGAAAATCAAAAAACTAAAAAATACTTCCCTCTCGAAATATTTTTAGGCCTTTTAGTGCAAAATTTGAGAAAAGAACGATCGCAAACTTTAAAGATAAAATTGTTGCCGGACGGACGCCGGACGGACGGACGACGGACGCAACGCCATGGCAATAGGTTATCGGACCATAGGTCCGGTAACCTAACAATGATAAGAAGCCCAAATTCAAGTCTCCATAGCTCCGTCCCAGAACAAGATGAACCGGGCGTCACAGGGAAGAATCCGTTGGATCTTCCCAAGGTTTTCTGGTTGGAGGATGGCCTCAAGGTTTCCTTGCATCTCATCCCTTCCTTCCTAGTAAAAACTTGCCTTCTCTCCATCGTTGGCCTTCACGATCCCTGCCTTGGCTTCGTCCTTAGGCCCGAATCTGATAAAAGACTGTATTCTATGCTCGGTGTGGGTTTTGCGCTTGTTACTTAAGTGAACAAAAAATCTGTTTGTGAACAAAAAAACGTCTGTTGTTCATATCGCATCAGTCAATATTCCACCGAGACATACGTTCGCTTCCTATTCGTCCTGGATTCAAAAGTGTATCCAAATTTGTTATGACCTGGCCAAGCAGGACTCCACTTGTTCGTTTGAGGTAAGTGCCCATGACGTTAGAGCCATGGCGGCCTCCCTATATGGGATGTGTTACTCTCGATCAAGTGATGTTGATGGCAATCCCATAACACCTTTACCTCTTTCTACCGTAGGGACTAGATATGGACGAGATGTGAGGGTTACCACCTCGAGCCCGTGGTAGCCGTGCACGGTGTCGTCACCCTGTGAGGTGGATGTGGCCCACCTGATATACGTTGCGTTCACTTGTACATATGTTGCTGTTCCACGGTTTCGAGTTAAGGTTCGTTAGGGAACCCATTGGAACCTGTTTTTCTAAGAGTGAATAATATGTATCTTGCTGTGCAGAAAAGTCGCAGTTTTCATCAGAGCGACATTGTGAAAGCTGCCACTAGAAATGAGATGCATAAATATCAGTGACCTGGAAAGAATACTCATGATTTAGTGATCCAGTACTGAGTTAGTGGCACACATGTAATTTGAGTGCATGAATGGCGTATCTCATACCAACGAAAAGACATTTTGAACGTAATTCGTGGATGAGATTTCGCATTATACTCTATAATTATCTCAAACACACACTTTGGGAGGGGGAGTCGATATTCGACATTGTCGTCGAGTTACTTCTTTTCTCCATCCACATAGATCTAACATATTCAATATTTCTGGAAAACGTGTCCAGGCATTGCTCAACCAACTCGTTCACAATCCCAGCGATTCAATGGAAATTGTCATCCCTAGAGCGCATACAGGCCATGCGTGTCAAGAGGGTTGATTTTATCATCATTTCATCATCAACTCATTAGACAAAATCGATAGGTACATACATCAAATGCGTATGCAACAATCATCAAAATCGTATGAGAAATGGGACCTGTAGAACGCTCTACACAAATTTATTTGGGGTGGAGTGAATCCATAGTATCTGCCGACCTACGTTTGAGGAATACAATGACACACCGACGACGAGTTAGTAACTCCCCACGGCAAGATAGTAACTCGCCACGGCGAGATAGCTAACTCGCCACGGCGAGATAGTTACTCGCCGCGGCGAGATAGTTACTCGCCGCGGCGAGATAGCTAACTCGCCACGGCGAGATAGTAACTCGCCACGGCAAGATAGCTAACTCGCCACGGCGAGATACTAACTCGCCACGGCGAGATACTAACTCGCCACGGCGAGATACTAACTCGCCACGGCGAGATAAAAAAATTTTTTTGCATGGCGGTAATACGCTTCCGTACTTCCAGCATCTTTGGTTCCAGTGAAATGAGCCGCCTGTCGAGACATCTATCAAAACGGTGACGTCACAGAAATTTACGTCATGTATGACGTTTCTGTCAGCCGTGCACTGCCGAGTGGAAAAAACTTGCAGATTTTCGGTGTTTTTTATGTTTTATCCTCGATACGATTTGTTTCCATATGTGAACGAAGCTTAAAGTCTTCTCCGTTCAAATGCGTTGAGATATATTTGCAATATGGAAGTTTCAACCATGAAATCATTGGTCGAAGCCAATACACATTGATAGGAAGTCCTCCTTTAATATAAGTCATTGCAGTCTTGCAACTCGTGTACCAAAACAACAAATAATACCATAATGGGCGCGTTTCTTTATGCCTGCCCAGTAGAAATTCTACTAGTAGAAATTCTACTAGTATAAAGTTTTGTGCGTTTCATTATGGTAGTATAATTTCTACTAGTAGAACATTTATTTCTACTAGTAGAACTTTTATTCCTACTGGTTGAAATTTTATTTCTACTAGTAGACGAAAATTTATCACAAATCAATTAAGATTTATAGTATACCAAATCAATTACCATAAAAAGTGACAAATGACTTGTAAATATACCAAAATACAAATCAAAGAAGATTCACATGTAAATTAACAAATAACATGAAAATATGTGACATCATTATGAAAACAATCACGCAAACATGACAACGTCATGATTATCATGACGACACGATGTACTCAGAAACCCATAAGAGAGATCTCTCTTATGGGTTTCCGATGTAGTGCGAACAAAACAACATGTACAGCTGTCTTTTGAGAAAATACATCAACAAGACAACATGGACGTGTTAGAGTTTGCCACTTTGTCCTCTGAGGATCAGGACGCCATGTTAGGGAACACATCGGTAACAATATCCAAGTGATGACGTGTGATCTTACCGACGACAGTCATACGTCATAATCAGATAAACACTGATAAATCTTGACATATATTTATGTCAATCCAAGGTCTGTATGTAACTATCGCACATTTTATCGAATTTCCATTCATTTTTTGGCGCCATAGACTCACTGGGTGGGAGCTTGCCCATGATTCTTGACGAGTTAACTCGGTAAAAATCTTTCCTCGCAGGGTCTTTGCTCGGCAATTTTTTTTTGTCCAACAGGCTTTCAGATGCCGGTGTGATTGAAGATTTTTGCCGAGCAAAGCCTCTGCGAGGAAAGATTTTTACCGAGTTGACTCGTCAAGAATCATGGGCAAGCTCCCACCCAGTGAGACTCTAGGCCTAATTTACTATACTTTTCTAGATCAAATTTCCATTCATTTTTTTGCGCCATATGCCTAATTTACTATACTTTAGATCATTTATAACTGTCAGATCTAGATCTAATCATGTTAATCAGTTTTAATTGATTTGGTAGAATTTATACTGCGCGTTTCTTTATGTCAGTAGAATTTCTACTATGCTGACACATAGGGGACAATGCTGACACACATAAGGGGACAATGCTGACACAAATGAAAACCTTCCTAAGTAAAATCGATTCCTAAGCTGTAAAGTTGATAATAAGCGAGATATTAGCCATTTTGTCCTGTGACCTTGAAAATGAGGTCAAAGGTCAAAATCAACGTCATCAGAATTTTAGGCATATATCATTCCTATATGTCCACAATTAATTCCTAAGCTGTAAAGTCGATAATAAGCGCGATATTAGACATTTTGTGCTCTGACCTTGAAACCGAGGTCAGAGGTCGAATTCAAGGTCACGAGAATATTCCGCATATATCATTTCCTATATGTCCACAATTGATTCCTAGTCTCTAATCTCAATATTAAGTGAGATATTAGGTATAATATGTCCCATTATAAAGCATAGGAGAATTTAACATGGAAAAGTCCCATTTGGGCCAAGTTTGGGCCAAATTGGCCCACTTCGAGCGATTCAAGCGCAACGAAATTTATAGACATCATAGGAATACATATGAGGAGTGTTATGTATCAAAAAGAAAAAAAGTTACTGAACAGATTTTAATAAAATGGCCGCCAAAGTCCAAAATTAGGCTTTTTTTGTCCAAAACGGCCGCCATTTTGAAAAAAAATGGCGAAAATCAAAAAACTAAAAAATACTTTCCTCTCGAAATATTTTTAGGCCTTTTAGTGCAAAATTTGAGAAAAGAACGATCGCAAACTTTAAAGATAAAATTGTTGCCGGACGGACGCCGGACGGACGGACGACGGACGCAACGCCATGCCAATAGGTTATCGGACCATAGGTCCGGTAACCTAAAAAAAAGAAAAAAAATTCTGCTAAAACCATAAAGGCATTTCTGCCGAAATGCCTTAATGACCTTGAAAGGTCAAACGCCTTTTTTTCTTTTAGAAAAAACGGTTAGTTTTGGACTTTGGCGGTCATTTTCTCAAAAACTGTTGAGAAGGTTTTCAGATTATCGATCGAAAAGATCCCACTTATGTACCTTTGCGACATGTATAAGTTTCTTTGCCCTTGAATCGCTCAAAGTGGGCCATTTTGAACCAAACTGCATGGGCCCAAATGGGACTTTTTCCATGTTAAATTATCTTATGCTTTTTAACGGGACCGCTTATCGCTAATATATCACTTAATATTGAGATTAGAGATTAGGAATCCATTGTGGACATAAAGGAAATGATATATGCTGAATATTCTCATGATCTTGGAATTTCACATTCGACCTAATTTTCAACGTCACAGGACAAAATGGCTACAGCTGAGGAATCAATTGTGGACATATGGGAAATGATATACGTCGAATTATTTGATGACCTTGACTTTGATCTTATTTTCAAGGTCAGAGCACAAAATGGCCAATATATCATATATTATTGACTTAATAGCTTGGGAATCAATTGTGGACATATAGGAAATGATATACGTCGAATTTTCTGATGACCTTAAAATCGACCTTAATCTCATGTTCAAGGTCAGAGCACAAAATGGCCAATATCTCGCTTATTATCGACTTTACAGCTGAGGAATCAATTGTGGACATGTAGGAAACAATGTTCCCCTTGGGGAGACATTGTTGAAAAATTACCATTGCAGACTTTGAGAGTTTAATAAATGTACACTGTACATTCCTCTGGTAACCTTTTTTAGCCTTTGGGCAAATTTTTCCTTGTTTCCTCATCCACAATGGGTCTCAGTATTGAAAAGGTTTTTTCTTGGTGTTTGTCAAATAAGTGCTTCACTATGTGGTTAGAGTCTTCAAACTTGGGATGACAGTGATAACACCTGACACTGAAGCCGCGAGACGCCATCTGTTGCAAGAAATAATAAGTATGAATGAATAATAGCCAAAAACGAGTCTTAACGGGCCATATATTTCCAAAAAAATATCGTTTACTAATCGAGACAGTCATATCAGAATTGTTGTCCAATCGGAACAGTATCGTTTACCCACTGGAACATGAATGGTTCAGAAATCAGCAAATATTTATTAATGAGACGATGTAAAATGTTTCTTTTCTGTGGGGATCATGTAATACACCTTTCTCTTGACTCGTGTTACTTTTTGTGTGCATCAGACACATATTTAATCATCAGTGTTCATATGTTCTAAACGGTGTTATTTTCATCGCAATTCACGTCACAAAAACGATATTACATCAAGTATAGCATGTTTGGTCGACACTGAAGACTTTATACAACATTAGCGCATGTTTGTCTTTCTTCAGATTAACGATTATACCTATTTTTCATACTTCATTGAGGAAAACAACACATACCCCCTTGCAGCTTGGCGTTTCCCAATCAAACATATCGTTTCCCAACCGAAAAATATCGTTTCCCAATATCCTCTGCCGAAACGGATTCCGGACAGTGATATTCGTCAGCAACAACCGAATTATCCGTCCGCTACTAGAATACTAGGATGGACTGTGTCTAATACTAGACACAGTCCATTTGCAACAAACTTCTTATTCCGACAGGAAACTTATTCCACAGTCCGTGCACAGTCCGTCAATATCACAAACTTAATATCCGTAGAAATATCCGCTATAAATACTTCAACAGTCAGTATGATTCCGCTCTATTATCCAAAAGTAGATGTGATCCGCTTGGTGGTCAGCAGGCAAGTGACCCACTTCCCAAAAACTTTCCACTAAGTCCGCACTGCACACACAAAGATATGTCTCTGCCTGTGTATGCGGGAGGCAGACCCGTCGCCTAGGGAACGCTTGTACATCAAAGACTGGCCTTTCGCGCCAGCAGTCAAGGCGGTGTATTGACATACACACCGCTCTGATTTACGTAAGTCCGACTACGACTCCTGGATTTCACTGTCCAATCATATCACAAGTTCGAACTGGCATACATTCAGAGTCACAGCACTTTTCGTGTGCTTCCAAACACTATTGTTTTTACGCTGGAAAGTTTTGTGGGGGTGCTGGTTACGCCTTCTGTGTTTACTGCATTACATGCAGTCCGTGTGAACAAAAAAAAAAAATATCGTTTACTAATCGAGACAGTCATATCAGAATTGTTGTCCAATCGGAACAGTATCGTTTACCCACTGGAACATGAATGGTTCAGAAATCAGCAAATATTTATTAATGAGACGATGTAAAATGTTTCTTTTCTGTGGGGATCATGTAATACACCTTTCTCTTGACTCGTGTTACTTTTTGTGTGCATCAGACACATATTTAATCATCAGTGTTCATATGTTCTAAACGGTGTTATTTTCATCGCAATTCACGTCACAAAAACGATATTACATCAAGTATAGCATGTTTGGTCGACACTGAAGACTTTATACAACATTAGCGCATGTTTGTCTTTCTTCAGATTAACGATTATACCTATTTTTCATACTTCATTGAGGAAAACAACACATACCCCCTTGCAGCTTGGCGTTTCCCAATCGAACATATCGTTTCCCAACCGAAAAATATCGTTTCCCAATATCCTCTGCCGAAACGGATTCCGGACAGTGATATTCGTCAGCAACAACCGAATTATCCGTCCGCTACTAGAATACTAGGATGGACTGTGTCTAATACTAGACACAGTCCATTTGCAACAAACTTCTTATTCCGACAGGAAACTTATTCCACAGTCCGTGCACAGTCCGTCAATATCACAAACTTAATATCCGTAGAAATATCCGCTATAAATACTTCAACAGTCAGTATGATTCCGCTCTATTATCCAAAAGTAGATGTGATCCGCTTGGTGGTCAGCAGGCAAGTGACCCACTTCCCAAAAACTTTCCACTAAGTCCGCACTGCACACACAAAGATGTGTCTCTGCCTGTGTATGCGGGAGGCGGACCCGTCGCCTAGGGAACGCTTGTACATCAAAGACTGGCCTTTCGCGCCAGCAGTCAAGGCGGTGGATTGACATACACACCGCTCTGATTTCCGTAAGTCCGACTACGACTCCTGGATTTCACTGTCCAATCATATCACAAGTTCGAACTGGCATACATTCAGAGTCACGTGTGCTTCCAAACACTATTGTTTTTACGCGGGAAAGTTTTGTGGGGGTGCTGGTTACGCCTTCTGTGTTTACTGCATTGCATGCAGTCCGTGTGAACTCTTCACATTAATTCCGTTCCTTATATCTTTGTGAGTTAACACACAGTAAACAGTTAATCGAATTGCTTTAGCAGACGATTCAGTTCATTAAATGTAGTAGTATAAACACTAAGCTCACAGGAGTCTCGACAGTCCGTACATTATCATCAGTCCCTAGGGCCGAGGGAATGTGGTTATTGCTGTGAAGGGTAAGAATAATAATCTAAGTCGGCCCTACCGAGGCGCTTTGATAGTGGCTTTACAATGGGAACGTTGACAGATCGCACTTTGGTGTGGAAAAGTGATTATAGAGACGAAATCCGCTGTATCGCGTTCCCCTGTATATTACGTAGGAGGAGTAGAGGCCCTATCCTGGTGCTTGCTCCGATGACGGCTCTCCTTCCACCTCGTCAGCGACAAAGTGATCTTACTCTCCGCAGGGCTGTTCGGCTGACACATGGGTGTAATTACATGATTATGAATTTTAAGGCAATGCGCCACAGTGCGCGAGACAACACACATGAAAAATACGGTGATATATGAGGAAGGTGCAGGATTGTACATTTTTGCCCGGAGGCATGCTATTCTGCTATGTCGGCCAATGTATATTCTGAACGATAAATTTGCTGTTACGTGCTATTCCCATGCTACTGCTATTGCTACTGTTCACGGCCCTGGTGCGTGAGCCGAATGCTACTGCTATTGCTCCTGCTACTCCTCCGCATGGTCGTGGAAGCGGACGCTACTGCTACTGCTATTGCTACTCCCCAGTTTCATCCGTGGCCGGGACGCTACTGCTACTGCTATTGCTACTCCTCAGTTTCATCCGTGGCCGGGACGCTACTGCTACTGCTATTGCTACTCCCCAGCTTGAACCAAGGCCGGGACGCTACTGCTATTGCTATTGCTACTCCTCCAATGTGTGGTCTGGGATTCGGACGCTACTGCTATTGCTCCTCCTCCAAGGGCTTGTCTGGCAGGCGAACGCTACTGCTACTGCTATTGCTACTCCCCAGCTTGATCCGTGGCCGGGACGCTACTGCTACTGCTATTGCTACTCCCCAGCTTCAACCAAGGCCGGGACGCTACTGCTACTGCTATTGCTACTGCTACTCCTCCAATGTGTGGTCTGGGATTCGGAAGCTACTGCTACTGCTATTGCTACTCCTCCAAGGGCTGGTGTGGGAGACGGACGTTACTGCTACTGCTATTGCTACTCCCCAGCTTGATCCGTGGCCGGGACGCTACTGCTACTGCTATTGCTACTCCTCCAAGGCCTGGTGTGGGAGACGGACGCTACTGCTATCGCTACTCCTCCAAGGGCTGGTGTGGCAGGCGGACGCTACTGCTACCGCTATTGCTACTCCCCAGCTTGATCCGTGGCCGGGACGCTACTGCTATTGCTACTCCCCAGCTTGAACCAAGGCCGGGACGCTACTGCTATTGCTACTGCTACTCCTCCAATGTGTGGTCTGGGATTCAGACGCTACTGCTACTGCTATTGCTACTCCTCCTAGGGCTGGTGTGGGAGACGGACGCTACTGCTACTGCTATTGCTACTCCTCCAAGGGCTTTTCTGGCAGGCGGACGCCACTGCTACTGCTATTGCTACTCCCCAGCTTGATCTGTAGCCGGGACGCTACTGCTACTGCTATTGCTACTGCTACTCCTCCATTGTGTGGTCTGGGATTCAGACGCTACTGCTACTGCTATTGCTACTCCTCCAAGGGCTGGTGTAGGAGATGGACGCTACTGCTACTGCTATTGCTACTCCCCAGCTTGATCCGTGGCCGGGACGCTACTGCTACTACTATTGCTACTCCTCCAAGGGCTGGTGTGGGAGGCGGACGCTACTGCTACTGCTATTGCTACTCCTCCAAGGGCTGGTGTGGGAGACAGACGCTACTGCTACTGCTATTGCTACTCCTCCAAGGGCTGGTGTGGGAGACGGACGCTACTGCTACTGCTATTGCTACTCCTCCAAGGGCTGGTGTGGGAGACGGACGCTACTGCTACTGCTATTGCTACTCCCCAGCTTGATCTGTAGCCGGGACGCTACTGCTACTGCTATTGCTACTGCTACTCCTCCAATGTGTGGTCTGGGATTCAGACGCTACTGCTACTGCTAGTGCTACTCCTCCAAGGGCTGGTGTGGGAGACAGACGCTACTGCTACTGCTATTGCTACTCCTCCAAGGGCTGGTGTGGGAGACGGACGCTACTGCTACTGCTATTGCTACTCCTCCAAGGGCTGGTGTGGGAGACGGACGCTACTGCTACTGCTATTGCTACTCCTCCAAGGGCTGGTGTGGGAGACGGACGCTACTGCTACTGCTATTGCTACTCCCCAGCTTGATCTGTAGCCGGGACGCTACTGCTATTGCTACTGCTACTCCTCCAATGTGTGGTCTGGGATTCAGACGCTACTGCTACTGCTATTGCTACTCCTCCAAGGGCTGGTGTGGGAGACAGACGCTACTGCTACTGCTATTGCTACTCCTCCAAGGGCTGGTGTGGGAGACGGACGCTACTGCTACTGCTATTGCTACTCCTACAAGGGCTTGTGTGGGAGACGGACGCTACTGCTATTGCTACTCCCCAGCTTGATCTGTAGCCGGGACGCTACTGCTACTGCTATTGCTACCGCTACTCCTCCAATGTGTGGTCTGGGATTCAGACGCTACTTCTACTGCTATTGCTACTCCTCCAAGGGCTGGTGTGGGAGACGGACACTACTGCTACTGCTATTGCTACGGTACTCCTCCAAGGGCTGGTGTGGGAGACGGACGCTACTGCTACTGCTATTGCTACTCCCCAGCTTGATCCGTGGCCGGGACGCTACTGCTACTGCTATTGCTACTCCCCAGCTTGAACCAAGGCCGGGACGCTACTGCTACTGCTACTGCTATTGCTACTGCTACTCCTCCAATGTGTGGTCTGTGATTCAGATGCTACTGCTAGTACTGCTATTGCTACTGCTACTTTTCCAATGTGTGGTCTGAGATTCAGACGCTACTGCTACTGCTATTGCTACTCTCCAAGGGCTGGTGTGGGAGACGGATGCTACTGCTACTGCTATTGCTACTCCTCCAAGGGCTTGTCTGGCATTGCTAGACTGCTATTGCTACTCCCCAGCTTGATCCGAGGCCGGGACGCTACTGCTACTGCTATTGCTACTCCTCAGCTCGAACCAAGGCCGGGACGCTACTGCTATTGCTACTGCTACTCCACCAATGTGTGGTCTGGGATTCGGACGCTACTGCTACTGCTATTGCTACTCCTCCAAGGGCTTGTCTGGCAGGCGGACGCTACTGCTACTGCTATTGCTACTCCCCAGCTTGATCCGTGGCCGGGACGCTACTGCTACTGCTATTGCTACTCCCCAGCTTGAACCAAGGCCAGGACGCTACTGCTACTGCTATTGCTACTGCTACTCCTCCAATGTGTGGTCTGGGATTCGGACGCTACTGCTACTGCTATTGCTACTCCTCCAAGGGCTTGTCTGGCAGGCGGATGCTACTGCTACTGCTATTGCTATTCCCCAGCTTGATCCGTGGCCGGGACGCTACTGCTACCGCTATTGCTACTCCTCCAAGGGCTGGTGTGGCAGGCGGACGCTACTGCTACCGCTATTGCTACTCCCCAGCTTGATCCGTGGCCAGGACGCTACTCCTACTGCTATTGCTACTCCCCAGCTTGAACCAAGGCCGGGACGCTACTGCTATTGCTACTGCTACTCCTCTAATGTGTGGTCTGGGATTCAGACGCTACTGCTACTGCTATTGCTACTCCTCCAAGGGCTGGTATGGGAGACGACGCTACTGCTACTGCTATTGCTACTCCTCCAAGGGCTGGTGTGGCAGGCGGATGCTACTGCTATTGCTACTCCCCAGCTTGATCCGTGGCCGGGACGCTACTGCTACTGCTACTCCTCCAATGTGTGGTCTGGGATTCAGACGCTACTGCTACTGCTATTGCTACTCCTCCAAGGGCTGGTATGGGAGACGGACGCTACTGCTACTGCTATTGCTACTCATCCAAGGGCTTGTGTGGCAGGCAGACGCTACTGCTACTGCTATTGCTACTCCCCAGCTTGATCCGTGGCGGGACGCTACTGCTACTGCTATTGCTACTCCTCCAATATGTGGTCTGGGATTCAGACGCTACTGCTACTGCTATTGCTACTCCTCCAAGGGCTGGTGTGGGAGACGGAGGCTACTGCTACTGCTATTGCTACTCCCCAGCTTGAACCAAGGCCGGGACGCTAATGCTACTGCTATTGCTACTGCTACTCCTCCAATGTGTGGTCTGGGATTCAGACGCTACTGCTACTGCTATTGCTACTGCTACTCCTCCAATGTGTGGTCTGGGATTCAGACGCTACTGCTACTGCTATTGCTACTCCCCAGCTTGATCCGTGGCGGGACGCTACTGCTACTGCTATTGCTACTCCTCAGCTCGAACCAAGGCCGGGACGCTACTGCTATTGCTACTGCTACTCCACCAATGTGTGGTCTGGGATTCGGACGCTACTGCTACTGCTATTGCTACTCCTCCAAGGGCTTGTCTGGCAGGCGGACGCTACTGCTACTGCTATTGCTACTCCCCAGCTTGATCCGTGGCCGGGACGCTACTGCTACTGCTATTGCTACTCCCCAGCTTGAACCAAGGCCAGGACGCTACTGCTACTGCTATTGCTACTGCTACTCCTCCAATGTGTGGTCTGGGATTCGGACGCTACTGCTACTGCTATTGCTACTCCTCCAAGGGCTTGTCTGGCAGGCGGATGCTACTGCTACTGCTATTGCTATTCCCCAGCTTGATCCGTGGCCGGGACGCTACTGCTACCGCTATTGCTACTCCTCCAAGGGCTGGTGTGGCAGGCGGACGCTACTGCTACCGCTATTGCTACTCCCCAGCTTGATCCGTGGCCAGGACGCTACTCCTACTGCTATTGCTACTCCCCAGCTTGAACCAAGGCCGGGACGCTACTGCTATTGCTACTGCTACTCTTCTAATGTGTGGTCTGGGATTCAGACGCTACTGCTACTGCTATTGCTACTCCTCCAAGGGCTGGTATGGGAGACGACGCTACTGCTACTGCTATTGCTACTCCTCCAAGGGCTGGTGTGGCAGGCGGATGCTACTGCTATTGCTACTCCCCAGCTTGATCCGTGGCCGGGACGCTACTGCTACTGCTACTCCTCCAATGTGTGGTCTGGGATTCAGACGCTACTGCTACTGCTATTGCTACTCCTCCAAGGGCTGGTATGGGAGACGGACGCTACTGCTACTGCTATTGCTACTCATCCAAGGGCTTGTGTGGCAGGCAGACGCTACTGCTACTGCTATTGCTACTCCCCAGCTTGATCCGTGGCGGGACGCTACTGCTACTGCTATTGCTACTCCTCCAATATGTGGTCTGGGATTCAGACGCTACTGCTACTGCTATTGCTACTCCTCCAAGGGCTGGTGTGGGAGACGGAGGCTACTGCTACTGCTATTGCTACTCCCCAGCTTGAACCAAGGCCGGGACGCTAATGCTACTGCTATTGCTACTGCTACTCCTCCAATGTGTGGTCTGGGATTCAGACGCTACTGCTACTGCTATTGCTACTGCTACTCCTCCAATGTGTGGTCTGGGATTCAGACGCTACTGCTACTGCTATTGCTACTCCCCAGCTTGATCCGTGGCGGGACGCTACTGCTACTGCTATTGCTACTCCCCAGCTTGAACCAAGGCCGGGACGCTACTGCTACTGCTATTGCTACTGCTACTCCTCCAATATGTGGTCTGGGATTCAGACGCTACTGCTATTGCTACTGCTACTGTTCCAATGTGTGGTCTGGGATTCAGAAGCTACTGCTACTGCTATTGCTACTCCCCAGCTTGATCCGTGGCCGGGACGCTACTGCTACTGCTATTGCTACTTCCCAGCTTGAACCAAGGCCGGGACGCTACTGCTATTGCTACTGCTACTCCTCCAATGTGTGGTCTGGGATTCAGACGCTACTGCTACTGCTATTGCTACTCCCCAGCTTGAACCAAGGCCGGGACGCTACTGCTACTGCTATTGGTACTGCTACACCTCCAATGTGTGGTCTGGAATTCAGACGCTACTGCTACTGCTATTGCTACTCCCCAGCTTGAACCAAGGCCGGGACGCTACTGCTACTGCTATTGCTACTCCCCAGCTTGAACCAAGGCCGGGACGCTACTGCTACTGCTATTTGTACTGCTACTCCTCCAATGTGTGGTCTGGGATTCAGACGCTACTGCTACTGCTATTGCTACTCCCCAGCTTGAACCAAGGCCGGGACGCTACTGCTATTGCTACTGCTACTCCTCCAATGTGTGGTCTGGGATTCAGACGCTACTGCTACTGCTATTGCTACTCCCCAGCTTGAACCAAGGCCGGGACGCTACTGCTACTGCTATTGCTACTGCTACTGCTACTCCTCCAATGTGTGGTCTGGAATTCAGACGCTACTGCTATTGCTACTCCCCAGCTCGATCCGTGGTGGGACGCTATTGCTACTCCTCCATGGGCTTGTCTGGCAGGCGGACGCTACTGCTACTGCTATTGCTACTCCCCAGCTTGATCCGTGGCCGGGACGCTACTGCTACTGCTATTGCTACTCCCCAGCTTGAACCAAGGCCGGGACGCTACTGCTACTGCTATTCCTACTGCTACTCCTCTAATGTATGGTCTGGGATTCAGACGCTACTGCTACTGCTATTGCTACTCCTCCAAGGGCTGGTATGGGAGACAGACGCTACTGCTACTGCTATTGCTACTCCTCCAATTGCTGGTGTGGGAGACGGACGCTACTGCTACTGCTATTGCTACTCCTCCAAGGGCTGGTGTGGCAAGCGGACGCTACTGCTACTGCTATTGCTACTCCCCAGCTTGATCCGTGGCCTTGACGCTACTGCTACTGCTACTGCTACTCCTCCAATGTGTGGTCTGGGATTCAGACGCTACTGCTACTGCTATTGCTACTCCTCCAAGGGCTGGTATGGGAGACGGACGCTACTGCTACTGCTATTGCTACTCCTCCAAGGGCTGGTGTGGCAGGCGGATGCTACTGCTATTGCTACTCCCCAGCTTGATCCGTGGCCGGGACGCTACTGCTACTGCTACTCCTCCAATGTGTGGTCTGGGATTCAGACGCTACTGCTACTGCTATTGCTACTCCTCCAAGGGCTGGTATGGGAGACGGACGCTACTGCTACTGCTATTGCTACTCATCCAAGGGCTGGTGTGGCAGGCAGACGCTACTGCTACTGCTATTGCTACTCCCCAGCTTGACCCGTGGCGGGACGCTACTGCTATTGCTACTCCTCCAATGTGTGGTCTGGGATTCAGACGCTACTGCTACTGCTATTGCTACTCCTCCAAGGGCTGGTGTGGGAGACGGAGGCTACTGCTACTGCTATTGCTACTCCCCAGCTTGATCCGTGGCGGGACGCTACTGCTACTGCTATTGCTACTCCCCAGCTTGAACCAAGGCCGGGACGCTACTGCTACTGCTATTGCTACTGCTACTCCTCCAATGTGTGGTCTGGGATTCAGACGCTACTGCTACTGCTATTGCTACTGCTACTCCTCCAATGTGTGGTCTGGGATTCAGACGCCTCTGCTACTGCTATTGCTACTCCCCAGCTTGATCCGTGGCGGGACGCTACTGCTACTGCAATTGCTACTCCCCAGCTTGAACCAAGGCTGGGACGCTGCTGCTACTGCTATTGCTACTGCTACTCCTCCAATGTGTGGTCTGGGATTCAGACGCTACTGCTACTGCTATTGCTACTGCTACTGTTCCAATGTGTGGTCTGGGATCCAGAAGCTACTGCTACTGCTATTGCTACTCCCCAGCTTGATCCGTGGCCGGGACGCTACTGCTACTGCTATTGCTACTCTCCAGCTTGAACCAAGGCCGGGACGCTACTGCTATTGCTACTGCTACTCCTCCAATGTGTGGTCTGGGATTCAGACGCTACTGCTACTGCTATTGCTACTCCCCAGCTTGAACCAAGGCCGGGACGCTACTGCTACTGCTATTGGTACTGCTACACCTCCAATGTGTGGTCTGGAATTCAGACGCTACTGCTACTGCTATTGCTTCTCCCCAGCTTGAACCAAGGCCGGGACGCTAATGCTACTGCTATTGCTACTCCCCAGCTTGAACCAAGGCCGGGACGCTACTGCTACTGCTATTGCTACTCCCCAGCTTGAACCAAGGCCGGGACGCTACTGCTACTGCTATTGGTACTGCTACTCCTCCAATGTGTGGTCTGGGATTCAGACGCTACTGCTACTGCTATTGCTACTCCCCAGCTTGAACCAAGGCCGGGACGCTACTGCTACTGCTATTGCTACTGCTACTCCTCCAATGTGTGGTCTGGGATTCAGACGCTACTGCTACTGCTATTGCTACTCCCCAGCTTGACCCGTGGCGGGACGCTACTGCTATTGCTACTCCTCCAATGTGTGGTCTGGGATTCAGACGCTACTGCTACTGCTATTGCTACTCCTCCAAGGGCTGGTGTGGGAGACGGAGGCTACTGCTACTGCTATTGCTACTCCCCAGCTTGATCCGTGGCGGGACGCTACTGCTACTGCTATTGCTACTCCCCAGCTTGAACCAAGGCCGGGACGCTACTGCTACTGCTATTGCTACTGCTACTCCTCCAATGTGTGGTCTGGGATTCAGACGCTACTGCTACTGCTATTGCTACTGCTACTCCTCCAATGTGTGGTCTGGGATTCAGACGCCTCTGCTACTGCTATTGCTACTCCCCAGCTTGATCCGTGGCGGGACGCTACTGCTACTGCAATTGCTACTCCCCAGCTTGAACCAAGGCTGGGACGCTGCTGCTACTGCTATTGCTACTGCTACTCCTCCAATGTGTGGTCTGGGATTCAGACGCTACTGCTACTGCTATTGCTACTGCTACTGTTCCAATGTGTGGTCTGGGATCCAGAAGCTACTGCTACTGCTATTGCTACTCCCCAGCTTGATCCGTGGCCGGGACGCTACTGCTACTGCTATTGCTACTCTCCAGCTTGAACCAAGGCCGGGACGCTACTGCTATTGCTACTGCTACTCCTCCAATGTGTGGTCTGGGATTCAGACGCTACTGCTACTGCTATTGCTACTCCCCAGCTTGAACCAAGGCCGGGACGCTACTGCTACTGCTATTGGTACTGCTACACCTCCAATGTGTGGTCTGGAATTCAGACGCTACTGCTACTGCTATTGCTTCTCCCCAGCTTGAACCAAGGCCGGGACGCTAATGCTACTGCTATTGCTACTCCCCAGCTTGAACCAAGGCCGGGACGCTACTGCTACTGCTATTGCTACTCCCCAGCTTGAACCAAGGCCGGGACGCTACTGCTACTGCTATTGGTACTGCTACTCCTCCAATGTGTGGTCTGGGATTCAGACGCTACTGCTACTGCTATTGCTACTCCCCAGCTTGAACCAAGGCCGGGACGCTACTGCTACTGCTATTGCTACTGCTACTCCTCCAATGTGTGGTCTGGGATTCAGACGCTACTGCTACTGCTATTGCTACTCCCCAGCTTGAACCAAGGCCCGGGACGCTACTGCTACTGCTATTGCTACTGCTACTGCTACTCCTCCAATGTGTGGTCTGGAATTCAGACGCTACTGCTATTGCTACTCCCCAGCTTGATCCGTGGTGGGACGCTATTGCTACTCCTCCATGGGCTTGTCTGGCAGGCGGACGCTACTGCTACTGCTATTGCTACTCCCCGCTTGATCCGTGGCCGGGACGCTACTGCTACTGCTATTGCTACTCCCCAGCTTGAACCAAGGCCGGGACGCTACTGCTACTGCTATTCCTACTGCTACTCCTCTAATGTGTGGTCTGGGATTCAGACGCTACTGCTACTGCTATTGCTACTCCTCCAAGGGCTGGTATGGGAGACAGACGCTACTGCTACTGCTATTGCTACTCCTCCAATTGCTGGTGTGGGAGACGGACGCTACTGCTACTGCTATTGCTACTCCTCCAAGGGCTGGTGTGGCAGGCGGACGCTACTGCTACTGCTATTGCTACTCCCCAGCTTGAACCAAGGCCGGAACGCTACTGCTACTGCTACTGCTACTCCTCCAATGTGTGGTCTGGGATTCAGACGCTACTGCTATTGCTATTCTTCCAAGGGCTGGTGTGGGAGACGGACGCTACTGCTACTGCTATTGCTACTCCCCAGCTTGATCCGTGGCGGGACGCTACTGCTACTGCTATTGCTACTCCCCAGCTTGAACCAAGGCCGGGACGCTACTGCTACTGCTATTGCTACTGCTACTCCTCCAATGTGTGGTCTGGGATTCAGACGCTACTGCTATTGCTACTGCTACCCTTCCTATGTGTGGTCTGGGATTCAGACGCTACTGCTATTGCTACTCCTCCAAGGGCTGGTGTGGGAGACGGACGCTACTGCTACTGCTATTTCTACTCCTCCAAGGGCTTGTCTGGGAGGCGGACGCTACTGCTACTGCTATTGCTACTCCCCAGCTTGATCCGTGGCCGGGACGCTACTGCTATTGCTACTCCCCAGATTGAACCAAGGCCGGGACGCTACTGCTACTGCTATTGCTACTGCTACTCCTCAAATGTGTGGTCTGGGATTCAGACGCTACTGCTACTGCTATTGCCACTCCTCCAAGCGCTGGTGTGGGAGACGGACGCTACTGCTACTGCTATTGCTACTCCCCAGCTTGAACCAAGGCCGGGACGCTACTGCTATTGCTACTGCTACTCCTCCAATGTGTGGTCTGGGATTCAGATGCTACTGCTATTGCTACTGCTACTCCACCAATGTGTGGTCTGGGATTCAGACGCTACTGCTACTGCTATTGCTACTGCTACTCCTCCAATGTGTGGTCTGGGATTCAGACGCTACTGCTACTGCTATTGCTACTCCTCCAAGGGCTGGTGTGGGTGACGGACGCTACTGCTACTGCTATTGATACTTCTCCAAGGGCTGGTATGGGAGAAGGACCCTACTGCTACTGCTATTGCTACTCCTCCAAGGGCTTGTCTGGCAGGCGGACGCTACTGCTACTGCTATTGCTACTCCCCAGCTTGATCCGTGGTCGGGACGCTACTGCTATTGCTACTACCCCAAGGGCTTGTGTGGCAGGCGGACGCTACTGCTACTGCTATTGCTACTTCTCCAAGGGCTGGTGTGGCAGGCGGACGCTACTGCTACTGCTATTGCTACTCCTCCAAGGGCTTGTCTGGCAGGCGGACGCTACTGCTACTGCTATTGCTACTCCCCAGCTTGATCCGTGGCCGGGACGCTACTGCTACTGCTATTGCTACTCCTCCAAGGGCTTGTCTGGCAGCCGGACGCTACTGCTACTGCTATTGCTACTCCCCAGCTTGATCCGTGGCCGGGACGCTACTGCTACTGCTATTGCTACTCCTCCAAGGGCTTGTCTGGCAGGCGGACGCTACTGCTACTGCTATTGCTACTCCCCAGCTTGATGCGTGGCCTGGACGCTACTGCTACTGCTTTTGCTACTCCCCAGCTTGACCCAAGGCCGGGACGCTACTGCTACTGCTATTGCTACTGCTACTCCACCAATGTGTGGTCTGGGATTCGGACGCTACTGCTACTGCAATTGCTACTCCTCCAAGGGCTTGTCTGGCAGGCGGACGCTACTGCTACTGCTTTTGCTACTCCCCAGCTTGATCCGTGGCCGGGACGCTACTGCTACTGCTATTGCTACTTCCCAGCTTGAACCAAGGCCGGGACGCTACTGCTATTGCTCCTACTACTCCTCCAATGTGTGGTCTGGGATTCAGACGCTACTGCTACTGCTATTGCTACTCCTCCAAGGGCTGGTGTGGGAGACGGACGCAACTGCTACTTATATTACTATTGCTACTTCTCCAAGGGCTTGTCTGGCAGGCAGACGCTACTGCTATTGCTACTCCCCCAAGGACTGGTCTGGCAGAAGGACGCTACTGCTACTGCAATTGCAACTGCTACTCCAAGGTCTGGTCTGGCAGGCGGACGCTACTGCTACTGCTATTGCTACTGCTACTCCTCCAATGTGTGGTCTGGGATTCAGACGCTACTGCTACTGCTATTGCTACTGCTACTCCTCCAATGTGTGGTCTGGGATTCAGACGCTACTGCTACTGCTATTGCTACTCCCCAGCTTGATCCGTGGCGGGACGCTACTGCTACTGCTATTGCTACTCCCCAGCTTGAACCAAGGCCGGGACGCTACTGCTATTGCTACTGCTACTCCTCCAATGTGTGGTCTGGGATTCAGACGCTACTGCTACTGCTATTGCTACTGCTACTGTTCCAATGTGTGGTCTGGGATTCAGAAGCTACTGCTACTGCTATTGCTACTCCCCAGCTTGATCCGTGGCCGGGACGCTACTGCTACTGCTATTGCTACTCCCCAGCTTGAACCAAGGCCGGGACGCTACTGCTATTGCTACTGCTACTCCTCCAATGTGTGGTCTGGGATTCAGACGCTACTGCTACTGCTATTGCTACTCCCCAGCTTGAACCAAGGCCGGGACGCTACTGCTACTGCTATTGGTACTGCTACACCTCCAATGTGTGGTCTGGAATTCAGACGCTACTGCTACTGCTATTGCTACTCCCCAGCTTGAACCAAGTCCCGGAACGCTACTGCTACTGCTATTGCTACTCCCCAGCTCGAACCAAGGCCGGGACGCTACTGCTACTGCTATTGCTACTCCCCAGCTTGAACCAAGGCCGGGACGCTACTGCTACTGCTATTGGTACTGCTACTCCTCCAATGTGTGGTCTGGGATTCAGACGCTACTGCTACTGCTATTGCTACTCCTCAGCTTGAACCAAGGCCGGGACGCTACTGCTATTGCTACTGCTACTCCTCCAATGTGTGGTCTGGGATTCAGACGCTACTGCTACTGCTATTGCTACTCCCCAGCTGGAACCAAGGCCCGGGACGCTACTGCTACTGCTATTGCTACTGCTACTGCTACTCCTCCAATGTGTGGTCTGGAATTCAGACGCTACTGCTATTGCTACTGCTATCGCTACTGCTACTGCTATTTCTACTCCTCCAAGGGCTTGTCTGGGAGGCGGACGCTACTGCTACTGCTATTGCTACTCCCCAGCTTGATCCGTGGCCGGGACGCTACTGCTATTGCTACTCCCCAGATTGAACCAAGGCCGGGACGCTACTGCTACTGCTATTGCTACTGCTACTCCTCAAATGTGTGGTCTGGGATTCAGACGCTACTGCTACTGCTATTGCCACTCCTCCAAGCGCTGGTGTGGGAGACGGACGCTTCTGCTACTGCTATTGCTACTCACCAGCTTGAACCAAGGCCGGGACGCTACTGCTATTGCTACTGCTACTCCTCCAATGTGTGGTCTGGGATTCAGATGCTACTGCTATTGCTACTGCTACTCCACCAATGTGTGGTCTGGGATTCAGACGCTACTGCTACTGCTATTGCTACTGCTACTCCTCCAATGTGTGGTCTGGGATTCAGACGCTACTGCTACTGCTATTGCTACTCCTCCAAGGGCTGGTGTGGGAGACGGACGCTACTGCTACTGCTATTGATACTTCTCCAAGGGCTGGTATGGGAGAAGGACCCTACTGCTACTGCTATTGCTACTCCTCCAAGGGCTTGTCTGGCAGGCGGACGCTACTGCTACTGCTATTGCTACTCCCCAGCTTGATCCGTGGTCGGGACGCTACTGCTATTGCTACTACCCCAAGGGCTTGTGTGGCAGGCGGACGCTACTGCTACTGCTATTGCTACTTCTCCAAGGGCTGGTGTGGCAGGCGGACGCTACTGCTACTGCTATTGCTACTCCTCCAAGGGCTTGTCTGGCAGGCGGACGCTACTGCTACTGCTATTGCTACTCCCCAGCTTGATCCGTGGCCGGGACGCTACTGCTACTGCTATTGCTACTCCTCCAAGGGCTTGTCTGGCAGCCGGACGCTACTGCTACTGCTATTGCTACTCCCCAGCTTGATCCGTGGCCGGGACGCTACTGCTACTGCTATTGCTACTCCTCCAAGGGCTTGTCTGGCAGGCGGACGCTACTGCTACTGCTATTGCTACTCCCCAGCTTGATGCGTGGCCTGGACGCTACTGCTACTGCTATTGCTACTCCCCAGCTTGACCCAAGGCCGGGACGCTACTGCTACTGCTATTGCTACTGCTACTCCACCAATGTGTGGTCTGGGATTCGGACGCTACTGCTACTGCAATTGCTACTCCTCCAAGGGCTTGTCTGGCAGGCGGACGCTACTGCTACTGCTATTGCTACTCCCCAGCTTGATCCGTGGCCGGGACGCTACTGCTACTGCTATTGCTACTTCCCAGCTTGAACCAAGGCCGGGACGCTACTGCTATTGCTCCTACTACTCCTCCAATGTGTGGTCTGGGATTCAGACGCTACTGCTACTGCTATTGCTACTCCTCCAAGGGCTGGTGTGGGAGACGGACGCTACTGCTACTGCTATTGCTATTGCTACTTCTCCAAGGGCTTGTCTGGCAGGCAGACGCTACTGCTATTGCTACTCCCCCAAGGACTGGTCTGGCAGAAGGACGCTACTGCTACTGCAATTGCAACTGCTACTCCAAGGTCTGGTCTGGCAGGCGGACGCTACTGCTACTGCTATTGCTACTGCTACTCCTCCAATGTGTGGTCTGGGATTCAGACGCTACTGCTACTGCTATTGCTACTCCCCAGCTTGAACCAAGGCCGGGACGCTACTGCTACTGCTATTGGTACTGCTACACCTCCAATGTGTGGTCTGGAATTCAGACGCTACTGCTACTGCTATTGCTACTCCCCAGCTTGAACCAAGTCCCGGAACGCTACTGCTACTGCTATTGCTACTCCCCAGCTCGAACCAAGGCCGGGACGCTACTGCTACTGCTATTGCTACTCCCCAGCTTGAACCAAGGCCGGGACGCTACTGCTACTGCTATTGGTACTGCTACTCCTCCAATGTGTGGTCTGGGATTCAGACGCTACTGCTACTGCTATTGCTACTCCCCAGCTTGAACCAAGGCCGGGACGCTACTGCTATTGCTACTGCTACTCCTCCAATGTGTGGTCTGGGATTCAGACGCTACTGCTACTGCTATTGCTACTCCCCAGCTGGAACCAAGGCCCGGGACGCTACTGCTACTGCTATTGCTACTGCTACTGCTACTCCTCCAATGTGTGGTCTGGAATTCAGACGCTACTGCTATTGCTACTGCTATCGCTACTGCTATCGCTACTGCTACTGCTATTTCTACTCCTCCAAGGGCTTGTCTGGGAGGCGGACGCTACTGCTACTGCTATTGCTACTCCCCAGCTTGATCCGTGGCCGGGACGCTACTGCTATTGCTACTCCCCAGATTGAACCAAGGCCGGGACGCTACTGCTACTGCTATTGCTACTGCTACTCCTCAAATGTGTGGTCTGGGATTCAGACGCTACTGCTACTGCTATTGCCACTCCTCCAAGCGCTGGTGTGGGAGACGGACGCTACTGCTACTGCTATTGCTACTCCCCAGCTTGAACCAAGGCCGGGACGCTACTGATATTGCTACTGCTACTCCTCCAATGTGTGGTCTGGGATTCAGATGCTACTGCTATTGCTACTGCTACTCCACCAATGTGTGGTCTGGGATTCAGACGCTACTGCTACTGCTATTGCTACTGCTACTCCTCCAATGTGTGGTCTGGGATTCAGACGCTACTGCTACTGCTATTGCTACTCCTCCAAGGGCTGGTGTGGGAGACGGACGCTACTGCTACTGCTATTGATACTTCTCCAAGGGCTGGTATGGGAGAAGGACCCTACTGCTACTGCTATTGCTACTCCTCCAAGGGCTTGTCTGGCAGGCGGACGCTACTGCTACTGCTATTGCTACTCCCCAGCTTGATCCGTGGTCGGGACGCTACTGCTATTGCTACTACCCCAAGGGCTTGTGTGGCAGGCGGACGCTACTGCTACTGCTATTGCTACTTCTCCAAGGGCTGGTGTGGCAGGCGGACGCTACTGCTACTGCTATTGCTACTCCTCCAAGGGCTTGTCTGGCAGGCGGACGCTACTGCTACTGCTATTGCTACTCCCCAGCTTGATCCGTGGCCGGGACGCTACTGCTACTGCTATTGCTACTCCTCCAAGGGCTTGTCTGGCAGCCGGACGCTACTGCTACTGCTATTGCTACTCCCCAGCTTGATCCGTGGCCGGGACGCTACTGCTACTGCTATTGCTACTCCTCCAAGGGCTTGTCTGGCAGGCGGACGCTACTGCTACTGCTATTGCTACTCCCCAGCTTGATGCGTGGCCTGGACGCTACTGCTACTGCTATTGCTACTCCCCAGCTTGACCCAAGGCCGGGACGCTACTGCTACTGCTATTGCTACTGCTACTCCACCAATGTGTGGTCTGGGATTCGGACGCTACTGCTACTGCAATTGCTACTCCTCCAAGGGCTTGTCTGGCAGGCGGACGCTACTGCTACTGCTATTGCTACTCCCCAGCTTGATCCGTGGCCGGGACGCTACTGCTACTGCTATTGCTACTTCCCAGCTTGAACCAAGGCCGGGACGCTACTGCTATTGCTCCTACTACTCCTCCAATGTGTGGTCTGGGATTCAGACGCTACTGCTACTGCTATTGCTACTCCTCCAAGGGCTGGTGTGGGAGACGGACGCTACTGCTACTGCTATTGCTATTGCTACTTCTCCAAGGGCTTGTCTGGCAGGCAGACGCTACTGCTATTGCTACTCCCCCAAGGACTGGTCTGGCAGAAGGACGCTACTGCTACTGCAATTGCAACTGCTACTCCAAGGTCTGGTCTGGCAGGCGGACGCTACTGCTACTGCTATTGCTACTGCTACTCCTCCAATGTGTGGTCTGGGATTCAGACGCTACTGCTACTGCTATTGCTACTGCTACTCTTCCAATGTGTGGTCTGGGATTCAGACGCTACTGCTACTGCTATTGCTACTCCCCAGCTTGATCCGTGGCGGGACGCTACTGCTACTGCTATTGCTACTCCCCAGCTTGAACCAAGGCCGGGACGCTACTGCTATTGCTACTGCTACTCCTCCAATGTGTGGTCTGGGATTCAGACGCTACTGCTACTGCTATTGCTACTGCTACTGTTCCAATGTGTGGTCTGGGATTCAGAAGCTACTGCTACTGCTATTGCTACTCCCCAGCTTGATCCGTGGCCGGGACGCTACTGCTACTGCTATTGCTACTCCCCAGCTTGAACCAAGGCCGGGACGCTACTGCTATTGCTACTGCTACTCCTCCAATGTGTGGTCTGGGATTCAGACGCTACTGCTACTGCTATTGCTACTCCCCAGCTTGAACCAAGGCCGGGACGCTACTGCTACTGCTATTGGTACTGCTACACCTCCAATGTGTGGTCTGGAATTCAGACGCTACTGCTACTGCTATTGCTACTCCCCAGCTTGAACCAAGTCCCGGAACGCTACTGCTACTGCTATTGCTACTCCCCAGCTCGAACCAAGGCCGGGGCGCTACTGCTACTGCTATTGCTACTCCCCAGCTTGAACCAAGGCCGGGACGCTACTGCTACTGCTATTGGTACTGCTACTCCTCCAATGTGTGGTCTGGGATTCAGACGCTACTGCTACTGCTATTGCTACTCCCCAGCTTGAACCAAGGCCGTGACGCTACTGCTATTGCTACTGCTACTCCTCCAATGTGTGGTCTGGGATTCAGACGCTACTGCTACTGCTATTGCTACTCCCCAGCTTGAACCAAGGCCCGGGACGCTACTGCTACTGCTATTGCTACTGCTACTGCTACTCCTCCAATGTGTGGTCTGGAATTCAGACGCTACTGCTATTGCTACTCCCCAGCTTGATCCGTGGTGGGACGCTATTGCTACTCCTCCATGGGCTTGTCTGGCAGGCGGACGCTACTGCTACTGCTATTGCTACTCCCCAGCTTGATCCGTGGCCGGGACGCTACTGCTACTGCTATTGCTACTCCCAAGCTTGAACCAAGGCCGGGACGCTACTGCTACTGCTATTCCTACTGCTACTCCTCTAATGTGTGGTCTGGGATTCAGACGCTACTGCTACTGCTATTGCTACTCCTCCAAGGGCTGGTATGGGAGACAGACGCTACTGCTACTGCTATTGCTACTCCTCCAATTGCTGGTGTGGGAGACGGACGCTACTGCTACTGCTATTGCTACTCCTCCAAGTGCTGGTGTGGCAGGCGGACGCTACTGCTACTGCTATTGCTACTCCCCAGCTTGAACAAACTCCTCCAATGTGTGGTCTGGGATTCAGACGCTACTGCTACTGCTATTGCTACTCCCCAGCTTGAACCAAGGCCCGGGACGCTACTGCTACTGCTATTGCTACTGCTACTGCTACTCCTCCAATGTGTGGTCTGGAATTCAGACGCTACTGCTATTGCTACTCCCCAGCTTGATCCGTGGTGGGACGCTATTGCTACTCCTCCATGGGCTTGTCTGGCAGGCGGACGCTACTGCTACTGCTATTGCTACTCCCCAGCTTGATCCGTGGCCTGGACGCTACTGCTACTGCTATTGCTACTCCCCAGCTTGAACCAAGGCCGGGACGCTACTGCTACTGCTATTCCTACTGCTACTCCTCTAATGTGTGGTCTGGCATTCAGACGCTACTGCTACTGCTATTGCTACTCCTCCAAGGGCTGGTATGGGAGACAGACGCTACTGCTACTGCTATTGCTACTCCTCCAATTGCTGGTGTGGGAGACGGACGCTACTGCTACTGCTATTGCTACTCCTCCAAGGGCTGGTGTGGCAGGCGGACGCTACTGCTACTGCTATTACTACTCCCCAGCTTGAACCAAGGCCTGGACGCTACTGCTACTGCTACTGCTACTCCTCCAATGTGTGGTCTGGGATTCAGACGCTACTGCTATTGCTATTCCTCCAAGGGCTGGTGTGGGAGACGGACGCTACTGCTACTGCTATTGCTACTCCCCAGCTTGATCCGTGGCGAGACGCTACTGCTACTGCTATTGCTACTCCCCAGCTTGAACCAAGGCCGGGACGCTACTGCTACTGCTATTGCTACTGCTACTCCTCCAATGTGTGGTCTGGGATTCAGACGCTACTGCTACTCCTCCTATGTGTGGTCTGGGATTCAGACGCTACTGCTATTGCTACTCCTCCAAGGGCTGGTGTGGGAGACGGACGCTACTGCTACTGCTATTTCTACTCCTCCAAGGGCTTGTCTGGCAGGCGGACGCTACTGCTACTGCTATTGCTACTCCCCAGCTTGATCCGTGGCCGGGACGCTACTGCTATTGCTACTCCCCAGATTGAACCAAGGCCGGGACGCTACTGCTACTGCTATTGCTACTGCTACTCCTCAAATGTGTGGTCTGGGATTCAGACGCTACTGCTACTGCTATTGCCACTCCTCCAAGCGCTGGTGTGGGAGACGGACGCTACTGCTACTGCTATTGCTACTCCCCAGCTTGATCCGTGGCCGGGACGCTACTGCTATTGCTACTCCCCAGCTTGAACCAAGGCCGGGACGCTACTGCTATTGCTACTGCTACTCCTCCAATGTGTGGTCTGGGATTCAGATGCTACTGCTATTGCTACTGCTACTCCACCAATGTGTGGTCTGGGATTCAGACGCTACTGCTACTGCTATTGCTACTGCTACTCCTCCAATGTGTGGTCTGGGATTCAGACGCTACTGCTACTGCTATTGCTACTCCTCCAAGGGCTGGTGTGGGAGACGGACGCTACTGCTACTGCTATTGATACTTCTCCAATGGCTGGTATGGGAGAAGGACCCTACTGCTACTGCTATTGCTATTCCTCCAAGGGCTTGTCTGGCAGGCGGACGCTACTGCTACTGCTATTGCTACTCCCCAGCTTGATTCGTGGTCGGGACGCTACTGCTATTGCTACTACTCCAAGGGCTTGTGTGGCAGGCGGACGCTACTGCTACTGCTATTGCTACTCCTCCAAGGGCTGGTGTGGCAGGCGGACGCTACTGCTACTGCTATTGCTACTCCTCCAAGGGCTTGTCTGGCAGGCGGACGCTACTGCTACTGCTATTGCTACTCCCCAGCTTGATCCGTGGCCGGGACGCTACAGCTACTGCTATTGCTACTCCTCCAAGGGCTTGTCTGGCAGCCGGACGCTACTGCTACTGCTATTGCTACTCCCCAGCTTGATCCGTGGCCGGGACGCTACTGCTACTGCTATTGCTACTCCTCCAAGGGCTTGTCTGGCAGGCGGACGCTACTGCTACTGCTATTGCTACTCCCCAGCTTGATGTGTGGCCGGGACGCTACTGCTACTGCTATTGCTACTCCCCAGCTTGACCCAAGGCCGGGACGCTACTGCTATTGCTACTGCTACTCCACCAATGTGTGGTCCGGGATTCGGACGCTACTGCTACTGCAATTGCTACTCCTCCAAGGGCTTGTCTGGCAGGCGGACGCTACTGCTACTGCTATTGCTACTCCCCAGCTTGATCCGTGACCGGGACGCTACTGCTACTGCTATTGCTACTTCCCAGCTTGAACCAAGGCCGGGACGCTACTGCTATTGCTCCTGCTACTCCTCCTATGTGTGGTCTGGGATTCAGACGCTACTGCTATTGCTACTCCTCCAAGGGCTGGTGTGGGAGTCGGACGCTACTGCTACTGCTATTTCTACTCCTCCAAGGGCTTGTCTGGCAGGCGGACGCTACTGCTACTGCTATTGCTACTCCCCAGCTTGATCCGTGGCCGGGACGCTACTGCTATTGCTACTCCCCAGATTGAACCAAGGCCGGGACGCTACTGCTACTGCTATTGCTACTGCTACTCCTCAAATGTGTGGTCTGGGATTCAGACGCTACTGCTACTGCTATTGCCACTCCTCCAAGCGCTGGTGTGGGAGACGGACGCTACTGCTACTGCTATTGCTACTCCCCAGCTTGATCCGTGGCCGGGACGCTACTGCTATTGCTACTCCCCAGCTTGAACCAAGGCCGGGACGCTACTGCTATTGCTACTGCTACTCTTCCAATGTGTGGTCTGGGATTCAGATGCTACTGCTATTGCTACTGCTACTCCACCAATGTGTGGTCTGGGATTCAGACGCTACTGCTACTGCTATTGCTACTCCTCCAAGGGCTGGTGTGGGAGACGGACGCTACTGCTACTGCTATTGATACTTCTCCAATGGCTGGTATGGGAGAAGGACCCTACTGCTACTGCTATTGCTATTCCTCCAAGGGCTTGTCTGGCAGGCGGACGCTACTGCTACTGCTATTGCTACTCCCCAGCTTGATTCGTGGTCGGGACGCTACTGCTATTGCTACTACTCCAAGGGCTTGTGTGGCAGGCGGACGCTACTGCTACTGCTATTGCTACTCCTCCAAGGGCTGGTGTGGCAAGCGGACGCTACTGCTACTGCTATTGCTACTCCTCCAAGGGCTTGTCTGGCAGGCGGACGCTACTGCTACTGCTATTGCTACTCCCCAGCTTGATCCGTGGCCGGGACGCTACTGCTACTGCTATTGCTACTCCTCCAAGGGCTTGTCTGGCAGCCGGACGCTACTGCTACTGCTATTGCTACTCCCCAGCTTGATCCGTGGCCGGGACGCTACTGCTACTGCTATTGCTACTCCTCCAAGGGCTTGTCTGGCAGGCGGACGCTACTGCTACTGCTATTGCTACTCCCCAGCTTGATGTGTGGCCGGGACGCTACTGCTACTGCTATTGCTACTCCCCAGCTTGACCCAAGGCCGGGACGCTACTGCTATTGCTACTGCTACTCCACCAATGTGTGGTCCGGGATTCGGACGCTACTGCTACTGCAATTGCTACTCCTCCAAGGGCTTGTCTGGCAGGCGGACGCTACTGCTACTGCTATTGCTACTCCCCAGCTTGATCCGTGACCGGGACGCTACTGCTACTGCTATTGCTACTTCCCAGCTTGAACCAAGGCCGGGACGCTACTGCTATTGCTCCTGCTACTCCTCCAATGTGTGGTCTGGGATTCAGACGCTACTGCTACTGCTATTGCTACTCCTCCAAGGGCTGGTGTGGGAGACGGACGCTACTGCTACTGCTATTGCTATTGCTACTTCTCCAAGGGCTTGTCTGGCAGGCAGACGCTACTGCTATTGCTACTCCCCCAAGGACTGGTCTGGCAGACGGACGCTACTGCTACTGCAATTGCAACTGCTACTCCAAGGTCTGGTCTGGCAGGCGGACGCTACTGCTACTGCTATTGCTACTGCTACTCCAAGGTTTGGTCAGGGAGGCGGACGCTACTGCTTCTGCTATTGCTAATGCTACTCCTACCAGCCTTGGTGTGGGAGGCATACGCTACCCTCATATGGTACTAGAATTATCTTGTAAAGTAATTGGTTCATTCCATATCATTTTCGATGTCGGCCTACCTCGACGTTACTCGTCCGCATTACCCTCAATATAGTACTAGAATTATCTTTTAAACTAATTGGTTCATTCCATATCGTTTTCCATGTCGGCCCACCTGAACGTACTCGTCCACACTATTCTCCGTATAGTACTAGAATTATCTTGTGAACTAATTGGTTCATTCCATATCATTTTCCATGTCGGCCCACCTGGATGTTACTCGTCCGCATTACGCTCAGTATAGTACTAGAATTATCTTGTAAACTAATTGGTTCATTCCATATCATTTTCCATGTCGGCCCACCTCGACGTTACTCGTCCGCTTGACCCTCAATATAGTACTAGAATTATCTTGTAAACTAATTGGTTCATTCCATATCATTTTCCATGTCGGCCCACCTGAATGTTACTCGTCCACACTATTTGCCGTATAGTTCTAGAATAATCTTGTAAATTAATTGGTTCATTCCATATCATTTTCCATGTCGGCCCACCTGGATGTTACTTGTCTGCAATGCCCTCAGTATAGTACTAGAATTATGTTGTGAACTAATTGGTTCATATCATTTTCCCTGTCGGCCCACCTCCATGTTACTCATCCGCATTACCCTCAGTATAGTACTGGAATTATCTTGTAAAGTAATTGGTTCATTCCATATCATTTTCCCTGTCGGCCCACCTCGATGTTACTGGTACGCAGTACCCTCAGTATAGTACTAGAATTATCTTGTAAACTATTTGGTTCATTCCACATCATTTTCCCTGTCGGCCCACCTCGATGTTACTGGTACACAGTACCCTCAGTATAATACTAGAATTATCTTGTAAACTAATTGGTTCATATCATTTTCCCTGTCGGCCCACCTGGATGTTACTCGTCCGCATTACCCTCAGTATAGTACTAGAATTATATTGTAAACTAATTGATTCATTCCATATCATTTTCCTAGTCAGCCCACCTCGACGTTACTGATCCGCATTACCCTCAGTATAGTAGTTGAATTATATTGTAAACTCATTGGTTCATTCCATATCATTTTCCATTCGGCCCACCTGGATGTTACTCGTCCGCATGACCCTCAGTATAGTACTAGAATTATCTTGTAAACTAATTGGTTCATTCCATATCATTTTCCATGTCAGCCTACCTCCATGTTACTCGTCCGCATTACCCTCGGTATAGTACTAGAATTATGTCGTAAGTTAATTGGTTCATTCCATATCATTTTCCCTGTCGGCCCACCTTGATGTTACTCGTCCGCATTACGCTCAGTATAGTACTAGAATTATCTTGTAAACTAATTGGTTCATTCCATATCATTTTCCCTGTCGGCCCACCTCGATGTTACTCGTCCGCATTACGCTCAGTATAGTACTAGAATTATCTTGTAAACTAATTGGTTCATTCCATATCATTTTCCCTGTCGGCCCACCTCGATGTTACTGGTACGCAGTACCCTCAGTATAGTACTAGAATTATCTTGTAAACTAATTGGTTCATATCATTTTCCCTGTCGGCCCACCTGGATGTTACTCGTCCGCATTACACTCAGTATAGTACTAGAATTATCTTGTGAACTAATTGGTTCATTCCATATCATTTTCCATGTCGGCCCACCTGGATGTTACTCGTCCGCATTACGCTCAGTATAGTACTAGAATTATCTTGTAAACTAATTGGTTCATTCCATATCATTTTCCCTGTCAGCCCAGCTCGACGTTACTCGTACGCATTACCCTTAGTATAGTACTAGAATTATCTTGTAAACTAATTGGTTCATTCCATATCATTTTCCCTGTCGGCCCACCTCGATGTTACTCGTCCGCATTACCTTCATTTAGTATAGTACTAGAATTATCTTGTAAACTAATTGGTTCATTCAATGTCATTCTCCATGATTGTCAGCGCACCTCGATGTTACTCGTCCCATTACCCTCAGTATATTACTGGAATTATCTTGTAAACTAATTGGTTCATTCAATATCATTTTCCATGTCGGCCCACCTCGATGTAACTAGTCTGCATTACCCTCAGTATAGTACTGGAATTATCTTGTAAAGTAATTGGTTCATTCCATATCATTTTTCATGTTGGCCCACCTCGATGTTACTCGTCCGCATTATTCTCCGTATAGTACTAGAATTTTCTTGTGAACTAATTGGTTCATTCCATATCATTTTTCCTGTCGGCCCACCTGGATGTTACTCGTCCGCATTACCTGATTACCCTCAGTATAGTACTAGAATTATCTTGTAAACTAATTGGTTCATTCCATATCATTTTCTATGTTGGCCCTTTTCGCAGAAAGACATGACAATATCTTAACATGTATGTTGTTTAATATAGAACTGGAAACGTTCATAGCAAGGCTGTTCCAGTCTCAGATCAAGCCGGGGAGTGGCAGTAGTGATAGCAGTAGCAGTAGCATCCCGGTCTCAGATCCAGCTCAGGAGTAGCAATAGCAGTAGCGTCCGGTTCCCAGATCAAGCTGGGGAGTAGCAATAGCAGTAGCGTTCCGCTCTCAGATTAAGCTTGGGAGTAGCAGTAGCAATAGCAGTAGCATCCCGGTTTCAGATCAAGCTGGGGAGTAACAGTAGCAATAGCAGTAGCAGTAGCGTCCCGGTCTCAGATCAAGCTTGGGAGTAGCAGTAGCAATAGCAGTAGCGTCCCAGTCTCAGATCAAGCTGGGGAGTAGCAGTAGCAATAGCAGTAGCGTCCCGGTTTCAGATCAGGCTGGGGAGTAGCAGTAGCAATAGCAGTAGCGTCGCGGATCAGATCAAGCTGGGGAGTAGCAGTAGCAATAGCAGTAGCGTCCTGGTCTCAGATCAAGCTCAGGTGTAGCAGTAGCAATAGCAGTAGCGTGCGCTTCCCAGACCAGACATTGGAGGAGTAGCAGTAGCAATAGCAGTAGCAGTAGCGTCCCTGTTTCAGATCAAGCTGGGGAGTAGCAGTAGCAATAGCAGTAGCGTCCCGGTCTCAGATCAAGCCGGAGAGTAGCAGTAGCAATAGCAGTAGCGTCCCGGTCTCAGATCAAGCTGGAGAGTAGCAGTAGCAATAGCAGTGGCATCCCGGTCTCAGATCAAGCTCAGGTGTAGCAGTAGCAATAGCAGTAGCGTGCGCTTCCCAGACCAGACATTGGAGGAGTAGCACTTAGCAAGAGCTGTAGCAGTAGCGTCCCAGTCGTTAAACAAGTATGGCAATAGCAGTAGCATACGCTTTTGCTACTGTGTGCTATTGTGTGGTCTGGGATGTACAAGTATAGCAGTAGCAATAGCAGTAGCATCTGATTTTTGCTACTGTATGCTATTGTAATATCCTGCACCTTACTGTGATATATACGAATGCATGACATACCACATTCTATGACTATTATCGTAACCGTGCTCATTTCACGACATCACGCAATAAAATATATGAAAAAGGAGCCTCACTGACATCAAGTACATAAGAAAATTTCATGAATATAACTGTACATATTATTATTATATAATAGAAATTATTGAAAAAAACATGAAATCACAGTCCATTTAACAGGTATAATTTCATCAACATTTTATCAATCTGTTAGCGCGGCCAGGGATATCTGAACCGGGCTGGTCAGCGAATAGTCCGTCTAACTCGGCTGTACAGAGCAGGCTGGGGCGTAGCCTCACGCATTGACAAGTCCGTACTGATCACTGGTTGTGATCTGCGTTTCTTTGGCGTGTGCTGTGTGGCACTTGAGTTCGATTTCCGCGATTTTCTTTTCTTCTGTCGTTTTCTCGGTTTCGGCGAGGGTGGTGGCGCGGGTTGACGATCAGTCCGTGATGATGTATCCGTAGTCCGATCTGTCTCTGTAGACTTTTCTTGTATGGCACTGATATCCCAAGGATGGTACAGAGCTCGAATATGTTCCAGGGAATCACTAGACGACTTGATTTTAGAGTCCGCATCACTTGGCGACTCAGGTGGCGATATGACATTATCGCGATAGTTCAGATGATGTAGATCACCTTCGTACGATTTGATGACGTCAAGATGGACGACACGTGTGCTACATGGGTTCAATACGAGGGCTATCCGATAGTCCACGTCAGTAACACGTTCCAGAACTCTCCAAGGTCCGGTCCATGGTCGTGCAAATTTGTTACTTTGCGTGAGGGGTAGATAATACAGGGTGTTCGGAAAGTATCTGACCAACTCTCCGGGTTGGAATTGGGGTTGATATTTCGTGTGAGCATCATATCCCAATTTTCGACGGGTTGCGGCTTTCTGCAAATGGTCTTGTGGGAACCCGCGTGCAGTTCTGATGGCAGTTCGTAAATATTCGACATACTCTGGTCCGCATGGAGGTAGCGGTTCCGGGTCGTATGTTGGAAATACCAGGTCCACTGGTAAATTGCATTCATGTCCGTACACCATCAGGTGTGGAGTACACCCAGTAGATGAGTGAACTGAGGTGCGGTACGCCATCAGCACATATGGTAGGTGCAGATCCCAATCATTTCCACGATCACTGAAAAATGCGCTTAGCGAATTCAGCAGAGTTCGATTAAATCGTTCGACCTGACCATCACTTTGTGGTCAGTAAGGCATGGTTCATATTTTCTTTGCGCCTAGTAGGCGTACGACATTCCGAAACAGTGAGGATTCAAATTCAGTCCCTTGGTCACTGTGAATGGCTTTCGGCACTCCGTGGTACACAATCCACCGATTTACTAGGACGTCAGCAACATTCCTAACCGTGTGACGTCGGAGCGGGAATGCGTCAGTATATTTGGAGAAATATTCCGAAATCACAAAGATATACCTATTTCTACGTCTGGTATTTTTGTGGGTATCTAAGATATCCAATGCAATTCGATCAAAAGGAGCTCCGGTCGGCAATTGTGTTAGCAGCGACGGTTTTGGCGTCGGTTTCCCTTCGCGCACAATGTGGGCAATGAGCATGTCCAATGACATGCCCGGCCAATAGAATCGGTGCCAGACTCTATCGACAGTTTGTTGTATTCCGAGGTGACCTACGACCTTGAGGTCGTGTAGTTGATGTAGGACCACCGTTCGCAAGGCAGGGGGTAACACTGTTTGCACTACAGTTCTTGCAGAGCCAATAGGCTCCATCGCGAGAACAGGGTCTTAACCTCTTCTCCATAACGGGCGACTTCTTTTGAAGTCGGTTCCGTTCCGGCTGCTATCCACTGACGTACCGGTTCGACACTGGGGTTGGCCTGCTGTGCGGCGACAATGTCAGCAATGGAATAGTCCGACAACCACTGTTGACCACTGATCTTGGTATCCAACGTACGCACTCGAGCCGCTTGGCGTATAGAGAGCATTTGAGACGAGACCATGATGTTATCGTATCACTGTCCAGGAGGTCTCTCTCGGGTGCGACTGGAGCAATGGTTATCCATCTTACTGGGAGTTCGCCTGAACTCATTTCCGGGTCCGTGGGAGGCACAATGAGGCGCCCGGGACAGTCCGAATGTTTACAGCTATGACACCTTGAAAGTCCATCAGCATTTCCGTGGAGTTTCCCGGGGCGGTGTTCAAAGTGGAAGACATATTGCTGTAATTTGGCTAACCAATCGGCTAGCATTCCGTCTGCATCGTTGTAGTTTTTCAACCATCGCAATGAGCTATGGTCCATCCGAAGTAGGAATCTCCGTCCCCACAAATAATGTCTGTAATGCTGAATCATTTCGACTACAGCCCACAGTTCATGGTACGTGGTGCAGTAATTCCGCTGGGTCCAGGATAGAGTTTTACTCACAAACCCTATCGGAATTTCCTTTCCGTTGACACGTTGTGACAATGCTCCTCTGATAGCGTAACTGCTCGCGTCTGTATCAAGGATGAAGTAGTCGTCCTCATCTCGGGAGGGATGTGCGAGTTTGGGGCCTTGATTAGTGCGTCTTGTAGCCTCCTGAAGGCTTTTCGTTGGGGTGACCCCCAGGTGAAGTGACATTCACCTCTGGTAAGTGCAACAAGAGGTTCTGCAATTTCGGCATAGTCCGTGATGAACCTCCGGTGATAGTTCGCGAACCCTAAAAAGGCCCTGATGTCTGTGGTTCCACATAGAGTCGGCCATTCCCTGATAGCCTTGACCTTGTTCAGGTCAACCCTGATACCTTGTCCGCTCACAATAAATCCAAGATATAGGATCTCTCTTTGGAATAGTTCGCACTTTTTGGGATGCAGACGTAACCCAGCAGTTCGTATCCGATCCAGGACCGCTTCCAGATTGGCAAGCGCCTGATCAAAAGTGCATCCGTATGCTATCACATTGTCCAGATAGCACATACATCTAGTCCATAGATATCCGCGGAGAATTGTCTCCATGAGACGCTCAAAGGTTGCCGGCGCGTTACTCAGTCCGAACGGCATAACCTTGAATTGGTACAGGCCTTTCCTGGTGGCAAAGGCAGTCTTCGGTCGATCTACTGGGTCTACCTCAACTTGCCAGTATCTGGAGGCAAGATCCAGAGCCGAAAAGTATGTCGCTCCAGCGAGCGCATCATGCGTGTCCTGTATGTTCGGAAGGGGGTATGAATCTTTCCGTGTGACGTCATTAAGTAGTCTGTAGTCAACACAGAATTGTACCTGTCCGTTTTTTTTCCGCACAAGCACTACTTGTGAGCTCCATGGTGAGTCCGATGGCTCAATGCATCCGAACTGTATCATTTTGTCAACCTCTTCATCAATGATGTGTTGTTGAGTCTGAGGGACACGACGCTGTCATTGACGTATCGGTGCATTCGCTCCAGTGTCAATTCGATGCTGTACGACTTGGGTTCGACCCAGCTGTCTGTCTGTGCACATGAAAGTGTCCTTGTATCTGTACACTAGATTAGCGCATTGACGCTGCTGTTCCGGAGCTAACCCAGCTCGATCTACCATATCACGTAGGTACGATGGCAGATCACCATAGTGATTAATGTTTGTCCAGGGACTATCCGGTTCTTCTCCGGGTTTTGACAATGCTATCCACAGGGCTTGCAATAGCAACAGGGTCTGTTCTGAAGAGTGTTAATGTAATTTACAGATTTTTGCCTCTAGAAACATGTGTTAAATATTTTAGATCCAGTCCCCATCCTATCAAGCTTCAAACAAATTCCTCCGTCTAGAATTTCTCTCAGCCCCCAGCCATAATTGTCGTCCAGATCCCAAATTTTATTGCCTGTGCATGACCTTTCCGGCCCTCAGGTCACGTTCCCCAGCCATTATCATGATTGAAACCAAACAACTCCCTTTCAATAGTGTACAGTTTGAGAGTATTTTCAGTCAGGATTTTTAGCTAAGCTTTTGTATTTTACAGTCAGTCTTCCACTAGCCATCAGTTTGATAACATCGTGCCAGAATATAGTAACGGCGGGAAAACAGTATTCTTGGATTATATTATTTTATGTTGCCTATTAGTATCGATGTTAATAAAGGAATAATATCTCATCAAACATTTTCGTCTCGCCGTCACACATCATAACAGGGTCCGAACGAGTCAAACTTACGCCCGTATCCGCGGGGTTCTATTCTGTCACTTTCATACATTTTCTGTTCAGTGTAGTTAATATTCGCCCCATTACCAAGTCCGTATCCTCTGGAAAGTTCACCATTGGTTGGATAATGCGCCGATGTTGCCGCACTCTGACCTTTGAGGTCAGGACCAGTTCGTGGTGGCACGGTGACTGCACGACGTACAGCCATACGTAAAACGTTCGCTTCAAAATCTTTGTGCGTGAACAGTATCTCCTTGTTAACTTGTACTGTTCCTTTGCCATAGTTAACGATGGCATGGGTCTGACAGAAGAAATTCATGTCCAAAATCATTTCGTCATGAATTGCGGCCACACAAAATGTCACCGTTATTTCCTTAGTTCCGACTTGAATCCAAGAAGATCCAAGAGTCCGTCAATAGTGCAGTTTCCAACACTCATGAGCAGCCCGGCTGTTGTTGATAACGACTGGTTCATCCGTGTCGTCCGGAGAGAACTTCAACGGGAGTGTAAGCATCGCTGGTTTGGTTTTGGGTCCACACAGAAAGGCATAGAAACTTCCGTCGTCCGATATCCATTCAATTTCGGACATGCTATCTGTTCCAGTTCCGTTGGCGGTGCGTGGTGACACCCCTTCGTTGCGCTTACTCCGTGGCAAGTGCTGACGCAAAGGTTCCGACACCTCTTCGTGAAGCGAATGGGTGGAAGGCGACAAGGTGCATTCGGCGCACACCCCTTCGGGAAGCTTAGCCGCCGGTGGCGGTGGCGCCGATCTGACCGGCAAGATGGTTATGGTGGCCGGTACGACAACTGTTTTGGAGCTGAGAGCTTTGCTCGAGTTATAGGAAGGTCCTTGCTCCACAGTTCCTCCCTCCGCTAGTTTGACGGTTTGCTCACAGGTGCTTGATCAACCTGGGGTGATGGCACGATTGCTGGTTTGGTATTAGATGTAGCCTTATTAGTCCGATCAGTGTTCCCTGGGGCACCCGGCCTGGGCATGAACACCGTTTCATACCAGAATAGCCTTCAGACGGAAACACCGCATCCATCGATGTCCAGGTTTCTTACAGAAGAAACAGATTCCAGTTCGACCCGGTAAAGTAGGACGATCTCCGCGGGCCTGAGCCGTAGTTCGCAACACAGAGTACAATGCATCTTCACCATACTGGCTGACTTTGTCGCTAATAGCGCACTGGAATGCGTCCGCTACCCATTCGCGAGAATAGGACAGCACTGAACGTTCGGCACAACCTTCGAGTCCGGTCGTGTCGCTGTCGGCCGTGTCGTAATACGCGGCTATCTATTCGGGAGTTAGCTCTTCCCAAGTGTCAATTTGTCCTATCCGCAATATAGTCCGGCTGGCCATTGATGAATTGCGAAATCACAGTTCTTTGCTGAGATTCTTTGGTTACGTCGTCGAACACCTGTTCCGCAAGAGCTTGCAACCGCTCAAGGTAATGTTCGGCTGCTTCTTTCTGCTCTCCTTTCAGAAACGGAAAGCCATCGCGCTTTGCCTGGCGGCGGGGGGGTGGGTTCCCATCCTTCCAGCAGGCGACGTTGGAACTCCTCCTATGGAGTGTCGACCGGAATGTGCAGCGCGAGTGCCTCGGCACGACCTCGTAACGTACTGCGGAAAGTCGTGGTCTTGTTCAGGTCCGTGTAAGTAAAGGCGGACGTAAACTGTTCGTAGCTGCACAGGTACTGTACTAGATTGCCTTCCTGGGCGGTCTTGCAGGCAGCTAGTGGTGGCGATGTAGTCGTAGATCCCACTGGTGGTGAGATTGGAGTACCGTTATTAGATGTCATAGAGATAGGGGTACCGATGTTCGATGTCTGTCTGTCAGGCACAGTCGTGGCGGTGTCCGATGAGGAAACAGCGATGGAGGCGGGGACAGGCAGTCCCGAGGTTGTGTCGTGAACCGCTGGTGAGTATCCGACACAACTTGGCACAGGTGCGGCCTGTGGAGCTAGCCCATACGGTTGCAATACCTGTGGTACACCTTCCGAGTGAGGAAATTACGGCGGCGACGGACCGTACGATCCGGGGCTGTTAGCGAACACACTTGGGCGTATTGTAATTCCGGGGTACTGAGCTGCTATCCTAGAGTGTTGAGCTGCTATCCTAGGATGTTGAGCTGCTATTTCGGGGTATGGTACGGGACCTGAGTGACCAGGATCAACCCGACGGCGTTCCATTGCAGCCTACCATCACAGTTCCTTTGCTCCCTCGTTCCTGGGGATCGTCCGCTCCTCCAGGACAAGAAACAAGTTACAGTGATGAGTAAACACAAAGGGAAGGGAAAGGGTGGTAGTGTCACGGACAATACCCGGTTGCATGACAGCCGTGAGCAGCCCTCGGGCGGCTCCGGCGAGAGAGAAAGGAGCGCGGAGCCCTCTGCTGACGGGACCCCATCTACGAACACGGTCCAACCTGCGGAGTCGACTCCGGCACCTTTGACTCCGTCTCAGGACGTAGAGTCGAGCCCTGCAGGGCCGCAACAGAGGTTGCTGCCGGAGCTTAGCTCCGGTGATGTAGGCGCGGTTGGTGGAGCCGGGACGACTTTACACTGCACGCACCTACGTCCGGAAGCGGGTCGTCGCAGGTGGCACTCTCCCAGGGGGCATCTCCGGGTGTCCGGGATCGAGTGAACGCCAGCGCGAGTACCTCCGGACAAGTGGACCAGCAGTTCGGATGCCTATTCCGGCCAGGTGGACTCCTGCGAGAGCCCCTCGACCGGATTCCGGACGGTCCACACCAGGTGCAGTGGACCAGCTCACTAATACACTGGGTGAGTTGGCTCCGCTGGGGCGCTACGACCGCGCCCGGTCGCCCCATCAGGGACGACCTGACCGAAGGCACCGCTCGCCGTCTCCGCAGTCCAGGAACCCTCCGGGGTCTTTGTCGGAGAGGGAGAAGTGGCTGATTTCTACGGCACTTGAGCAGTTCAAGCAGAATCAGGCCACTCCGAGTGTTGACCCGACGGTCCCCTACGCCACGGGAATGACTGGGCCTATGGCTCCTCCCCCAGTCCTCTCGAGTCCGCAGACGCCGGTGGTCCCCACAATGGGATTCGCGCCTGATCAGCGACTTGGAGGCACCACGCCGGCCACAGCTTCGACCGTTCTGACGGCCGGAGTTAGTGCTGCGTGGTCAGCTTATCCTGGCAGTCAGGGTGCATCGGGCATGCAGTGGCAACCGGCGGCTCCGGCCCCGAGCTACGTTAGCTATGCCGCCCCATCTGGAGCCTACCTAGTGGGTTCGACGGGAGTCCCGACCGCACCGAGTCAGGATAGTGTGACAGCGGGAATGTACCCGGCGGCAAGTGCGAGCTATCCTGCCCCCATGCCAATGGCGTTGATGTCTGCCCCGGCGGACTCCGTCGTGGGAGCGGGTGGTACACGGGCCTTGTCGTCCTATACTGCCGACCCCGGAGCAGGTTCCGCCGTTCGAGTGCGCTCTCCACGTGATAAGGTGCCCGACCAATCTTCATGGCGGAAGCGATTCAACGGGGGGAACGCCGATTTGGAGGACTATTTACTCCAGATTTGGCGGACGGCAGTATATGAAGGATGGACCCAGCACGAGGCTGGGCATATCCTCTCGGGGAGCTTGGAGGGTAAAGCTCTCCGTGTGATGCAGTGTCTGCCGGTGGGACCAGTAACTTTTGGCGAGGTTGCGCGGCAAATACTCCTACTGTTTACACCGACGACCAACAGGCGGCAGTTTGAACGGGAGTTCAAAGCTAGGATCCGCCTACCGACTGAATCCGTTACCGAGTATGCTTTTAATTTGCGCATACTCTGCCGGAGGGCTTATTCGGACATGGAAGCGAGTCGGTTTGAACCGATGCTGATCGATCAGTTCATCGATGGCCAGCCATACCACATCTCCTACAGGCTGGCCACCCATGAAAAACGATCGATGGAGTAGGCAATCAACTCCGCCTTTGCGTTAGAGGTAGCTGTCCGTCCCAGACAGATGACTCCGGCCCCGGCTTCGGCCCCGTCTGTTCCCACGCAAGCAGTGGCCCCGTCTCCGGCCACAGCATTGCAGGTGACCCCATGGTCGGCCCCGGTCCCCCGGGCACCCCCCATGGAGTCCAACCCTCCGTGGGTTGGTTCACCGGCACCCCCGCAAGGGATGCCTATTCAGGCGGCACCAGCTGTCGCGTCGTGCTCGTCCTCGGATGAGTATGACTATGAGGAGTATGATTTTGGCGCCGCGTAGATGATTGCGTACTGTGCCGGAATCGACTCTCCGGGCCCCGCCGAGTGTTGCGCGTCCAGCTCAGAACCGTCCCTGCTATTTCTGCGGAAAACAGGGACACTTTTGGCTGAAGTTTCCGGACCTGCTGGATTGTCTGCGGGCACGCGGATGTCAAGGGAATCTTCCTAATCCGCACCGGAGTAGTTATTCTCGGCCTGGTCCTCCGGGACAGCAAGGCCGCCCCTTTCAGAGGGGAAACTGAAATCGGACGTGGTGGCGACCAACACTGCGTCCGAGGACAGTAGTTCCGTGGCACCGGACGCCTCCTTACCCGCTGATGAGCCGGACGACCCTCAAGTAGATATAACTTCTCCGAAAGTGGTCCTTGAGGATCAGTCTAGCTCCTCCGCAGCTGAGGCGGACAACGAGGACTCCGTAGCTGAGCCCAGTGTTCCGGGTGATTCCGATCATCCGGTGTGCGCACTGGTGAGGGACCCTTGCTGGTACCTGCCCCTGTCTTTTGGACGGGAGCCAGTCCGGTTCCTCGTAGACTCTGGCTCGGAGGTTATTATCGTAGCCACAGGAATGTTTGAGCGTGAGCCAACGCGCCGCGACACAGTGTTGCGGGATCCCGGGCGTTGCACACTACACAAAGCGGGTAACAACAGCATCCGTATCCACGGTATAATCGATCTGCCTATTACTCTTGGGGACAAGGTGTATATCACAGAGGCAATCGTCGCGGATATCGGAGCGCCTGGGATCATTGGGATGAACTTTCTCCAGATCCACCGGGTAATCGCTAACTTCTGTTCCGGCGAACTCCGGATGGGAGAGGACACGCATTTTCTCTTCTGCTCAGGTCCGAGTAAGTCATTCCAACTGCGGGCGGTGCGCACTACGGTAGTGCCGCCTATGAGCGAGATGATCATTGAGGCGAGGCCGCGTCGTCCCCGCATGTCCCTCGATGGTTGTCCGTGTGTAGTACAGCCAGTGAGCAGTTTTGCCCAAGGAACCAAACTCGTGCTGGGTGGGGCTCTGGTCAAGTCCAACGCCCGCATGATGCCCATCCTTGTGGTAAATCCCACGGATGCTCCCGTTTTACTGCGGCGCGGTTGTGTGGCAGCTATCGCAGCACCCACGTCTTCGAGTTGTGTCACCCCCGACGATCCAGTCTGCCGCGCTGCGTGCGCGGCGGCGGCTGCCGGAGATGATCCGTCCACCCTGCCGGACCATCTGGAATCTAGAGTTCCGAAGGACCGGCTGGATGAAGATCAGCGTGAGGCTCTCCGCAAGCTGCTCCGGCAGTATGCGGATGTGTTTATGAGTCCGGACGGTGCGGTTGGCAAGACCGACGTTGCCAAACACCGCATCGACCTTCTAGACGAGCGTCCTATTAAGCAGCGTCTACGGCGAGCAGCGATCGTGCACCAAGAGGTTATAGACCGGGAGGTGCAGAAGATGGTCGAGCTAGACATCATCGAACCCAGTGATAGCCCTTGGGTGAATCCTGTGGTTATGGTGAAGAAAAAGGACGGCTCGTGGAGGTTCTGCGTGGATTATCGGAAGGTAAACGATGTCACGTGGAAGGACTCATATCCTCTCCCGCACATCGAGGATACCTTCGATTCCCTAACCGGATCGCACTACTTTTGTGCTCTGGATCTGGCCTCCGGGTATTGGCAGGTTGAGATGAAGGAGAGCGATAGGGCGAAGGCTGCCTTCCTTACCAAGAACGGGCTCTACCAATTTAAGGTAATGCCGTTCGGGCTCTGCAACGTGCCAGCGACGTTCGAGCACCTCATGGAGATGGTACTTAAAGGGTTCCTCTGGAAGTGATGCATGGTCTACATCGACGATGTCGTCGTGTATGGCCGGTCGTTCAAGGAAACCCTCACCAACCTCCAGATGGTGCTCCATCGCGTTCGCAAAGCAGGCCTTAAGTTGAAGCCAAGTAAGTGCGAGTTGTTCGCGCAGGAGATACTGTACTTGGGCTTCATGGTAACGGGCACCGGATTTACGCCAGACCCTAAGAAGTAGAAATGTATTCCGACAAACAGACAAATTCATATTCCAAGACCGAATCCATGGACGAATTTTACAAGATCAGTGTGAGTAGTCAAATCCGAGAGATACTAAGGTATCAAAGTCAAAGCCATGTGAAAATCACAGACACCCAGCCAGCTGAGTGTGAGATCAGGTGCTCCGGAAGAGTGAGCATCTCCTGCCCCGCATGCGACACCCGCTGTGATATCCACACTGGCATATCGAGACGGAAATATATGCACAAAACTATAAGGATGGGATGATATCTTCCATCATATCTGTGACAGGCTTGGTGTAACTTTCAACCAGATCATGACGACCATAAAACTTCTTGAATGTCGACCTCAGCCTAGGCATTTGGTATCCTTGTTTGAGCAATTTGGTAGTCAGAACCTGTGCTCTAACTATGAATTCCTGGTAGGATGAACATGCTCTAGCATAACGAATTAACTGGGACACGTAGACGCCGTAGGCTGGTGATGCTGGGATATTACTGCTCAAGACAGGAAAGTTGAAAATCAAAATCGTCACGTTTGTCATATAACCTTGTACACAATTTTCCTTTATGGTCAATTTCGAGATAAATGTCAAGATAAGAAGCTGACATTGGAGAATCAGTTGTTTCTTTGATTTCCAGTTCGTCTGGATATATCTGATGTAGGAGGTATTCACCAAATCTAGGGTTATTCAAGGATATGACATCATCAATATACCTGTAGGTAAAATTGAACGAACTGGCCAATCGTTTATCTCCTCGTTTCATAAGATTTTGGATGAACTCAGCTTCATATGAGTATAGGAACAAGTCCGCTAATAGTGGTGCACAATTGGTACCCATAGGGATACCAACCGTTTGTTGGAAAATAACACCACCAAATTCAACAAAATATGTTGTCAATGAGAAATTCCAGCATACTAACGATATCATGTTCATCATATTTAGTAGCACAGTCAGTGTGTTCTTTAACAAAATAAACTGAATTGTGATTGACCACAAGAGATTTATATCGTCTTTTGCCATTCTTGTTCAAAAATGATTGTTGAATAATATCCTTCAACCTCGCTTTCAGCTTAGTATGAGGGATAGTAGTGTACAGTGTGGAAAAGTCATATGTTCGAATGCTGTTAACAGTGGAAAATGAATTAGGTTTAATGTTATGTATTAACTCTTTGGAGTTCTTCAATATCCACATTTGGTTTATACCATTTCTGGCATAAACCATGTCACAGTATTTCTGGAGCCCTTCCTTCATTGCAGATAACAGTTTAGTTAGGAGTGACGAAAGGGGTTTAGTGGAACGTACAGCAGAACCTGCAATATAACGCTGTTTGTATGGACATTTGTGTAATTTAGGTATCCAATATAAACTAGGAAGTTCCATTTCCTTCTGACTGATGTTGATATTATTAGACACCAGGACAGATTTATGGTTGTCCAGCACTTCCTTTTTAGATAATAGTACAGGTGTATATGTTGGGTTGCTGTATGTGCCAAAAATACCTAATTCATCAATGAGGCATTGATAATAATATTTCTTGCAAACAAAAACAATGTTGTTAGATGCCTTGTCTGCTGGTATCATGACAAATTTCTCATGTAAATTTTGCAAATATTCATGAAAATCAGGATCTCCCAGTACTGATTTTGGGTTGTTGTTCATTGATCCTTTCAGTTTTTGTATTCTATTTCGGACACATGTCCGTACAGCCTTAACCCATTCTGACAGGGTTTCGGCCTCAACCTCCTCACGTCTAGCCCACTTCCTTGCATAGTATTCAACAGCATCCATGATCAATTTGAAATTGAATTTCCAGTTGAATGGTTGGGCTTCACGGTATTTAGGACCTTTCTGTAATAGTTGTCTCAAAATATCATTCTCGACAATGTCCAAGTCACCTGTGACTATGTGCCCAACGGGACTATACAAGTGGGGTGATGAAGTACATGAACATGATGGTGGGTTGGCTTTGAAATCATGCACATTGAAATGTTTTAGTGCAGACTTGTGGTTGAATATCCTGGATGCAATTGGTCTGGTGTAAGTGTAGGAAATCAAAGGACTACCACGTTCTTTAAAATAAGCGGGTATATTCGATTTAACTTTTTTATTGTGGAGGATATTGCTGATGTTGATAGCATCTATACCCTTGTTTTCAAATTTAATTTTCAGAAAAGATCTTGGTTCCTGAGAATTTTCACGTATACACACAGGGTTAAATAACCTGTGTGATGCTATATCTAATATGATATAATTCAATTGGCATTCAGGACAAATATTTCTTGATGTAGGTCTGTCCATACACTCCCGATATAGTTGGTGGAGTACCGTAAGCGGAATACCAAATAACTTTGTCCTGATATGATGTATACCAAGTGGTGTTTGAATGTGAGACAATAGGCCTTCAAATGATACATTATGTATAGCAGAACGATTATAATGTCGGTGTCCATGGCTACGTTTCCTACGAATTGACGTATTCAAGATATTGATGACGTTTATATTACTACAATTAATACAATTTCCACCACTACTGATGTTATCATTGCACCCGTATGGTGCAGCAGTACCTAGTTCCTTGATCAAAAATTCCTCTCGTTCTCTTCTTAGAGGCATTGATCGTTTGGGATCATTTGAACTATGATAAATTCTCTCAATTAAACGTACTTTCATTGAAAGTAATGAATGGTCAGGCTGATTGAAATGTTGGTAAATCAGTTGGTTACCACTGTTGTTAATTTGAGAACGATGACCATTTATACGTGTGTTGAGTCGACCTCCAGTTTCTCCTATGTAAATCAGTCCACATAATGTACATTCAATGCCATAAGCAAGGTTAGTGGACTTACATGTAAGATTTTCATAGCTGCGAGTATGGTATGTTTTATTGATGAGGTTACTAGTGAAATTTGTGCCGGTAATTAAAATACTACATGTTTTGCAGTTCTTTGCTCTGCACTTATCTACACTACAATTGTCAACGGATGAATTAGAGGCCGTGAAGAACTGGCCTCGGCCTTGCAGCGTGGCGGACGTGAGGTCCTTTTTGGGCTTAGCGAGTTACCACCGCCGGTTTGTGCGAGGTTTTGCAGAGATCGCGCGCCTCCTTACTAGCCTCACGGAAAAGGGTGCCGATTTCGTCTGGTTGGCTGAGCAGGAAGTTGCCTTCTCGGCGCTCTGGCAAGCTTTGGCAGATGCGCTGGTGCTGCGGCACCACCATCCGGACACTGACGCGAGTAATTTTGCACTCGGCAGTGTCCTCTCGCAGGTCGTGGACGGGCAGGAGCGGGTAGTAGCTTATGCGAGTGTGGCTCTGAGCCGCTCTCAAATGAACTACTGTACCACGCACTGCGAGTTGCTCGCGGTAGTTACGATGACCAAGCATTTCCGGCACTATTTGTTGGGACGCCATTTCCGCTTGCGGACTGACCACAGTTCGCTGAGATGGCTCCTCAACTATAGTGAGGCCGATGGCTTGGTGGCGCGGTGGCTCGTCAAACTCCAGGAGTATGACCTGAAAATTGAGCACCATGCTGGTAAGTTGCACTACCATTGCGGATGGCCTGTCCCGTTGTCATAAGTGCAAGAATCCTAACTGTGCCGGGATGGCTCCGTCCCCGCACGACGTGGATTCCTCCTCAGACTCGGAATTGGACCTTCCGGGAAGGCCGCAAGCCGCCACCCCCTATAACAACATGGCGGCCGGAGCATCTAGGGCTCATCTCCGCTTGCGGACCCGCCGACACCGGCGATGGCGTCCTGCGTGCGAACCGGAGGTGCGGCTCAGCTCCAGCGAGTCGTCCTCGAGTCCGGCGGTGTACTCCTCGTGGGTACCCTCCGCGTCCTCGGACGAGTCTGAGTATGAGCGGTCCTTACCCCCAGTGGTGATGGCCGCTGCATCGCAGTCGGACGTGCCGGATGAGGAACCTAACTACTTAGCTGGCTACTCTCCGGCGCAGTTGATTGCGGAGCAAAGTGCTGACAGTGCTCTGGCACCGGTAATAAAAGCCCTTGAGGCCGGCCAGAAACCTTCGAAGGATAAGCGGAAGACCTACCGGGAGGAGACCCAGTCTCTTATCTCCCAGTGGGAAAGACTCTCCTTGAAGGATGGCCTCTTGTACCGGAACTATGAGCCACCGAGACCACTGCCACCCATTTGGCAGTTGGTGCTTCCGGCGGAGCTGCGGAAAGAAGTGCTCCATCAGTTGCATGACCTCCGGGTGACCGGTCACTTGGGAATCCGGAGGACCGTCCATAGGCTACAACAGCGCTTTCATTGGCCTGGTAGCAGTTTGGAAGTGCAACGATGGTGCGCAGCGTGCCCTCGGTGTCAAGCTCGTAAAGAAGTTCCGGCTCCTGGCCGCCACCCCTTAATCACGGTTAAGGCTGGCGCCCCGTTTGATCGGATAGCATTGGATATACTGGATACCCATCGGGTCACCCGACGTGGTTTCCGGTACATCCTGGTGATATCCGACTATTTCACCAAATACACCGACGCGTACCCACTGCTCCGCCAGACTGTGGACGAGGTAGCTCGGTTGCTGGTGAATAGGTGGGTGGTGTACCATGGTGTGCCTAAGCAGGTACATTCGGATCAGGGCACGCAATTTGAAAGCAACCTGTTCCGGAGCCTAGCACAGATGCTAGGAAGTACCAAGATGCGTACCACCCCTTACAGGCCCCAGTCGGACGGTTTATTCGAAATTGTAAAGCGCGTTATAGTTTACTCTGTAAGTCCGGGGGTCGTTCCCCATTCTTTCAAAAGGGACCCAAAAGGGGCCCTGGGGACGATTTCCATTGGGGGGCCCAGGTGGGGGAGACCGTTGCTGACTCGGGGGCTCACGCCATGTGGATCACCGGTTTCCTACCACCTGGGGTGGTGTGACACAGGCTCTGGCAGACCGTCGAGCTGGCTCAGAGTTCCATCTCTGTGATAGTGTTTTCGGCGAGGTCGGCCAGCAACATGCCCACGTGTACGCGTTCCGTGGTGCAGCTCCCATGGCATCTCGGGCTCTACATATGGCTACATTACCATAACTATGTAATATGCATGTTGTAGTTAAGGAGTTGGTGAGATGCATTTGTTATGTCATAGTGTATGACGGCCGGACTCGTTCCGGGCTGACTGTACCTGGTTGTAAGATTCCGTAGAGTAGTGCCGGATGCCCTGTAGCGGGCGCCCGCCGAACTTTACATTATTTATAGAGCCAAATCATGTACTCTACCGGTAAATATTCAATCACTAATTGTCAAAAATAACAAAACCCACAATCATAATACACGAGCTAGTTCCAAAAGTAGTTTTTCTGTTTTTCTGTTCGGGATCGAGAGAACGCCGGCGCGAGCACCTCCGGACAAGCGGACCAACAGTTCCGGATGCCTATTCCAGCCAGGTGGACTCTTGCGGGAGCCCCTCGTCCGGATTCCGGATGGTCCGAACCAGGTGCAATGGACCAGCTCACTAACACCTTGGGTGAGTTGGCTCCGCTGGGGCGCTACGACCGCGCCCGGTCGCCCCATCAGGGACGACCTGACCGAAGGGACCGCTCACCTTCTCCGCAGTCCAGGAACCCTCCAGGGTCTTTGTCGGAGAGGGAGAAGTGGCTGATTTCCACGGCGCTTGAACAGTTCAAGTTGAATCAGGCCACTCAGAGTGTCGACCCGACGGTCCCCTACGCTACGGGGATGACTGGGCCTATGGCTCCTCCCCCAGTCCTCTCAAGTCCGCAGACGCCGGTGGTCCCCGCAATGGGATCCGCATCTGTTTAGCGACTTGGAGGCACCACGCCGGCTGCAGCTCCGACCATTCCGGCGGCCGGAGTTAGTGCTGCGTGGTCAGCCTATCCTGGCAGTCAGGGTGCATCGGGCATGCAGTGGCAACCGGCGGCTCCGGCCCCGAGCTATGCCAGCTATGCCGCCCCGTCTGGAGCCTACCCAGTGGGTTCGACAAGAGTCCCGACCGCACCGAGTCAGGGTAGTGTGACAGCGGGAATGTACCCGACAGCAAGTGTGAGCTATCCTGCACCCATGCCAGCGGCGTCGATGTCCGCCCCAGCGGACTCCGCCGCGAGAGCGGGTAGTACACGGGCCTTGCCGTCCTATACTGCCGACCCCGGAGCCGGTTTCGCCGGTCGAGTGCGCTCTCCACGTGACAAGGCGCCCGACCAGTCATCTTGGCGGAAAAGGTTCAAAGGGGACAAAGCCGATTTGGAGGACTACTTACTCCAGATTAGCAGTATACGAAGGATGGACCCAGCTCGAGGCTGGACATATCCTCTTGGGGAGCTTAGAGGGTAAAGCTCTCCATGTTATGCAGTGTATGCCGGTGGGAGCAGTAACTTTCGGCCAGGTTGTGCGGCAACTACGCCTACTGTTCACCCCGACGACCAACAGGCGGCAGTTTGAACGGGAGTTCAAAGCGCGGGTCCGCCTACCGACTGAATCCGTTACCGAGTATGCTTTTAATTTGCGCATACTCATCCGGAGGGCTTATCCAGACATGGATGCCAGTCGGTTTGAACCGATGCTGATCGATCAGTTCATCGATGGCCAGCCATACCACATTGCTTACGGGCTGGCCACCCATGAAAAACGATCGATGGAGGAGGCAAGTAACTCCGCCATTGCGTTAGAGGTAGCTGTCCGTCCAAGACAGATGCCTCCGGCCCCGGCTACGGCCCCGGCTGTATCCACGGTATAATCGATCTGCCTATTACTCTTGGGGACAAGGTGTATATCACAGAGGCAATCGTCGCGGATATCGGAGCGCCTGGGATTATTGGGATGAATTTTCTTCGGATCCACCGGGTAATCGCTAACTTCTGTTCTGGCGAGCTCTGGATGGGAGAGGACACCCACTTTCTCTTCCGCTCGAGTCCGAGCAAGTCATTCCAACTCCGGGCGGCGCGTACTACGGTAGTGCCGCCTATGAGCGAGATGATCATTGAGGCGAGGCCGCGTCGTCCCCGCATGCCCCTCGGTGGTTGTCCGTGTTTAGTACAGCCGGTGAGCTGTTTTGCCCAAGGAACCGGACTTGTGCTGGGTGGGGCTCTGGTCAAGTCCAACGCCCGCACCATGCCCATCCTTGTGGTAAATCCCCCGGATGCTCCCGTTGTGCTGCGGCGCGGTTGTGTGGCGGCTACCGCATCACCCGAGTCGTCGAGTCGTGTCATCCCAGACGATCCTGTCTGCCGCGCTGCGTGCGCGGCGGCCGCCGCCGGAGATGATCCGTTCACCCTGCCGGGCCATCTGGAATCTAGAGTTCCGAAGGACCGGCTGGATGAAGATCAGCGTCAGGCTCTCCGCAAGCTGCTCCGGCAGTATGCGGATGTGTTTATGAGTCCAGACGATGCAGTTGGCAAGACGGACGTTGCCAAACACCGCATCGACCTCCTAGATGAACGTCCCATTAAACAGCGTCTACGGCGAGCAACGATCGTGCACCAAGAGGTCATAGACCGGGAGGTGCAGAAGATGCTCGAGCTAGACATCATCGAACCCAGTGATAGCCCTTGGGCGAGTCCTGTGGTTATGGTGAAGAAGAAGGACGGCTCGTGGAGGTTCTGTGTGGACTATCGGAAGTTAATCGATGCCACGCGGAAAGACTCATATCCTCTCCCGCACATCGAGGATACCTTCGATTCCCTGGCCGGATCGCACTACTTTTGTGCTCTGGATCTGGCCTCCGGGTATTGGCAGGTTGAGATGGAGGAGAGCGATGTGGCAAAGGCTGCCTTCATTACCAAGAACAGGCTCTACCAATTTAAGGTAATGCCGTTCGGGCTCTGCAACGCACCAGCGACGTTCGAGCGACTCATGGAGATGGTACTTAAAGGGTTCTCCTGGAAGCGATGCATGGTCTACATCGACGATGTCGTCGTGTATGGCCGGTCGTTCGAAGAAACCTTCACCAACCTCCAGATGGTGCTCCATTGCATCCGCGGAGCAGGGCTTAAATTGAAGCCAAGTAAGTGCGAACTGTTCGCGCAGGAGATACTGCACTTGGGCTTCATGGTAATGGGCACCGGAGTTAGGCCAGACCCTAAGAAGCTAGAGGCCGTGAAGAACTGGCCTCGGCCTTGCAGCGTGGCGGACATGAGGTCCTTTTTGGGCTTCGTGAGTTACTACCGCCGGTTTGTGCGAGGTTTTGCAGAGATCGCGTGCCCCCTTACTAGACTTACGGAAAAGGGTGCCGATTTCGTCTGGTTGGCTGAGCAGGAAGTTGCCTTCTCGGCGCTCCGGCAAGCTTTGACAGATGCGCCGGTGCTGCGGCACCCCCGTCCAGATTGCGGGTTCATCCTGGACACTGACGCGAGTAATTTTGCACTCGGCGGTGTCCTCTCACAGGTCGTGGATGGGCAGGAGCGGGTAGTAGCTTATGCGAGTGTGGCTCCGAGCCGCTGTCAAATGAACTACTGTGCCACGCACCGCGAGTTGCTCTCGGTAGTTACAATGACCAAGCGGTTCCGGCACTATTTGTTGGGACACCATTTCCGCTTGCGGACTGACCACAGTTCGCTGAGATGGCTCCTCAACTATAGTGAGGCCGATGGCTAGGTGGCGCGGTGGCTCGTCAAACTCCAGGAGCAGCGCAGTCGGATGTGCCGGATCCGGCGGAGCCTAACTACTTAGGTGGCCACTCTCCGGCACAGTTGATTGCGAAGCAAAGTGCTGACAGTGCTCTGGCACCGGTAATCAAAGCCCTTGAGGCCGGCCAGAAACCTTCAGAGGATGAGCGGAAGACCTACCGGGAGGAGACCCAGTCTCTTATCTCCCAGTGGGAAAGACTCTCCTTGAAGGATGGCCTCTTATACCGGCGCTATGAGCCACCGAGACCACTGCCACCCGTTTGGCAGTTGGTGCTTCCGGCGGAGCTGCGGAAAGAAGTGCTCCATCAGTTGCATGACCTCCGGGTGACCGGTCACTTGGGAATCCGGAGGACCATCCATAGGCTACAACAACGCTTTCACTGGCCTGGTAGCAGTTTGGACGTGCAACGATGGTGCGCAGCCTGCCCTCGGTGTCAAGCTCGTAAAGGAGTTCCGGCTCCTGGCCGCCACCCCTTAACCACGGTCAAGGCTGGCGCCCCGTTTGATCAGATAGCATCAGATATACTGGTTACCCATCGGTTCACCCGACGTGGTTTCTGGTACATCCTGGTGATATCCGACTATTTCACCAAATACACCGACGCGTACCCACTGCGCCGCCAGACTGCGGACGAGGTAGCTTGGTTGCTGGTGAATAGGTGGGTGGTGTACCATGGTGTACCTAAGCAGGTACATTCAGATCAGGGCACGCAATTTGAAAGCAACCTGTTCCGGAGCCTAGCACAGATGCTAGGGAGTACCAAGGTGCGTACCACCCCTTACAGGCCCCAGTCTGATGGACAGGTTGAATGCTTTAACCGGTCTGTCCTGAACATGCTGGCGGCCTTTGTGTACGATCGTGCGAATGATTGGGATGACCACCTCCTGTATGTCTTAATGGCGTACAGGTCGTCGGTCCACTCTTTGACCGGAGTTACTCCGCACGCGATGTTGTATGGCCGGGAGCTCAATCTGCCCGTGGATATCATGTATCCAACTGCGGCAGAGACCGGTGCAGTACCCCAGTGCGGTCCGGAGTACGTTGAGTGGGTTTGCCGCGTCCTGGCGAACGCCCATGATTTCGCGCGAGCGCGCCTGGATAAATCTGCTATCCGGCAGAAGCGTGCCTATGACGCCCATGCTAAGGCTAGGCCCGCGTTTGCGGTAGGAGACAAGGTGCGTTATTGTTATCCACCGCTGAAGCAAGGCAACAAGTTTGCTAAGCCATGGATAGGCCCGTTTACGGTACTTGAGCAGGTTACAGACGTGGATTACCGGATCCGGAGGGACTCCGACCCGGATAGGGTTCTGGTGGTTCACATAGACAACCTGAAGAAGTATGAGGGCCCACTTGTCATGGATCCGCTAGTACAAGATGCGGAACCGGATGACGCTCCCTTAGGGGATCCGTCCGGTCAGCATCCGCAGACTCCGGACGAGCGTGTGCGTCGGATGGTGGGTCTCCCGGACCTCTCTGATCTGTCAGATGACAGTCCGGACGTGGAACCGCCATATCCTCCGCTCCCTCCACCACCTGTGGATGATGGGCGGCCACGCCGGAAACCTCGTGCGCCGACCCGATATGGGTGGGACTAACGTTCCGCCCATGCGGATGCGTCTGCGGTATCCATCTATCACACCAGGGATGGATTTTAGGTCGTTCCGTGAGGATCCGCACGACTTTCCTTCGTGAGCAGCTATTTTGTGGCTATCTCCGGAGTTGAGGTCTGCGGATATCTTTGCGTCGTAACGCCGCCGCTCCGCATCCGCCCTCCCGTAGTTTTTAGCGCTAGGGATGTGCGGCAACCCTATCCACATCAGTTTGACCGCTGTCCGGCGTAGTTAACATAGCGGCTACGCTGGCCGGACCACTTTTGTGGATCTGCCGGACACCCCTGGTCCCGGAACAGCCTCTTGTATGGCCAGACTGAGGTTGGGATTTGCATCCGCTGCGGGAGAAGCGCTTTTCCACGGATTTGGGGAACTGGCTCTGGACGCGGGGTTAGTATCCGGATGTGAGGACTGGTGTCCGCGGTTCGTCCGCAGGACTCGTCCGGCACTCCGGACGCTTTAAGATGACGCACTTCGGTGAGTTATCCCTCGTGAGCCACTACTATAGGGCTCTTTATAGTAGTTAAGGTTTCTAACGGCAGGAAACCATTTACCATTATTTTATAATGGACCGGCTGTTAAGCCAGCGTGTGCGGACCAGCCGCGGCAGTGGGGGACGCTCATTTTCGTCCGGACCGTACCTTATAATACACGGTCCAGCCGAATGACTGAATCCCCGGCCTCCTTCCGAGAAGGGGGTCGTATTTTACATGCGTAGCATACTTTGTGGCTTTTATTCCGGATTCATTATCATTGGATAAGGTCAATATCCCTGATATGGTAGTCGTTCGGCCTGGACTCCGTCCACGGGCAGCTCCGGACGACCGCCGGCTATTGAATTCACCATGTTTGGGATCCTCTAGATTGGGCGCTGGCATGAAGGGATCGCCCCCTAACCATTGAGGTTAAGGCCCATGCCGGCCCCGTGTCTAATCTATTGGTTCCGTGCTCCAGTAGTCGTTTGCTTTGGCTCTGGGTTTGACCGGACACCGCTCCGCGGTCGGGCTGGACGTTGGGGTTGCTAGTGGGCGTGTTGCAAACGGCCATAGGGCGCCTAACTGTCCGTCCGGCTGCCCTGGGCATGTCCGATTGCCTTGTAAGCGTAACAGCAGCTATGGGGAGTGGTTTTGTTTATTTTCCATCTCATGTTATAATTTCTCGAGTGGATTATTTAAGCCACAAGTATGCGTGCATGCCGTGGAAACGCTATTCTTATTTATTCAATTGTGCATTGAGATAAGTTTAGTGATATATTTCCTGGTGCTTAAGAGGGGTTTAAGAGATTGTGTTGTGTGTATCAGAAGCTTGTTTTGCCGTGATCTATGGAAAAGCAGGTGAACGTTGGTGGATTTGTTTCCATCGCTGGTTCGAACAGTGTAGATTTTATTTACATTGTTGTAAGGTGGACATAGTCATTAGACCCACAAGTAGATCGACTTCTGATACATTGTATACAATCTCTATCCTGCTGTTGTGATTAACTTCACGTCATTCACCGACAGTGCGGTAGCTAAACCTAATGACTGATTTTAATTACTATGTTTCTAATTGCGGGATCCCCCGGGATGGCCAGTACTTTTTGCCACCCGTATACATGGAGTGATAGGAGACACCGGGGGGAGATGCGTGTATATGTATAAGCCCATTGTCAGAAAACGTTATTCGTTTGTCAGCCTGTACTGATTGATGCTATAAATAGATGTTTCCATGGCGACGCGCTGCACTGCCGCGTGTGTAGAATAGCTGCTACCACTTGATGCCTCTTAATCTGTGTAACTTGTGATCACTGGTCATTCGAGCACTCGGCACTGGTGGAGACAGATATGCGGATCTGACTCCCAGTGTTTACGCCTAGAGTGCTTGAATTACTGGTATGTCAGAGACCAGTGACGGGGAGAGTACGGGAGGGAAGGTGCCTCCGGACAGTGATCGCGAGATCCAGTCTGGAGTTGAGTCCGAGTCCGATCCCGAAGGAAAGGACCCGACCGCTCCTCCACTGAGGAAAAAGAAGAAGCGGACGCACCGGAAACGCAAGTCCGGTGGTCCCCCATCCCAGTCCGGACCGAAGTCCGGAGGACCTAAGCCGCTGGCGCCTAAGCCGGACGGCAAGTCAGGGTCCTCCGCCAAGTCCAGGGGTACCAATGCGCCAAATCCTTCGGGAAGCGGTGCGGACGGTACCTCCGCAAAGTCCGACCGGGGTGCGGGAGGTTCCAGCAAGCCGGCGCCCTCCGGGGCACCAAAAGGAACCTCCTCCGGCAAATCCTCCAGACAGTCTTAGCCGTCTGGAGCGGCGGAGAGCGGGTCCAGTCCAGTGGACAAAAAGTGGCCCTTGCCACAGAAGGGAGACTTCCGGTTGGAGCTCCTTCGCCGGCAAGCGGAAAAGGAAGGGGAGAAAGACCTGTCCGATGCCGCACTGGACGCGGGGTGGCGAGCTTACTGCGGCGAACTGCAGAAAGCTGCCAGCAGCGTGCGCAGAGTGTGCCTTGACAACCCAGGTCGAATGGTCGTTCGGGGGCGTCCAAACAGAAACGGACGTCTTTGGAGCAGCCTTCTATCCAGAGGCTGCGGGCTGGTATGGGCCCCGAGCTCCCTGGTGTGCGTCAAGGACACATGTTTCTCGCGCGGTACGGCAGGGACGCGTACACCCGACGTTCGTCGGAGGCGGGAATGACGGCCGACACGCCTTTTACAAGGTCTCGTCCACTTACGGACGAGGAGCGTGTTGGGCTGCCACACATGACGGAGAATGGGGTATTTTGCCCTCTCTGTTCGCAGTCCCTGGTCGGGTTTAAGGACCCGCATCGTGCGCTCAATCGAGATTGTAGGTATCCTTCCTACGACCACTTGAGCCGGCACAGTGCGGGTTACCATTACCCCTGGGTGAAGTTGTTTGTCTGTCGACGGTGCTACTCTCGTAGCCCTGAGGAGAAATACTTCCCCAGTTTGGAGGCCTTGAACACTCACCGCGGTGAGGGACTTCACACCGGTGAGGAAGAAGTCGGGCCTGTATTCAACTATGGATACATTCCACCTCGGGTGCCGACGTCTATGACTACGTCAGGGACGTCGAAGAACCGTATCTTCCACTACGGTCCGTGGCGCTTTGCACAACGCGTCATGGACGATAACTGGAAGCAGTCTGGCATCGTGTCCACGGGCTCGAGCTAAACAACTCGCCTGATGGCATCGATGGACAAGACCCCGGCGGAGTACCAGGCGGCTGAAGCCGCCCGGACAGCAGCAGAGGCTGTCCGTCAACCGCCGGTGACTCCAGTAGTGGAAGAGCGGAACCGGGTTACCATGATAGTGTCGGAGATGCCGCAGATCGCGGCACGGACACGCATGGCATCCCCCAAGCGTCGGCCCCAGCCAAAGACTCAGGGGACCGCCGGAACAGATCCGGTCCGGTCGACGCCCCTGCAGTCTCCGGGCGCCTTGACGCAGGAGGATTACCCGGGCTTGCTGGAAGTGACTGTCCCTGCGGGTACGTCAGAGGGACGTGTGGTGTCCGGCACCACCGCCTCCTCGAGTTCCACGTTGGTGGTCAGGCCTAAGACCCCACGTGAGACTCCTTCCACTGCAAGTAGTTCCGGATGTGCGGCACCTCTCTCGAGGTCCATGTCCGCGTCTTCTGTTCCGATTGCGGGAACGTCTGCGGGATGGCAAAGTTTAGCCTCCCTGGCCATGGACACCCTCAATCCGGCGGAAGATGTACTCCGACAGTTCGGATCTGCGGCTGCCAGTGCCTACGCGACTCTCCGTGATTCTGTGGGCCAGGCGGTCGGCCATCGTCGTGATGGTTTAGATCGGATACCGTCGGACTCAGCGTTGGCAAGACTGCCGGTCCCTCGCGCCATTGGTGACTTGGGATCCACAGGTGTAGCCGCGTTGACCCGCGTGAGAGAAGAGTACCCCTGGGACCACCCCCAGTATGGCAGGCTCACTCAGACCGCGGAGTACCTCGTAGTGGAGATGGACCGCTCTCTGGAACGGATTAGCCGGTTCCGTGCCGAGGCCTCTCGTGTCGCGTGCCACCTTGCACACGACCAATGCCTCATGGAAGGTACCCGGCGGAGCCTTGAGAGCTTCCGGACTTTGTTGGCCGAATGTGAGCGGCGCGCTTTCGCCCAAGGGCAAGCCGCCGCCCGAGCCGAGCAGTCCGAAAGGACCTCCGTCTCCCCCGAGATGACCGCAAGGATCGAACAACTGGAGGCTGAGAATCAGCAGCTACGGCGTCGTCTCGACGAAGCCGAGGCTGCTAGGACTCGCCTGCTCCAGGGCGTTGATGACCACTCGTCGTCCGCCATGGACCAGTCTGTTCTCCAGCGGGCGGATGCTGCTTTGGAGCTGGCCAGCTACCCTATCCTAGTTAGGATATGGGGAGAGCGTACAGCCAGCGCCCAGTGCACCCGCGATATGGTAGATATGTTTGGCGCCGTAGCCCAGCTCGGCGTCACGGCTCTACCAGCCTCCTTCGCTATGGCTCCGGCAGGACCTGGTATGTGGGGTTCCCCAGTGAAACCCCTGCAACCGCCACCAGGCCTGTCTCGTCCGCCCGTGCAGCCGGACTACTCCATGCCGGCTCCGCTGCTTTCGCAGCGTAGGGACCCTTCTCCGCCGCCGAACCCCAAGACAGGCGGCATGGACGAGGAGTCTATGCAGGAGGAGGAAGGCTAGGCTCTAGCCTCGTCGCTGCGGCAACGCGGCGGCATGCCGGAGTCGCTTCGGTGGCTCCGCCCTGCCTCAGAGACTGTACCTGGTTGTAGTGTTCCGTAGAGTAGTGCCGGACGCCCTGTAGCGGGCGCCCGCCGAACTTTACAATGAGTTCACCATCATTCACCACAAACATTCGTACACACATTCACACACGTATAAAAATCAGTCCGTCAAGGTCACATATAAGCATAAAAGGTGTCAAACTCTGGAACAATCTTGGATTTAATGTTACAAATATTCACAATGTTGTCACTTTAAAAAAACTGGTTAAGAAGTCTATGCTTGAAAATTACAGCTTGGCTCTTAAATAGCCAAATCATCAAACCATTCCATGTACTGGTACTAGTAGTAGATCAATTTATTCAATTTCATTTATTTTTTATTTAGTTTATTTATTTGAGCAATATTGTTTATTCTTGTTTTTTTAATTTTTTTTTTATCTTGTTTATATTTGTTAATATACTAGTATAGTAATCTTAATGGTTGGGTGGGATGTAATTTTTGCGTGGGAATTTGGGAAATTGTTACTTTATAAGCTTTGAGCTTCAAACAATTTCCTTTTCATTATTCAAATGCATTATCATTGTATTGTACTTCACTGTTATGAATGTTGAATAAACTGATTTGATTGATTGATCAACTGATCATTTTGTTGACTACCTTCCCTTGGTGTGATATGGAATTAATAATACGGGTTAACAGTTAACTGTAGGTCAGCAAGAGACTTTTAGTCCTTAGGGGTACCGGTCTACCTGAATCTACCCTATTTGGCATTGGGATGGTCGAAAAAGGTATTGCGTTTACAGTGGTCGGAATGTGCGCATCTGGTTCACAAGAATGTGGGCCCTTCCGGCCCTTGAAAGATACCAATGTAAGCCCCTTAAATTTTCTCGTCACGACTTTATTAAACATTCAAAGTTTCGGAACACGATTTTTTTCTTCGACAACCAATTGATTTGGGGGGGAGGGGGGGGGCGCGAAACTAAACGGCTGCAAACATGCCCATTAAAAACACGATTACCTATAGGCCTAGTATTTATATTTTTGGACACACTCTTGGGAAATGTACTTTTTCCGAATAACAAGTTTTTGTCCATAGATTGCGTAGATCTTCATAATAATCAATTAGGAATCGGAGATAGGTCGAAATTAAATTTGTCAATCTCGAGATGGCTCATATTCCACGCTTGCCCACAATATTGTCATTCCGCACATACCTCGGATATGTTCAGTGGTGTGTTGTGAATTTGGCCCGATTCCAAATGGAGACATTAGTAGACGGAATGAACCAGAATTGTGATGATGATTTGATTGTAAGGTTGAATCAACATGTATCGTAGTCAATTGGAGGCCAATTTCAATAATTTCGTGCAGTTGACTTCTAAATTATCGTTGCAGCGGGAGCCTAGATCTAGTCTACTGTAAACAAAGTTAGACTAGATCTACATGTATACAAGGCCGCATACCAGGCATATTTTTGGGCTTCTTTGAAATTATTGTGCATTATTTTATTCGCGGCGAGTGTGATTGAGAGCGGAATCTGCCTCGGTATTTTGTGCTATTACTAGAAGTCTGACAGCAATAATATTCACGATATTCTGGACTTACACTACAGCTGGGGATACAGTACACCCACAGTCCACACTAGTCTGACTAGAATAATAGATGGGATAAGAAATTCCTAATCCAGGAGCCTGAATTCACAGAAAATGGAAAGCCCATTGCATGTTTTGTCAACTGCTGCTTCAATGTTGGAGAATGTGGACACATCCCGGGACACATCAGCCACATCACCATCACGAGTTCAGCGTATGTACATAAATCAAGGTTGATCATGTTGATATATATCCATATACGAACCATCTGTCCTAAATTCGCCACATCCCTAACGCCAACTGTAAGAATAGAAGCTGTGCAGGGGCGCCGGAACCACAGGGGGCAGCTGCCTCGTTGCCCTTTTGTTGCGGGGCAGAACAGGGGCTGAAATTTTCCCTTCCATGAGTCAGAATATCTGGTATCGTACAAAATGACTTAGATGAGCATTTCTGTACAATGAAAGCTGAGGTGATCGGCAATTGGACTCTACATGAGTACGGGGTGTCATATACTTGATACACAAGTCATATATACAAGATACTGTATATATATGGAGCGTTTTTAGGGTCAATATTCATTGACATGCTTTGTAGATTTTCTTGTTGTGAATGATTATATCAACCGCAAAATTCTTTATTCCACATTAGTATTTCTAAACTTTCTGTGTCGAATTTACACATTCTTACTGCATAGTTCTAACTTCAATCTCCTTGCTGCATACTTCCAAGTTCTCACTTAGAATACTTTCTCAATGCTAACACCTTTGGCCATGCAAACTATCAAAAACAAATCGCATCTGGCACAATGCATATGGAACTTAGCACATTGCATTTAGAATATAGCATATCGCATGATGAACAACGCACAACGAACGAAGCACTGGGCGCTTAGCGCCGCCTGTCGTCATAATGATACAGTAGTAAGGCCAAAAAAAAATAGTCTTTTGGTTCTCATTCCCGCGCGCACCACTTTTTACTCCCGCGTCAGTGTTTTTTTTTTTGTGAACACAAAAAGAAATAGGTTTCCCTTAAAAAAAAGAGATGAAAATGTTTATTTTTCAATACGAATCTTGTTTCGCGAGTTTCCCATGGACTTTCCTTATCTCTCAGGGCGTATTCGATTTGTATCCACAGATTCCACCGGGAATAACATGGCCTCAGAAACTTATTTTGTTTTCGTTCCTAGTTGCAGTGTATCATGACACTGTGTAAATTCAACACACAAATATTATCCCAAATTAAATACGTGAAACTCAACACGCATGACACAGTGTAAAAGCCGGGGATATACCTCCGTGTATATTTTGTTCATTTCTAGTCTTAGTCTGCAAATGCTGTAGTATTGTTTCGTAAGTTTTATACAATTGTTTATGTTGAGTAGCCTGAATAGCATTTTATAGTTTAACATGTATATTTCGCTCATTTCTAGTCCTGAATCTGTGTATACTTCTGTATCATTACATATCAAGTTTTACATACATGTTTATGTTGAGTAGGCATAATTTTACATAAAATAGCGTTCGTATAGCATTTCATTTGTCAGTACTATTCACTTTTATTTACTTCTCTGATTTGGAAGATGTGCTGAAATATACTGTATATAGAAATTCCAGAAATTTCAGTTTTAAAACCCGAGTATGATTTGTAAGCGTTTTACAAGTAATAACTTGAGTCGATCGCGCCTTTCAAAATTTTAATCGCCCCGCGTTAAAAAAAAAAAAAAAAAAAAAATCAGCACCATAGCACCAATTTTCCAAGAGCACCATGATGAGAACCAAAAGACTTTTTTTTTTTGGCCTAATTGTTGTGGACAAAATTACTACTGCAACATTATGACGACAGGAGGCGCTGGCCGCACGTAGCCCTATGATGTATGAGAAACTAAGACCTCCCTTATCATTGGTCACGTGAATTTTCGGCGCGACCAACAGCTGAGCACAGGCCCCAATGAATTTCCGCACCCTGCCCTGTAAATTAAAGAATAGTGAGTCTAGTGAGAGATGGTTAACATGAGCCTATTAGTAGTGTAGTATGGGCCAGGGTCCCACCAGGTGGTGCTACGGTGCTCGCCAGGGGGCGCAATGGCGTCATAACGTTTGCCCTGCACTCACCAGGTGGCGTCATAACGTTTGTCCTATAGTCGCTAGGTGACGTCATAGCGTTTGCCCCTAGACTCGCCAGGTGGAGTCATAACGTACCCATAAATAATTGGAAAATCATAACGTACCCATAAATGTTCTTAAAATCATAACGTACCCATGAATGTCTGGAATATCATAACGTACCAATAAATGTTTGAATAATCATAACGCACCAGTAATTTTTTGGAAAATCATAACGTACCCATGAATGTCTGGAATATCATAACGTACCAATAAATGTTTGGAAAATCATAACGTACCCATAAATGTCTAAAAAATCACAACGCACCCATAAATGTCTGGAAAATCATTATGTTCCCAGAAATGTTTGGAAAATCATAACGTACCCATAAATGTTTGGAAAATCATGTATTAATTTTTGCAATATTTTTAAACATTTTTTCAAATAAACTTTCCTTTTTATTCAAATTATAAGCATCATATTAAAACGAGTCTATACCATTTTCTCAGGTTTTTTATTTCACAGCACACATCTACTAAATATACAATTTCTACACAATGGCCTATACATGGACTCCTTTTTCTGTATTTTTAAAAAAAATTATATTTTTTTTGTTCGCTAAACTACGCATGCGCAATATACAACTGAAGAGTGAACATGGATACCTGCTCTATATGTCTGAAGAAATTTTCATGAGCCCATGATGTTAGGCGACATATGCTTACCGTACACAATACAACTAAGCTGCAGCAAGTGATGACACTACCGCCGCTGCAACCATTGCCGCCGCCACAGGCGTTGCCACCGCCGCCACAGCCATTGCCGCCGCCACAGCCATTGCCGCCGCTGCCGCCACAGCCATTGCCGCCGCCGCAGCCATTGCCGCCGCCACAGGCGTTGCCGCCGCCGCCACAGCCATTGCCGCCGCCGCCGCAGCCATTGCCGCCGCCGCAGCCATTGCCGCCGCCACAGGCGTTGCCGCCGCCGCCACAGCCATTGCCGCCGCCGCCGCCACAGCCACAGCCTCAGCCTCAGCCTCAGCCTCAGCCTCAGCCACAGCCTCAGCCTCAGCCTCAGCCTTGGCAGCCTCAGCCTCAGCCTTGGCAGCCACAGCTTCAGCCTTGGCAGCCACAGCCTCAGCCTCAGCAGCCTCAGCCTTGGCAGCCTCCGCCGCCATAGGCGTTGCCGCCGCCGCCACAGCCATTGCCACCGCCACAGCCTCAGCCACAGCCTCAGCCTCAGCCTTGGCAGCCTCAGCCACAGCCTCAGCCTCAGCCTTGGCAGCCTCAGCCTCAGCCTTGGCAGCCACAGCTTCAGCCTTGGCAGCCACAGCCTCAGCAGCCTCAGCCTTGGCAGCCTCCGCCGCCACAGGCGTTGCCGCCGCCGCCACAGCCATTGCCACCGCCACAGCCTCAGCCACAGCCTCAGCCTCAGCCTCAGCCTTGGCAGCCACAGCCTCAGCCTCAGCAGCCTCAGCCTTGGCAGCCTCAGCCTCAGGCTGAGGCTGAGGCTGTGGCTGAGGCTGAGGCTGAGGCTGTGGCTGAGGCTGTGGCGGTGGCAATGGCTGTGGCGGTGGCAATGGCTGTAGCGGCGGCGGCAACGCCTGTGGCGGCGGAGGCTGCCAAGGCTGAGGCTGAGGCTGTGGCTGTGGCTGCCAAGGCTGAGGCTGAGGCTGCCAAGGCTGAGGCTGCCAAGGCTGAGGCTGAGGCTGAGGCTGAGGCTGAGGCTGAGGCTGTGGCTGTGGCGGCGGCGGCAATGGCTGTGGCGGCGGCGGCAACGCCTGTGGCGGCGGCAATGGCTGCGGCGGCGGCGGCAATGGCTGTGGCGGCGGCAATGGCTGTGGCGGCGGTGGCAACGCCTGTGGCGGCGGCAATGGTTGCAGCGGCGGTAGTGTCATCACTTGCTGCAGCTTAGTTGTATTGTGTACGGTAAGCATATGTCGCCTAACATCATGGGCTCATGAAAATTTCTTCAGACATATAGAGCAGGTATCCATGTTCACTCTTCAGTTGTATATTGCGCATGCGTAGTTTAGCGAACAAAAAAAATATAAATTTTTTTAAAAATACAGAAAAAGGAGTCCATGTATAGGCCATTGTGTAGAAATTGTATATTTAGTAGATGTGTGCTGTGAAATAAAAAACCTGAGAAAATGGTATAGACTCGTTTTAATATGATGCTTATAATTTGAATAAAAAGGAAAGTTTATTTGAAAAAATGTTTTAAAATATTGCAAAAATTAATACATGATTTTCCAAACATTTATGGGTACGTTATGATTTTCCAAACATTTCTGGGAACATAATGATTTTCCAGACATTTATGGGTGCGTTGTGATTTTTTAGACATTTATGGGTACGTTATGATTTTCCAAACATTTATTGGTACGTTATGATATTCCAGACATTCATGGGTACGTTATGATTTTCCAAAAAATTACTGGTGCGTTATGATTATTCAAACATTTATTGGTACGTTATGATATTCCAGACATTCATGGGTACGTTATGATTTTAAGAACATTTATGGGTACGTTATGATTTTCCAATTATTTATGGGTACGTTATGACTCCACCTGGCGAGTCTAGGGGCAAACGCTATGACGTCACCTAGCGACTATAGGACAAACGTTATGACGCCACCTGGTGAGTGCAGGGCAAACGTTATGACGCCATTGCGCCCCCTGGCGAGCACCGTAGCGCCACCTGGTGGGACCCTGGCCCATACTACACTACTCCTATTAATAAGATTTCTTCGCTAATAATCAATTTTCGATGTGACGTCATGAATACTCATTATAATATAATCCACTGTTGCTAATTAGGTGCAAATATTATCATGACATAGGCCTAAAATTAACATACACAAAATGGTCATAACTTGAGAACGGACAGTGATAATTGAGATGTGAAAAAAAATTCTCAGGGAACTGGTGGCTATTTTTTTCAAGGCTAAATATGATATCCCTCCGATCATAATTTCTTCATGCTGTTAATTTGGCACGATTCCAACTCGTGACAGTACAGTAGATACACTAGTACCAGGGGCGTATCTAGAAATCACAGGAAGGGGGGGGGGGGGGGGGGAACAAGAATTAAATTGAATGTATGGTCCTCGTGAAACGAGGCACGAGCGCAGCGAGTCCCAAGTAGTAGGGGGTCTGGGGCCCGCTCAAGGGGACCCGCTCAAAAGCCAAATGCTTTTTGGCGTTTGCTGGTGCATTCTAGCCCTATTTTGGGTACATATTACCCTTGACAACTCAACAGTTATGCCTACAAGTACAGCCAGTTTTGTAATCAAATATTTATACTATACACTGGTATGCATTCAGTTGTAATTTGACATAAACCATAAAATATATGCATGTGAAAATTCAACTAATTTTCATAGATAAATGACCAAAGGGCGAGTATAAATTGTATGTGAAGTTCTTCCAACATAAGTCAGAGAATACAATATGTTGTTCCTTATGTATACAGGTACTGACATGCATATCTATTTTCAATTACTTGGCAATAATGGTGGCACTTTTTAGTAATATATAAAATACAAGTGTTTGGTCCACAATAAACATGTTAAAACGTGTTTTTGTATTTTCCGCCAAATTGAGTATTCGAAATACATGAAACTAAGAGCGGTACAGTGATTCCAGGGGCGGAACCTGGATTTCGAAAAGAGGGGGGTCCAACATTATACGGCGTGGGGTCTGGGGCTCGCTCAAGAGCCCCAGAATCCAGATCCTTTTTTATGTCCTATGGTAGCTTCCTGGTATCTCCTGGGTATAAATCCCACTTCTTGCCTGTCCGGTGGGGTTTCTGGGGCCACTCAAGAGACCCTGAAGCCAGTGCTTTTTTATATGATAAATGCAAGGAATTGAAACGAAACGAACCCATCTCAACTGGGAGTCTGGGGCCTCCTGAAGGGCCCAGAAGTCAGAGCCTTCTTATGTTCTGAATTAATATTGTGCCCTATCCTGGGAATAAATTGCACTTAAAAATTCATCGATTCCTATTTCCTGAAAAGTTTGTAAAAAAAAACTGTAGAAGGGAAGCTGCACATTTGGGCTGGGGGTCTGGGGCCCGCTGAAGGGTCCCACAAGGCTGCCACACGCAGACCGGCGATTCACGGGCAATGAAACTTGCCATTGATGTACATGAGGGAAATGTCCTGAAACAAAAATCTCAAACTGATCAGACAGTTTTCGAGAAAAAGGCCATAAAAGTCCAAAATTAGCCACTTTTTATAAAAAATGGCCGCCAAATCGGCAAAAACGATTGAAAAAATAAACGAAAACAAAACGTCTCAGGGTATTAGCCCAACGAATTTTTCAGTAAATTTTTTTTAAAAATTCATCAAGGCAAAAGTTATAGGTTATTTGCAGGAAGGACGACGAACGAACGTACCAAATGTTTAGGTTAAAGGGCTTTCACCATGTTAAATTTCCTCTCCCGTGTGAGCCCTTATCCCCAAATTAATCCCCTAAATACACGTCTGCTCATAAAAAGTGAGTTGGGCTATTTTCAGCTTTTCCAAGCCCCGAAACCCCGGAAGTTTTCCCGAACGGATGACGGACGAAAAACCACGCCAATAGCTTATCGGACCATGGGCCGGTAAGCTAAATATACAGCATCGGACCAGCGGTCCATCAAACCAAGGTTTTTCCTCCATCCGGGAGTCTTCATTTTCTCATTCACAATGTGGCCACTCAACCGGCAGCACCGTCTGTCGTCATAATAGTGCAGTAGTAATTTTGACACATGAAATGCTTCATTCGTTGTGCTTTGTTCTTCGTGCGATGTGCTTTATTCTAAATGAAATGTGCGAAGTTCCATATGCATTGTGCCAGATACTATTTGTTATTTGATAGTTTGCATGAACAAAGGTGTTAGAATTTGGCATGATGAATCAAGCCTTGAGAAAGTACCAGTGAGAACTTGGAAGTAAGCAGCAAGGAGATGGAAGTTAGAACTATGCAGCAGGAATATGTAAATTCGACACAGAAAGTTTAGAAATAGTAATGTGGAATAAAGAATTTTGCGATTGAAATAATCAATCACAACAAGAAAATCTACAATGCATGTCAATGAATATTGACCCTAAAAACGCTCCATATATATACGAGGTTTTTAGGTTACCGGACCTATGGTCCGTAACCTATTGGCATGGCGATGCGTCCGGCGTCGTCGTCGTCGTCCGTCGTCGTCGTCCGTCGTCGTCCGTCAACAATTTTATCTTTAAAGTTTACGATCGAATTTTTCTGAAATTTTGCACAAAATTGCCTAAAAATATTTCGAGAGGGAGGTATTTTTTAGTTTTTTGATTTTCGCATTTTTTTCAAAATGGCGGCCGTTTTTGACGAAAAATGCCCGATTTTGGACTTTGGCGGCCATTTTCTCAAAATCTGTTCAGTAACTTTTTTTCTTTTTGATACATAACACTCCTCATATGTACTCCTATGATGTCTAAAAATTTCGTTGCACTTGAATCGCTCGAAGTGGGCCATTTTGGCCCAAACGCGGCCCAAATGGGACTTTCCCATGTTAAATTCTCCTATGCTTTATAATGGACACATTAAGCCTTATATCTCATTTAATATCGAGATTAGAGACTAGGAATCAATTGTGGACATATAGGAAATGGTATATGCTGAATATTCTCGTGACCTTGAATTTGACCTCTGACCTCGGTTTCAAGGTCAGAGAACAAAATGGCTAATATCTCGCTTATTATCGACTTTACAGCTTAGGAATCAATTGTGGGCGTATAGGAAATGATATATGCAGATTATTGTCATGACCTTGAATTTGACCTTTGACCTCATTTTCAAGGTCACAGTGCAAAATGGCTAATATCTCACTTATTATCGACTTTACAGCTTAGGAATCAATTATGAACATATAGGAAATGATATATGCAGATTATTGTCATGACCTTGAACTTGACCTTTGACCTCATTTTCAAGGTCACGGCAAAATGGCTAATATCTCGCTTCTTATCGACTTTACAGCTTAGGAATCAATTATGAACATATAGGAAATGTTATATGCAGATTATTGTCATGACCTTGAATTTGACCTTTGACCTCATTTTCAAGGTCACAGGACAAAATGATTAATATCTCACTTATTATCGATTTTACAGCTTCGGGATCATTTGTGGACATGTAGGATATGATATATGCTGAATATTCTTGTGACTTTGAATTTGACCTCTGACCTCATTTTCAAGGTCAAGAACACAAAATGGCTAATATCTCACTTATGGTCGACTTTATAGCTTAGGAATCAGTTGTGGGCATATAGGAAATGATAAATGCCTAATATTCTGATGACCTTGAATTTGACCTTTGACCTCATTTTTAGGTTACCGGACCTATGGTCCGATAACCTATTGGCATGGCATTGCGTCCGTCGTCCGTCGTCGTCGTCGTCCGTCGTCGTCCACATTTTTATCTTTTTTGTTTACGGGCGAATTTTTCTGAAATTTTGCACAAAAATACTTTAAAATAATTCAAGAAGGAGGTATTTTTTAGTTTTTTGATTTTCGCATTTTTTTCAAAATGGCGGCCGTTTTCGACGAAAAATGCCCGATTTTGGACTTTGGCGGCCATTTTCTCAAAATCTGTTCAGTAACTTTTTTTCTTTTTGATACATAAGATTCCTCATATGTACTCCTATGATGTCTATAAATTTTGTTGCACTTGAATCGCTCGAAGTGGGCCATTTTGGCCCAAACTCGGCCCAGATGGGACTTTCCCATGTTAAATTCTCCTATGCTTTATAATGGGACACATTATGCCTAATATCTCACTTAATATTGAGATTAGAGACTAGGAATCAATTGTGGACACATAGGAAATGATATATGCTGAATATTCTTGTGACCTTGAATTTGACCTCTGACCTCAGTTTCAAGGTCAGAGCACAAAATGGCTTATATCTCGCTTATTATCGACTCTACAGCTTAGGAAGCAATTGTGGACATATAGGAAATGATATATGCTGAATATTCTCGTGACCTTGAATTTGACCTCTGACCTCAGTTTCAAGGTCAGAGCACAAAATGGCTAATATCTCGCTTATTATCGACTCTACAGCTTAGGAATCAATTGTGGACATATAGGAAATGATATATGCTGAATATTCTGATGACCTTGAATTTGACCTTCGACCTCATTTTCAAGGTCACAATACAAAATGGCTAATATCTCGCTTGTTATCGACTTTACAGCTTAGCAATCAATTATGAACATATAGGAAAAATGATATATGCAGATTATTGTCATGACCTTGAATTTGACCTTTGACCTCATTTTCAAGGTCACAGGACAAAATGGCTAATATCTCACTTATTATCGATTTTACAGCTTAGGAATCAATTTTGGACATATAGGAAATGATATATGCTGAATATTCTCGTGACCTTGAATTTGATCTCTGACCTCATTTCCAAAGTCCAAGGACAAACTGGCTCATATCTTGCTCCTCTATTTATCGTATGGCTTGGGAATCAATTGTGGACATCATATAGAAAATGATATACAATGAATATTGTGATGACCTTGAATTTGACTTTTGCCCCTTCATTTTCAAGGCCACAGCACAAAATTGCTAATATCGCTCTGATTATTAAATTTACAGCTTAGCAATCAACTGTGGACATGATATATGCTTAATGTTATATATGCTGAATATTCTTTTGACCTTGAATTCAACCAGTGACCTGGCTAACATCTAGAATATTAAACATTGTCCGGTAACCTATCTTTGGCCCTTGGCCTAATTTTTTAAATCTTTTACTTCTTGCTGAAGATTTGGAAACTATTGAAATATAACCTCAACATATATGTATAACTCAATGAACTAAACTGTATTAACTGTACATATTTTGCATATTACTGAATATATGTGCTCTTTCCAGTTCTGATTGCGTTATACCTGACATTGCACATTCTTTCACATATACAATCCTTACCATTCGAAGTTAAGCCTGAGGCGAAGTGTTTGGGGTTCACTTCTTAATACGTCCCCCAAATGGTTTTGATTGCTATATGTCTATGTGTGTGTAGGTGTCTTTATGTTTCATTTAAGAAAACTTGTATTTCCCCTATTGAACTTCGTTAATTTCGATATTAATATGAGAGAAAGCCGCGAGCCTGTGTATCTGTGAAAGATGCACACACATAATTCCTTTAGCAGGTGGCACGCATCCACTCGACCGCGACAAACTGCAGATCGCTTTATGGCCCCATGGCGACAAAGTTAACGAGTTTAAATGCCCTCAAAAGCATGCCTCAGGAGCATGAGCAGACAGTTTGGTGATCACTGATCAAGGTTATAAAAGACAGTTAACCGGTGTTTGACGGTTAACCGGTTAATCGTTTGGAGATTTAACAGCCGGTTATTCGCGGTTATTAAAAAAATGCTAGCCGTCGGCGGTTAACCCATTAATCGTGCAGGCCCTAGAAATTGGCTCTTTCAAATGGGAAGTCATATATGGCGACTTGTGTGGTGACCTTGAATTTGACCTTGGATGACCTTGAAAGGTCAAAACAGCCATTTTTTGGTCGAAAAATGTCCAAATTAGCACCTTGTCTGTCTTTTCTCGAAAACTGTCTAGTCAGATTTGAGATTTTTGTTTCAAAAGATTCTAGTTATGTACCTCTGTGATGTGTATAAGTTTGGTTGCCCTTGAATCGCCGATCTGCGTATGGCTGCCATTTTGAATTTTCGACGGGTCGACGAAAAAAACATTTTTCGGCCCAAATCGCATTACTATCCATTTAGGGCCATTTCTAGACAAAAAATGTTTTTCACCCTGTAAAAAAAATTTTGGACTTTTCGGCACTTTTTTCCTTCATAATGGGAGCTGCGCGGATTGTACTCATAGAACGCTTGAAGATAGAGCTTAGAAATTGGCACTTTCAAATGGGAAGTCATATATGGCGACTTGTGTGGTGACCTTGAATTTGACCTTTGATGACCTTGAAAGGTCAAAACAGCCATTTTGGGGTAGAAAAAAATGCACAGATTTGCCTCTACAGATGAAATGCTTGTAGATAGAGCTTTAAAAGTTTGCATTATGAGCATATATGAAGTCATATATGGAACAACTGATGATGACCTTGACCTCAGATGATTTTGAGTGCTAAATGTCTGATGTGAAATATGTAAATTAGCCAAGGCTTAAACACTTGCACATACAGGTTAGGATTGTGTATAAGCTAACAAGAAGTCATGTATTTATAGCACATCTCTTGGAGACCTTGAATTTGACCTTATATATGACCTTGAAATCCAAATCTCACAACCTTGCCTGACCTGACATGTGTAAATTGGCCTCTACAGACAAAATACTTGTTGATAGAGCTTATATGTTTGTATTACGAACATATATGAAGTCATATGCAGCATACCTAATGGTGATATTGCAGTTCACAAAGATGACCTTGATTGGTAAATCTCAAAGTCATATGTCACTTGCAATGCTTAAAGCCAAAATTGTCCGGTAACCTATCTTAGCCCTTGGGCTAATTTTTTGTTTACGGACCAATCTTTCCGAAATTTTGCACAAAAATGCACAAAAATAATTCAAGAAGGAGGTATTTTTTAGTTTTTTGATTTCCACAATATTTTCAAAATGGCGGCCGTTTTCGTCGAAAATCGGCCAATTTTGGACTTTGGCAGCCATTTTCTCAAAATCTGTTCAGTAACTTTTTTTCTTTTTTTGCACAAGGATGCCTTATTATGTCCTTCATAATGTGTATAAGTTTCGTTGCCCTTGATTCGCTGGTCTGCGTGTGGCGGCCATTTTGAATTTGTCATTTTCGTCGAAAATCGGTCAATTTTGGGCTTTGGCGGCCATTTTCTCAAAATCTGTTCAGTAACTTTTTTTATTTTTTTGCACAAGGATGCCTTATTATGTCCTCCATGATGTGTATAAGTTTCGTTGCCCTTGAATTGCTGGTCTGCGTGTGGCGGCCATTTTGAATTTTTCGATTTTTTTTTTTTTGCCCCTTTGAAAAAATTTTCGGACTTGGAAAATTTTCGCCACTTTTTTCCTTCATAATGGGGGCTGCTGTCTGAGTTCACCCAGAACGCTTGAAGATAGAGCTTAGATAATGGCACTTTCAAATGGGAAGTCATATATGGTGATTTGTGTGTTGACCTTGAATTTGACCTTCGATGACCTTGAAAGGTCAAAACGGCCATTCCAATATGGCCTAAATCCACAAAATGGCCTCTGGAGTGAAAACGCTTGATCATAGAGCTTAGGTTTGTATTATGAGCATATAGGAAGTCATATATATGGCGCAACTATTGCTGACCTTGAATTCGACCTTTGATGACCTTGAAAGGTCAAAGCGGCCATTCCAATATTGCCTGAAATTCACAAATTGGCCTCTGGAGTGAAAACGCTTGATCATAGAGCTTAGGTTTGTATTATGAGCATATAGGAAGTCATATATGGCGCAACTATTGGTGACCTTGAAATCGACCTTTGAAGACCTTGAAAGGTCAAATCGGCCATTCCAAAATGGCCTGAAATCCACAAATTGGCCTCTGGAGTGAAAACGCTTGATCATAGAGCTTAAGTTTGTATTATTAAGTCATATATGGCACAACTTTTGGTGACCTTGAACTTGACCTCAGATGACCTTGAGTGCTAAATCTCAAGGTCACATGTAAAAATTGTCCGGTAACCTATTTTAGCCCTTGGGCTAATTTTTCCAGTATATATTTTATATCTGCAGTAATAATATTAATTAGTTAATATCACTAACTTATTACAACAGTTGAATCATATTCATTTTCAGTGAATGTAGATAAAGAAATCACTTGTATTGTTATTGCTAAATTATCTGGTAAGAAATAATTTGGTGAATATTTCAGTAGTTGAAAGTATTACTGCATGGTATAAAATTAGTTAAGGCTTGGAACTTTTATTGCTGACATTGATGAAAGACACTGGGGCAGCAGTGCTATTTTGATCAAAGATATTTTGTCTGAATTAACATAATATATTTTGGGCAACAGAAATGACAGGGCATCACGGGGATACACCCATGTGGTCGTAGGCGACTGGAAAGCGTCCAGTTTTATGAACATCAAATACATATATTGTAACGGTTCTAGGGTTGATATAGTAGTAGCATATGTTCGTTGGGTTGAGGTTCACTCCCCAACCTTGTATCGGATGCCTATGAGTTTGGCTCTTTGCCTCATCTCAGACTGCAGGGGTCGCTCGGTTTACTCTGGTTCTCAGGGTGGAATGGCCGCTCGGCAGACTCTGATTCTCCTTCTGGAATGGTCACTCGGCTGACTCTGGTTTTCCGACTGCAGGGGTCGTTCATCTGACTCTGGTTCTCCTGCTAGAATGGCCGCTCGGCTGACTCTGGTTCTCCGTCTGGAATGGTCACTCGGCTGACTCTGGTTCTCTGGCTGCAGGGCTCGTTCAGCTTATGTGGTTCTCCGGCTAGAATGGTTGCTCGGCTGACTATAGTTCTCCAGATGCAGGGGTGGCTTGGCTGATTTTGGTTCTCCGGATGCAGGGGTCACTCGGCTGACTCTGGTTCTCCATCAGATCTAGAATAGTCACTTGGCGGATTCTGGTTCTCTGGCTGTAGGGGTCGTTTGGCTGACTCTGGTTCTCAAGCTGGAATGCTAACTCGTCTGACTCTGATTCTCCAGCTGGAATGCTCACTCACCTGACTCTGATTCCCCAGCTGGAATGCTCACTCGGCAGACTCTTGTTCTCCTGCTGTAGTCCGGCTGCAGTTTGTCTCGAATGACTTCGGCACTCTGGCTTTGTGTTGTTTCGGGTGATGTCGGTTCCCTGGCTGCACGCCGTCTCGGGTGGTAGCGGGTTTGGTCTGCAGTCACTCCTCGCCTGCGCCAAGTAAGGCCAATCATTCGCCAATCATTCGGGTTTCAGTCTGCTTTCCTCATCGACCTCTTCCTCTTTGTCTGGTTGTTCAGTTGATAGTTTGGGTTCTGAGTTATCTCTGTCGTTATTAGCTTTATTTTACCCAACTGGTCTTCCAATCAATTCTACGTTCAACTTTGGTTGACTTTACTTCTTGAAATTCTCTAAGTTCGGTTTCATTCCATCTGTTTACCCGAACACGGAGTCGGCTGGGCCGACTCAAAGATCAACTCTCAGCTTGATTTCAAGGTTTCTTGACGAATAACATATTCGGATGAAATTGTTGCAAATACATCTAGAGAGGAAGTTGACTATGATTGAACTCAACCACATGTGTTATATATGTTGTACAACAATTGCCAAATTTATTTGTTTCACATATACAGTATTAAATATGAAGTTGAAAAAAAACAAGACAACCTTAGAAACGAATGTTCAGCAAGTAGATAGCACTTTGTTCCACTTCCACTTTTCTTCATATAATTTGGATGTGCATAAACTAATATGTTGATGATTCATTCATGGAATTGTTTTGTTCAAAATGGTAATACCTGGTAATGAATAACGCAGTTACATTTAAAACAGACTTCCTCCGCAAATTGCTATTTCTGACGTTCAAATACCAAAGTGTAGTTTTTCAATTGAAATAACGCATAAATGTTCTTGAAATGTATTTCATTGGATTCCTCAACCTTCAAAACCTAAGAAAGGACACCAAGATTACACTTCTAGTTTGTCTAGAAGCAGAGAAAAAACAAAAACAAACTTTTTGATCGGACATGGCAGCCATCTTGGAAAAAGTCATTTTTAGGTTACCGGACCTTTGGTCCGATAACCTATTGCCGTGGCGTTGCGTCCGTCGTCCGTCGTCCGTCGTCCGTCCGTCCGTCCGTCGTCCGTTCACATTTTTATCTTTAAAGTTTATGGTCGAATATTTCTGAAATTTTGCACAAAAATACCTAAAAATATTTCCAGGAAAGGTTTTTTTTAGTTTTTTGATTTTCGCATTTTTTTCAAAATGGCGGCCTTTTTCGTCGAAAAATGGCCAATTTTGGACTTTGACGGTCGTTTTCTCAAAATCTGTTCAGTAACTTTTTTTCTTATTGATGCATGACACTCCTCTTATGTACCCCTTTGACATGTATAAATTTCGTTGCCCTTGAATCGCTCGAAGTGGGCCATTTTGGGCCCAAACTCGGCCCAAATGGGACTTTCCCATGTTAAATTCTCCTATGCTTTATAATGGGACACATTAAGCCTAATATCTCACTTAAAATTGAAATTAGAGACTAAGAATCAATTGTGGACATATAGGAAATGATATATGCTGAATATTCTCGTGACCTTGAATTTGACCTCTGACCTTGGTTTCAAGGTCATAGCGGCCGTTCTCGTCGAAAATGGCTAATTTTGGACTTTGATGGTCGTTTTCTCAAAATCTGTTCAGTAACTTTTTTTCTTATTGATGCATAACACTCCTCATATGTACTTCTGTGACATGTATAAATTTCGTTGCGCTTGAATCACTCGAAGTGGGCCATTTTGGGCCCAAACTCGGCCCAGATGTGACTTTCCCATGTTAAATTTTCCTATGCTTTATAATGGGACACATTATGCCTTATATCTCACTTAATATTGAGATTAGAGACTAGGAATCAATTGTGGACATATAGGAAATGATATATGCTGAATATTCTCGTGACCTTGAGTTTGACCTCTGACCTCAGTTTCAAGGTCAAAGAACAAAATGGCTAATATCTCGCTTATTATCGACTTTACAGCTTAGAAATCAATTGTGGACATATAAGAAATGATATATACCGAATATTCTGATGACCTCGAATTTGACCTTTGACCTTATTTTCAAGGTCATAGCACAAAATTGCTAATATCTCGCTTATTATCGACTTTACGGCTTAGGAATCAATTGTGAACATATAGGAAATGATATATGCTGAATATTCTCGTGACCTTGAATTTGACCTTTGACCTCATTTCCAAGGTCACAGGACAAAATTGCTAATATCTCGCTTATTATCGACTTTACGGCTTAGGAATCAATTGTGAACATATAGGAAATGATATATGCTGAATATTCTCGTGACCTTGAATTTGACCTTTGACCTCATTTTCAAGGGCACAGGACAAAATGGCCAATATCTTGCTTATTAGCGACTTTGCAGCTTAGGAATCAATTGTGAACATATAGGAAATGATATATGCTGAATATTCTAGTGACCTTGAATTTGACCCTTGACCTAAATTTCAAGGTTAGTCATTTTATTTTCAAGGTCAGAATACAAAATGGCTTATATCTCGCTTATTATCAAATTTACAGCTTAGGGGTCCATAGTGAACATACAGGAAATGATGTATGCTGAATATTTTGGTGATCTAGAATTTGACCTTTGATCTCATTTTCAAGGTCAGAGAACAAAATGGCTAATATGTCGCTTATTATCATCTTTACATCTGCCCCTGATGACGCCAGTGTGTCTTTGGATAAACTATTTGGTCGACTTTGTTTCTATTGCAAAATGTATTTTACCTTTCTTATTGGCATCATCAAAATTTGATTGTATTGGTGGTAATAGATTGATACTTACATTTGTACCACTGAGTCGGTGTCACTGCTGGCGGACGTTAAATCTGTCCCCGAGGATACCATCAACTCAGTAGCCTTCGGGCTTGTGATTGGGTACTTTTGTACTTGTCATGTATCTATTCCATGGGGTTAGATTCGGATTTCTAAATTATTTTCATAGGTTGTTGGGCAGTTGTATACTAATTCCATCTGGTGTACAGTAGAAACAACTACATTTAACACATTGTCTGCCCCTGAAGACACCAGTGTGTCTTTGGATAAACTATTTGGTCGGGCTTTGTTTCTATTGCAAAATGTAGTATTTTACGTTTCTTATTGGCATCATCAAAATCTGATTGTATTGGTGGTAATAGATTGATACTTACATTTACAGCATAGGAATCAATTGCGAATATAGAGGAATGATATATACTGAATATTTTCATAACCTTGAACTTGAACTTTGACCTCATTTTCAAGGTCACATCACAGAATGGCTAATGTCTCACTTATTATCGACTTTACAGCTTAGGAATTTATTGTGGACATACTAGAAGTGATATATTTGTTGAAAATTTCATGACCTTGAATTTATCAGTGACTTTATTTTCAAGGTCACTGGACAAAAGGCTAATATCTAAAATGTATATTGTCCGGTAACCTTTCTTAGCCCTTGGGCTAATTTTTTCCATTGTTTGGACACTTTTTGAGAAGGTTACCTGGTCTAATATTTTTCCTGACATGAAAACCTACAGAATGACACCAAGAAACCTAATGTGCCCGATTTGGCGACGAAAACCTATGGCCTAAGGACTATAAGCAACGAAGGCATTGTTGGGATTTGGAATACATTTTCCGTTCTCACTGTCATCATACTTACATGTATATTGTTACGATATTTTCCTCTGTCAAAAAAGTGTACGCACGTGCGTTGTGGCGTTGGCCTGGCGACGCGCCTGGTGAAAAAGTAGTTTAAAAATAACGCATTCCAGAAAACTCAAAGGAATGCGTTTTCATTTACAACGCAATCCAAACAATCATTGCAAAATAAAAATATTTGTTGTTTACAATAATATCACAACAGAAATCAAGTACAATGACCAGTGTTACTAGATGAGAAGTCGCAATGTTGCTTAACATCCCTTCTCTGGACACTGCCGGGCCTTCTTCACCTCCAATTACAGGGACCACTGGCAAGAATTCCATCTGATAAATGATAATAAGTATGATTTATTTGAATCCCAATAACAACACAGAACCTGGAAAAGAAAGTACCTGATATGTAATAAAATTGAAAGTGCTTCTAAGATGAATTTGCTTGAACAATATTATGATGGCGCAGTGTGTAAGGGGTAGCGGCACCATGCGACAAGGGAAGCTTTGTGTGTGGCAATGTTCCGTAAAGGGTATCAGGTGCAACGAAAATTTTACCATAAATCTGACAGATAAATCGCAGTATTTACATCACATGATTCATGAAATACATATATGATGCCGGTATTTTGATCGTTGACTATAACACATTGCAGAAGTGACAAATTTTCCAACATTGCTGAATAAATATATTGTAATCACTGTTCAGAAAAAAACAACCCTTATTTTCTGCACGTTTATCATCAACACTGGTAAGCAACTGACTGCTGTATGATAGCATTTCACTAAAACTCACTTTTGCTGATGTTTTGATTCGCAAGCATGTGTGTTTCTAGTTTGTTAGTCGGTAAAGGGAATCAACACCGCGTAGGGTGTATCATTGAACATCGCGTAGGGCATTCATCGCGAAACAGTTCTACGTCCGCGCCTATGCAAATCAGTTATTCCATTGATTTGTCTCAATCCCATACAACATCATGGCAAGCTAGAATTGCCATGTTAAAACCCTATAAGGATATGTATTTTACAATATATAAATACGAGAAACGCACGCGACAGAAAAACAGCCATTATTTCATCATGGTCATAGTGCCGTTTTCACTTTATATAAATTTTAATCACAGTGGTGTCAGAGCTAAAGTTCACCAAAAAACGAGTTTAAAAAAAGTGTCCTTAAAAACGGCCGCGTCCCAAACGCGACCCGAGGTGTGGTAAACGAGACCCAAACCCGTCCAGTGCGTTTGTCACTCTGGCAGGACACTCAAACTAGTTTAAACGCTAACCCAACTGTCCTGTTGCTTATCACATCTAAAAGTGTCCTGTGATGCATCTATCAATAAAAGACGGGAGATACACAAACGCATTGGGACAAATGATGTGTCCAATCCCATCTTCACAAACCCACCCGACAGAAGAAAATCAGAAAACGAAAGTGAACCAAACCGGGAAAATTGCGACATCTTCAATGTCGAGGCCGTTTGAACGCGAGATTAAGCGCGAGAGAAAGTGTTGCAATGGCGAGAGCTCATGTTTACTTTTGACATCGTCATGATCTGAAATTTTCCGAGTTCTGGCGGCCCAGAATGAAAATTTCATGACGTGTATTTATGATTGATACCTTTATTTTAACAGCAAGGTATACTTCACAATTCCCACACATTGCGAACTGTGAGAAGGTGTACACTTAACAATATACTGCAATCCAAATCAACAGACGTGGTCAGTGCCCACCGGCTTTCAAGATACTACTTGTTTCAGTCACATGATCTGGCTTTGCGTGATTGGTTGGCATGGCTGGGAAACTGGGGTAAAAATTACGTCATGCACATTCATTCATAAGGCCTCACTTGATTGGTTACAGAACTAGTTCGTAGTATGGAAATGACTTCATAGTAAAAGATGGCGTAAATTCCTTCATCTCCATCAAATTCCCGCCTTTTTTTCGCAGCTTGTCTGTCGCTTTGTGATTAAAAAATTCTGATCAAAACTAGTTCATTTCTAATGCAAATTGCTTTTGATTCGCTTCCAGTCATATGCTAAATCAAAAATTAAATTATGCCTAACAAATCCTATTTGGACGGAAAATGCATTCTGGCAGCATTTAAAGCTCGTTTGACTAAACGTGGTCGCGTTTATTCAGCCACAATTTATTGACGCGTCCACAGTCACAATTAGATGGACGCGTCCTGCCAAAAAATGGTCTCGTTTGCTTTTTTAGTCGGACACGTCCTCCGCATGGGATGCTCGTTTAGGACGGTCGCAAACGAGATCGTCCCATGAGCAAACCCTTCCTAAACGCAGTAGGTCGCGCTGAGCTAGTTCGGCTAGTGAACTTTCTGAAAAAACACCACTGTAATACAAGTCAGTAAATTCCAAGATATGACGAGATAAGTTCGCGCTGATAAATTATTCGCCAACTTTAGTCTCTACACCGAAATGCCTTCAAGGCATCTTTAGGCCTTGATGTCTAGTTATTTCCCTGTTTTAACATTTAATTCCAGGTTTAAATATTTATTTCCCAGTTTATAAGAGAGTAATTAATTCTACAGAAAAAAGTTATATCCTAAATATTTAAATGTGAATGCCCCTTATAAGCTTCTCTACATCATCATATATTTCAGGCGATAATATTGCCTGATGTGTATAAGAAAAATCGTAGGTAAAGTTATCAGAAATTTTCACTGATAATACTGCAGGCTGCAGCTACATATTATCACGGATTATGTCACAGAATGTGTACCAGGCTTTATAGGTGTGATTCCGTACATATGATGTGAGGTAGTAAGTGTCTGTCTAGTAAATTATTTACTGATCAATATAGCAGTGGCAAATAATGAAGCTGTGTAATAATGTTGCTAGTGTTGAGATCAAACATGTTAATAGTTTTTGTTCGGTTTTTCAGACAACTCCATGCCAAGTCCCGATTCACCGAACTGCCATCCAGAACACATCCACAACAGAGAAAATAAAATATGCATTGCGACTCAAACGTATGTATTGAATAATAGAGTATGGAGTGCTGAAGTTTGATGTTATTTTGGTTTTTAGGTTACCGGACCTATGGTCCGATAACCTATTGGCATGGCGTTGCGTCTGGCGTTGTCGGCGGCGGCGTGGGCGTCGTCTGTTCACATTTTTAGCTTACCGGCCCATAAGGACCGATAAGATATTGTTGTGGTTTTTCGTCCTTCGTCCGTCGTCCGCCACATCATCTGTTAACATTTTTAGCTTACCGGTCCATTAGGGCCGATAAGCTATTGTCGTGGTTTTTCATCCGTCGTCCGTCGTCGTCGTCCGCCACATCATCTGTTAACATTTTTTATCTTTTTTTCGGGCTGATGAATTTCTCCATAAATTTGTGTGAATATGTATTGGGTCAATACCCCCAGACGTTTTTTTTCATTTTTAGGTTACAGGACCTATGGTCCGATAACCTATTGGCATGACGTTGCGTCCGTCGTCCGTTGTCGTCGTCGTCGCCGTCGTCCACATTTTTATCTTTTTTGTTTACAGGCGAATTTTTCTGAAATTTTGCACAAAAATACTTAAAAATAATTCAAGAAGGAGGTATTTTTTAGTTTTTTGATTTTCGCATTTTTTCCAAAATGGCGGCCGTTTTCGATGAAAAATGCCTGATTTTGGACTTTGGCGGCCATTTTCTAAAAATCTGTTCAGTAACTTTTTTTCTTTTTGATACATATCACTCCTCATATGTACTCCTATGATGTCTATAAATTTTGTTGCGCTTGAAGTGGGGCATTTTTGCCCAAAGTTGGCCCAAATGGGGCTTTCCCATGTTAAATTCTCCTATGCTTTATAATGGAACACATTATCATGATTATGCCTAATATCTCACTTAAAATTGAGATTAGAGACTAGGAATCAATTGTGGCCATATAGGAAATGATATATGCTGAATATTCTCGTGACCTTGAAATTGACCTCTGACCTCAATTTCACGGTCAGAGCACAAAATTGCTTATATCTTGCTTATTATCGACTCTACAGCTTAGGAATCAATTGTGGACATATAGGAAATGATATGTACTGAATATTCTGATGACCTTAAATTTGACCTTTGACCCCATTTTCAAGGTCATAGGACAAAATGGCTAATATCTCGCTTGTTATCGACTTTACAGCTTAGGAATCAGTTATGAATATATAGGAAATGATATGTGCAAATTATTGTCGTGACCTTGAATTTGACCTTTGACCTCATTTTCAAGGTCACAGGAGAAAATGGCTAATATCTCACTTATTATTGATTTTACAGCTTAGGAATCAATTGTGGACATATAGGAAATGATATATGCTGAATATTCTCGTGACCTTGAATTTGACCTCTGACCTCATTTTCAAGGGCACAGGACAAACTGGCTCATATCTTGCTCCTCTATTGTCTGTATGGCTTGGGAATCAATTGTGGACATATAGAAAATGATATACAATGTACACTGAATATTTTGATGACCTTGAATTTGAACTTTGCTTTCATTTTCAAGGCCACAGCACAAAATTGCTGATATCTCTCTGATTATTGAATGTATAGCTTAGCAATCAAGTGTGGACATGATGTATGCTTAATGTTATATATGCTGAATATTCTCTTGACCTTGAATTTAACCAGTGGCCTGGCTAACATCCAAAATATTAAACATTGTCCGGTAACCTATCATTGGCCCTCGGCCTAATTAGGTTACCGGACCTTTGGTCCGTAACCTATTGGCATGGCGATGCGTCCGGCGTCGGCGTCCGTCGTCGTCGTCGTCCGTCAACAATTTTATCTTTAAAGTTTACGATTGAATTTTTCTGAAATTTTGCACAAAAATGCCTAAAAATATTTCGAGAGGGAGGTATTTTTTAGTTTTTTGATTTTCGCAATTTTTTCAAAATGGCGGCCGTTCTCGACGAAAAATGCCTGATTTTGGACTTTGGCGGCCATTTTCTCAAAATCTGTTCAGTAACATTTTTTTTTATTGATGCATAACACTCCTCATATGTACCCCTGTGATATGTATAAATTTCGTTGCGCTTGAATCGCTCGAAGTGGGCCATTTTGGGCCCAAACTCGGCCCAAATGGGACTTTCCCATGTTAAATTCTCCTATGCTTTATAATGGGACACATTAAAGCCTAATATCTCACTTAATATTGAGATTAGAGACTAGGAATCAATTGTGGACATATAGGAAATGATATATGCTGAATATTGTCGTGACCTTGAATTTGACCTCTGACCTTGGTTTCAAGGTCAGAGAGGCCGTTTTTCGTCGAAAAATGGCCAATTTTGGTCTTCGACGGTCGTTTTCTCAAAATCTGTTCAGTAACTTTTTAGGTTACCGGACCTATGGTCCGATAACCTATAGGCATGGCGTTGCGTCCGTCGTCCGTCCGTTCACATTTTTATCTTTAAAGTATATTGTCAGATCTTTCTGAAATTTCGCACAAAAATACCTAAAAATATTTCCAGGAAAGGTTTTTTTAGGTTACCGGACCTATGGTCCGATAACCTATTGGCATGGCGTTGCGTCCGTCGTCCGTCGTCCGTCGTCGTCCGTCGTCGTCGTCGTCGTCGTCGTCGTCGTCGTCGTCGTCGTCGTCGTCCACATTTTTATCTTTTTTGTTTACGGGCGAATTTTTCTGAAATTTTGCACAAAAATACTTAAAAATAATCCAAGAAGGAGGTATTTTTTAGTTTTTTGATTTTCACATTTTTTTCAAAATGGCGGCCGTTTTCGACGAAAAATGCCTGATTTTGGACTTTGGCGGCCATTTTCTCATAATCTGTTCAGTAACTTTTTTTCTTTTTGATACATAACACTCCTCATATGTACTCCTATGATGTCTATAAATTTCGTTGTGCTTGAATCGCTCGAAGTGGGCCATTTTGGCCCAAACTCGGCCCAAATGGGACTTTCCCATGTTAAATTCTTCTATGCTTTATAATGGGACACATTATGCCTAATATCTCAATTGATATTGAGATTAGAGACTAGGGATCAATTGTGGACATATAGGAAAGAGTCTGAATATATGCTGAGAGTCTATATATGCTGAATATTCTCGTGACCTTGAATTTGACCTCTGACCTCAGTTTCAAGGTCAGAGCACAAAATGGCTTATATCTTGCTTATTATCGACTCTACAGCTTAGGAAGCAATTGTGGACATATAGGAAATGATATATGCTGAATATTCTCGTGACCTTGAAATTGACCTCTGACCTCAGTTTCAAGGTCAGAGCACAAAATGACTTATATCTCGCTTATTATCGACTCTACAGCTTAGGAATCAATTGTGAACATATAGGAAATGATATATGCTGAATATTCTGATGACCTTGAATTTGACCTTCGACCTCATTCTCAAGGTCACAGGACAAAATGGCTAATATCTCGCTTGTTATCAACTTTACAGCTTAGCAATCAATTATGAACATATAGGAAATGATATATGCAGATTATTGTCATGACCTTGAATTTGACCTTTGAACTCATTTTCAAGGTCACAGGACAAAATGGCTAATATCTCACTTATTATCGATTTTACAGCTTAGGAATCAATTGTGGACATATAGGAAATGATATATGCTGAATATTCTCGGGACCTTGAATTTGACCTCTGACCTTTTTTTCAAGGTCACAGGACAAACTGGCTCATATCTTGCTCCTCTATTGACTGTATGGCTTGGGAATCAATTGTGGACATGATATAGAAAATGATATACATTGAATATTTTGATGACCTTGAATTTGACCTTTGCCCCTTCATTTTCAAGGCCACAGCACAAAATTGCTAATATCTCTCTGATTATTGAATTCACAGCTTAGCAATCAACTGTGGACATGATATATGCTTAATGTTAATGTATATGCTGAATATTCTCTTGGCCTTGAATTCAACCAGTGACCTGGCTAACATCTAAGATATTAAACATTGTCCGGTAACCTATCTTCGGCCCTTGGCCTAATTTTTTTCAAAATGGCGGCCATTTTCGACGAAAACTGCCTGATTTTGGACTTTGGCGGCCATTCTCTCAAAATCTGTTCAGTAACTTTTTTTCTTTTTGATACACAACACTCCTCATATGTACTCCTATGATGTCTATAAATTTCGTTGCGCTTGAATCGCTCGAAGTGGGGCATTTTTGCCCAAAGTTGGCCCAAATGGGACTTTCCCATGTTAAATTCTCCTATGCTTTATAATGGAACACATTATGCATATTGTTGCGGTTTTTCGTCCTTCGTCCGTCGTCCGCCACATCATCTGTTAACATTTTTAGCTTACCGGTCCATTAGGGCCGATAAGCTATTGTCGTGGTTTTTCGTCCGTCGTCCGTCGTCGTCGTCCGCCACATCATCTGTTAACATTTTTTATCTTTTTTTCGGGCTGATGAATTTCTCCATAAATTTGTGTGAATATGTATTGGGTCAATACCCCCAGACGTTTTTTTCATTTTTAGGTTACAGGACCTATGGTCCGATAACCTATTGGCATGACGTTGCGTCCGTCGTCCGTTGTCGTCGTCGTCGTCGTCGTCCGTCGTCGTCGTCGTCGTCGTCGTCGTCGTCGTCTTCCACATTTTTAGGTTACCGGACCTATGGTCCGATAACCTATTGGCATGGCGTTGCGTCCGTCGTCCGTCGTCCGTCGTCCGTCGTCGTCGTCGTCGTCCGTCGTCGTCGTCGTCCACATTTTTATCTTTTTTGTTTACGGGCGAATTTTTCTGAAATTTTGCACAAAAATACTTAAAAATAATTCAAGAAGGAGGTATTTTTTAGTTTTTTGATTTTCGCATTTTTTTCAAAATGGCGGCCGTTTTCGACGAAAAATGCCTGATTTTGGACTTTGGCGGCCATTTTCTCAAAATCTGTTCAGTAACTTTTTTTCTTTTTGATACATAACACTCATCATATGTACTCCTATGATGTCTATAAATTTCGTTGCACTTGAATCGCTCGAAGTGGGCCATTTTGGCCCAAACTCGGCCCAGATGGGACTTTCCCATGTTAAATTCTCCTATGCTTTATAATGGGACACATTATGCCTAATATCTCACTTAATATTGAGATTAGAGACTAGGAATCAATTGTGGACACATAGGAAATGATATATGCTGAATATTCTCGTGACCTTGAATTTGACCTCTGACCTCAGTTTCAAGGTCAGAGCACAAAATGGCTTATATCTCGCTTATTATGGACTCCACAGCTTAGGAATCAATTGTGGACATATAGGAAATGATATATGCTGAATATTCTCGTGACCTTGAATTTGACCTCTGACCTCAGTTTCAAGGTCAGAGAACAAAATGGCTTATATCTCGCTTATTATCCACTCTACAGCTTAGGAATCAATTGTGGACATATAGGAAATGATATATGCTGAATATTCTGATGACCTTGAATTTGACCTTCGACCTCATTTTCAAGGTCACAGGACAAAATGGCTAATATCTCGCTTGTTATCGACTTTATAGCTTAGCAATCAATTATGAACATATAGGAAATGATATATGCAGACTATTGTCATGACCTTGAATTTGACCTTTGACCTCATTTTCAAGGTCACAGGACAAAATGGCTAATATCTTCGATTTTACAGCTTAGGAATCAATTGTGGACATATAGGAAATGATATATGCTGAATATTCTCGTGACCTTGAATTTGACCTCTGACCTCATTTCCAAGGTCCAAGGACAAACTGGCTCATATCTTGCTCCTCTATTGACTGTATGGCTTGGGAATCAATTGTGGACATCATATAGAAAATGATATACAATGAATATTTTGATGACCTTGAATTTGACTTTTGCCCCTTCATTTTCAAGGCCACAGCACAAAATTGCTAATATCTCTCTGATTATTGAATTTACAGCTTAGCAATCAACTGTGGACATGATATATGCTTAATGTTATATATGCTGAATATTCTTTCGACCTTGAATTCAACCAGTGACCTAGCTAACATCTAAAATATTAAACATTGTCCGGTAACCTATTTTGGCCCTTGGCCTAATTTTATCTTTTTTATTTACAGGCGAATTTTTCTGAAATTTTGCACAAAAATACTTAAAAATAATTCAAGAAGGAGGTATTTTTTAGTTTTTTGATTTTCCTTTGGTCCGATAACCTATTGCCATGGCGTTGCGTCCGGCGTCCGTCGTTCGTCCGTCCGTCCGTTCACATTTTTATCTTTAAAGTTTATGATGGAATATTTCTGAAATTTTGCACAAAAATACCAAAAAATATTTCCAGGAAAGGTTTTTTTTAGTTTTCTGATTTTCGAATTTTTTTCGAAATGGCGGCCGCTTTCGTCGAAAAATGGCCAATTTTGGACTTTGACGGTCGTTTTCTCAAAATCTGTTCAGTAACTTTTTTTTCTTATCGATGCATAACACTCCTCATAGGTACCTCTGTGACATGTATGAATTTCGTTGCCCTTGAATTGCTCGAAATGTGCCATTTTGGGCCCAAACTCGGCCCAAATGGTACTTTCCCATGTTAAATTCTCCTATGCTTTATAATGGGACACATTAAGCCTAATATCTCACTTAATATTGAGATTAGAGACTAGGGATCAATGGTGGAGATATAGGAAATGATATATCCTGAATATTCTGGTGACCTTGAATTTGACCTCTGACCTCGGTTTCAAGGTCAGAGGGCCATTTTCGTCGAAAAATGGCCAATTTTTTACTTTGACGGTCGTTTTCTCAATATCTGTTCAGTAACTTTTTTTCTTATCAATGCATAACACTCCTCATATGTACCCCTGTGACACGTATAAATTTCGTTGCCTTTGAATCGCTCGAAGTGGGCCATTTTGGGCCCAAACTCGGCCCAAATGGGACTTTCCCATGTTAAATTCTCCTATGGTTTATAATGGGACACATTAAGCTTAATATCTCACGTAATATTGAGATTAGAGACTAGGAATGAATTGTGGACATATAGGAAATGATATATGCTGAATATTCTCAGGGTTTTGAATTTGACCTCTGACCTCGGTTTCAAGGTCAGAGCACAAAATGTCTAATATCTTGCTTATTATCGACTTTACAGCTTAGGAATCAGTTGTGGACATATAGGAAATGATGTATGCTGAATATTCTGATGACCTTGAATTTGACCTTTGACCTCATTTTCAAGGTCACACCATAAAATGGCTAATATCTCACTTATTGTCGATTTTACAGCTTAGGGATCAATTGTGGACATATAGGAAATGATATATGCTGAATATTCTCGTGACCTTGAATTTGACTTCTGACCTCAGTTTCAAGGTCAGAGCACAGAATGGCTAATATCTCGCTTATTATTAACTTTACAGTGTAGGAATCAGTTATGAACTTATAGGAAACGATATATGCAGATTATTGTCATGACCTTGAATTTGACCTTTGACCTCATTTTCAAGGTCAGATCACAAAATGGCTAATATCTCACTTAATATCGACTTTACAGCTTAGGATTCAGTTGTGCACATGCTAGAAATGATATGGGCAGAATGTTCTCGTGACCTCGAATTGACCAACTACCTTAATTTCAAGGTCATGGGACAAAAGGCTAATATCTAAAATATACATTGTGCGGTAACCTTCCTTAGCCCTTGAGCTAATTTTTTTCTTATTCATGCATAACACTCCTCATATGTACCTCTGTGACATGTATAAATTTCGTTGCCCTTGAATCGCTCGAAGTGGGCCATTTTGGGCCCAAACTCGGCCCAAATGGGACTTTCCCATGTTAAATTCTCCTATGCTTTATAATGGGACACATTAAGCCTAATATCTCACTTAATATTGAGATTAGAGACTAGGAATCAATTGTGGACATATAGGAAATGATATATGCTGAATATTGTCGTGACCTTGAATTTGACCTTTGACTTCATTTTCAAGGTCACAGGACAAAATGGCTAATATCTCGCTTATTATCAACTTTACCGCTTAGGATTCAATTGTGAACATATAGGAAATGATATATGCTGAATATTCTCATGATTTTGAATTTGACCTTTGACCTCATTTTCAAGGTCACATGACAAAATGGCTAATATCTCGCTTATTATCGACTTTACAGCTTAGGAATACATTGTGAACATATAGGAAATGATATATGCTGACTTTTCTCGTGACCTCGAGTTTGACCTTGACCTCATTTCCAAGGTCACAGGACAAAATTGCTAATATCTCGCTTATTATCGACTTTACAGCTTAGGAATCAATTGTGAACATATAGGAAATGATATATTCTGAATATTCTCATGACCTTGAATTTGACCTTTGACCTAAATTTCAAGGCCAGTCATTTTATTTTCAAGGTCAGAATACAAAATGGCTTATATCTCTCTTATTATCAAATTCACAGCTTAGGGGTCCATAGTGATCATATAGGAAATGATGTATGCTGAATATTTTGGTGATCTAGAATTTGACCTTTGATCCAATTTTCAAGGTCAGAGAACAAAATGGCTAATATGTCGCTTATTATCATCTTTACAGCTTAGGAATCAATTGCGAATATAGAGGAATGATATATACTGAATCTTTTCATGAACTTGAACTTTGACCTCATTTTCTAGGTCACATCACCGATCACAGAATGGCTAATATCTCACTTATTATCGACTTTACAGCTTAGGAATTTATTGTGGACATACTAGAAGTGATATATTTGTTGAAAAATTATTTTCAAGGTCACTGGACAAAAGGCTAATATCTAAAATGTATATTGTCCGGTAACCTTTCTTAGCCCTTGGGCTAATTTTTTCCAAAATGGCGGCCGTTTTCGATGAAAAATGCCTGATTTTGGACTTTGGCGGCCATTTTCTAAAAATCTGTTCAGTAACTTTTTTTCTTTTTGATACATATCACTCCTCATATGTACTCCTATGATGTCTATAAATTTCGTTGCGCTTGAATCGCTTGAAGTGGGGCATTTTTGCCCAAAGTTGGCCCAAATGGGACTTTCTCATGTTAAATTCTCCTATGCTTTATAATGGAACACATTATGCCTAATATCTCACTTAAAATTGAGATTAGAGACTAGGAATCAATTGTGGCCATATAGGAAATGATATATGCTGAATATTCTCGTGACCTTGAAATTGACCTCTGACCTCAATTTCACGGTCAGAGCACAAAATTGCTTATATCTTGCTTATTATCGACTCTACAGCTTAGGAATCAATTGTGGACATATAGGAAATGATATGTACTGAATATTCTGATGACCTTAAATTTGACCTTTGACCCCATTTTCAAGGTCATAGGACAAAATGGCTAATATCTCGCTTGTTATCGACTTTACAGCTTAGGAATCAGTTATGAACATATAGGAAATGATATGTGCAAATTATTGTCATGACCTTGAATTTTACCTTTGACCTCATTTTCAAGGTCACAGGAGAAAATGGCTAATATCTCACTTATTATTGATTTTACAGCTTAGGGATCAATTGTGGACATATAGGAAATGATATATGCTGAATATTCTCGTGACCTTGAATTTGACCTCTGACCTCGGTTTCAAGGTCAGAGCACAAAATGTCTAATATCTTGCTTATTATCAACTTTACAGCCCAGGAATCAATTGTGGACATATAGGAAATGATACATGCCGAATAATCTGATGACCTTGAATTTGACGTTTGACCTCATTCTCAAGGTCACAGGACAAAATGGCTAATATCTCACTTATTATCGATTTTACAGCTTATAGATCAATTGTGGACATATAGGAAATGATATATGCTGAATATTCTCGTGACCTTGAATTTGACCTCTGACCTCGGTTTCAAGGTCAGAGCACAAAATATCTAATACCTCGCTTATTATCAACTTTACAGCCTAGGAATCAATTGTTGACATATGGGAAATGATACATGCCGAATAATCTGATGACCTTGAATTTGACGTTTGACCTCATTTTCAAGGTTACAGAACAAAATGGCTAATATCTCACTTATTATCGATTTTACAGCTTAGGGATCAATTGTGGACATAAAGGAAATGATATATGCTGAATATTCCCGTGACTTTGAATTTGACCTCTGACCAGTTTCAAGGTCAGAGCACAAAATGGCTAATATCTCGCCTATTATTGACTTTACAGCTTAGGAATCAATTGTGGACATATAGGAAATGATATATGCCGAATATTCTTATGACCTTGAATTTGACCTTTGACCTCATTTTCAAGGTCACAGGAAAAGTGGCTAATATCTCGCTTCTTATCGACTTTACAGCTTGAGAATCAATTATGAACATATAGGAAATGATATATGCAGATTATTGCCTTCACATTGAATTTGACCTTTGACCTCATTTTCAGGATCAGTTTAGGAATCAATTATGAACATATAGGAAATGATATAAGCTGAATATTGCTATGACCTTGAATTCGACCTTTGACCTCATTTTCAAGGTGACAGGACATGATGGCTAACATCTCGCTTATTATTGACTTTACAGCTTAGGAATCAATTGTGGACATACTAGAAATGACATATGCCGAATATTATCATGTCCTTGAATTAACCAATGACCTTATTTTCAAGGTCACGGGACAAAATACTAATATCTAAAATATATATTGTCCGGTAACCTTTCTTAGCCCTTGGGCTAATTTTTCAAAATCTGTTCAGTAACTTTTTAGGTTACCGGACCTATGGTCCGATAACCTATTGGCATGGCGTTGCGTCCGTCGTCCGTCCGTCGTCCGTCCGTTCACATTTTTATCTTTAAAGTATATTTTCCGATCTTTCTGAAATTTCGCACAAAAATACCTAAAAATATTTCCAGGAAAGTTTTTTTTAGTTTTCTGATTTCCGCATTTTTTTCAAAATGGCGGCCATTTTCGACGAAAACTGCCTGATTTTGGACTTTGGCGGCCATTCTCTCAAAATCTGTTCAGTAACTTTTTTTTCTTTTTGATACACAACACTCCTCATATGTACTCCTATGATGTCTATAAATTTCGTTGCGCTTGAATCGCTCGAAGTGGGCCATTTTGGCCCAAACTCGGCCCAAATGGGACTTTTCCATGTTAAATTCTCCTATGCTTTATAATGCGACACATTATGCCTAATATCTCACTTAATATTGAGATGAGAGACTAGGAATCAATTGTGGACATATAGGAAATGATATATGCTGAATATTCTCGTGATCTTGAATTCGACCTCTGACCTCAGTCTCAAGGTCAGAGCGGCCGTTTTCTTTGAAAAATGACCAATTTTGGACTTTGACGGTCGTTTTCTCAAAACCTGTTCAGTAACCTTTGTTCTTGTTGATCCATAACACTCCTCATATATACCCCTGTGACATGTATGAATTTCGTTGCCCTTGAATCGCTCGAAGTGGGCTATTTTGGGCCCAAACTCGGCCCAAATGGGACTTTCCCATGTTAAATTCTCTTATGCTTTATAATGGGACACATTAAGCCTAATATCTCACTTAATATTGAGATTAGAGACTAGGAATCAATTGTGGACATATAGGAAATGATATATGCTGAATATTCTTGTGATCTTGAATTTGACCTCTGACCTCGGTTTCAAGGTCAGAGCACAAAATGTCTAATATTTTGCTTAATATCGACCTAACAGCTTAGAAATCAATTGTGGACATATAGGAAATGATAAATGCCGAATATTCTGATGACCTTGAATTTGACCTTAGACCTCATTTTCAAGGTCACAGGACAAAATGGCTAATATCTCACTTATTATCAATTTTACAGCTTAGGGATCAATTGTGGACATATAGGAAATGATATATGCTGAATATTCTCGTGACCTTGAATTTGACCTCTGACCTCGGTTTCAAGGTCAGAGCACAAAATGTATAATATCTCGCTTATTATCAACTTTACAGCCTAGGAATCAATTGTGGACGTATAGGAAATGATATATGTCGAATAATCTGATGACCTTGAGATTGACGTTTGACCTCATTTTCAAGGTCACAACAAAATGGCTAATATCTCACTTATTATCGATTTTACAGCTTAGGGATCAATTATGGACATATAGGAAATGATATATGCTGAATATTCTCGTGATCTTGAATTTGACCTCTGACCTCAGTTTCAAGGTCAGAGCACAAAATGTCTAATATTTCGCCTATTATTGACTTTACAGCTTAGGAATCAATTGTGGACATATAGGAAATGATATATGCTGAATATTCTAATGACCTTGAATTTGACCTTTGACCTCATTTTCAAGGTCACAGGAAAAGTGGCTAATATCTCGCTTCTTATCGACTTTACAGCTTAGGAATCAATTATGAACATATAGGAAATGAGAGCATATAGGAAATGATATATGCAGATTATTGCCATGACATTGAATTTGACCTTTGACCTCATTTTCAGGATCACAGGACAAAATCCCTAATATCTCGGTTTTTCTCGACTTTACAGCTTAGCAATCAATTGTGAACATATAGAAAATGATACATTCTGAACATTGGCATGACCTTGAACTTTACCTTTGACCTCATTTTCAAGGTCGCAGGACAAAATGGCTAATATCTCGCTTATTATGGAATTTACAGTTTAGGAATCATTTATGAACATATAGGAAATGGTATATGCTGAACATTGCTATGACCTTGAATTTGACCCTTGACCTCATTTTCAAGGTCAGAGAAAGAAATGGCTAATATCTCGCTTTTTTCCCGACTTTACAGCTTAGAAATCAATAGTGAACATATAGAAAATTATATATTCTGAACATTGTCATGACCTTGAACTTCACCTCTGACCTAATTTTCAATGTCACATGACAAAATGGCTAATAGCTCGCTTATTATCTACTTTACAGCTTAGGAATCAATTATGAACATATAGGAAATGATATATGCTGAATATTGCTATGACCTTGAATTCGACCTTTGACCTCATTTTCAAAGTCACAGGACATAATGGCTAATATCTCGCTTATTATTGACTTTACAGCTTAGGAGTCAATTGTGGATATACTAGAAATGACATGTGCTGAATATTATCATGTCTTTGAATTGACCAATGACCTTATTCTCAAGGTCACGGAACAAAATACTAATATCATAATTATCTATTGTCCGGTAACCTTTCTTAGCCCTTGGGCTAATTTTTTTTCTTATTGATGAAAAACACTCCTCATATGTACCCCTGTGACATGTATAAATTTCGTTGCGCTTGAATCGCTTGAAGTGGGCCATTTTGGGCCCAAACTCGGCCGAAATGTGACTTTCCCATGTTAAATTTTCCTATGCTTTATAAGGGCACACATTAAGCCTAATATCTCACTTAATATTGAAATTAGAGACTAGGAATGAATTGTGGACATATAGGAAATGATATATGCTGAATATTCTCGTGACCTTGAATTTGACTTTTGACCTCATTTTCAAGGTCACAGGACAAAATGGCTAATATCTCGCTTATTATCGACTTTACAGCTTAGGAATCAATTGTGAACATATAGGAAATGATATATGCTGAATTTTCTTGTGACCTTGAATTTGACCTTTGACCTCATTTTCAAGGTCACATGACAAAATGGCTAATATCTCGCTTATTATCGACTTTACAGTTTAGAAATCAATTGTGAAAATATAGGAAATGATATATGCTGAATATTTTCGTGACCTTGAATTTGACCTTTGACCTCATTTCCAAGGTCGCAGGACAAAATTGCTAATATCTCGCTTATAATCGACTTTACAGCTTAGGAATCAATTGTGAACATATAGGAAATGATATATGCTGAATATTCTCGTGGCCTTGAATTTGAGCTTTGACCTCATTTTCAAGGTCACAGGACAAAATGGCCAATATCTTGCTTATTAGCGACTTTACAGCTTAGGAATCGATTGTGAACATATAGGAAATGATATATGCTGAAAATTCTCGTGACCTTAAATTTGACCTTTGACCTCATTTTCAAGGTCACAGGAGAAAACGGCCAATATCTTGCTTATTAGCGACTTTACAGCTTAGGAATCAATTGTGAACATATAGGAAATGATATATGCTGAAAATTCTCATGACCTTGAATTTGACCTTTGACCTCATTTTCAAGGTCACATGACAAAATGGCTAATATTTCGCTTATTATCGACTTTACAGCTTAGGAATCAATTGTGAACATATAGGAAATGATATATGCTGAATATTCTCATGACCTTGAATTTGACCTTTGACCTCATTTCCAAGGTCACAGGACAAAATTGCTAATATCTCGTTTATTATTGACTTTACAGCTTAGGAATCAATTGTGAACATATAGGAAATGATATATGCTCAATATTCTGATGACCTTGAATTTGACCTTTGACCTCATTTTCAAGGTCACATGACAAAATGGCCAATATCTTGCTTATTAGCGCCTTTACAGCTTAGAAATCAATTGTGAACATATAGGAAATGATATATGCTGAATATTCTAGTGACCTTGAATTTGACTTTTGACCTCATTTTCAATCTCAACAGGACAAAATGGCTAATATCTCGTTTATTATCGACTTTACAGCTTAGGAATCAATTGTGAACATATAGGAAATGATATATTCTGAATATTTTAATGATATTGAATTTGACCTTTGACCTAAATTTCAAGGTCACAGGACAAACTTGCCAATATCTTGCTTATTAGCTACTTTACAGCTTAGGAATCAATTGTGAACATATAGGAAATGATATATGCTGAAAATTCTCATGACCTTGAATATGACTTTTGACCTCATTTTCAAGGTCACATGACAAAATGGCTAATATCTCGCTTATTATCGACTTTACAGCTTAGGAATCAATTGTGAACATAAAGGAAATGATAGATGCTGAAAATTCTCATGACCCTGAATTTGACCTTTGACCTCATTTTCAAGGTCACATGACAAAATGGCTAATGTCTTGCTTATTATCGACTTTACAGCTTAGGAATCAATTGTGAACATATAGGAAATGATATATGCTGAATATTCTCATGACCTTGAATTTGACCTTTGACCTCATTTCCAAGGTCACAGGACAAAATGGCTAATATCTCGCTTGTTATCGACTTTACAGCTTAGCAATCAATCATGAACATATAGGAAATGATATATGCAGATTATTGTCATGACCTTGAATTTGACCTTTTTTCACCTCATTTTCAAGGTCACCGGACAAAATGGCTAATAGCTCACTTATTATCGATTTTACAGCTTTAGAATCAATTGAAGACATATAGGAGATGATATATGCTGAATATTCTCGGGACCTTGAATTTGACCTCTGACCTCATTTTCAAGGTCACAGGACAAACTGGCTCATATCTTGCTCCTCTATTGACTGTATGGCTTGGGAATCAATTATGGACATGATATAGAAAATGATATACATTGAATATTTTGATGACCTTGAATTCGACCTTTGCCCCTTCATTCTCAAGGCCACAGCACAAAATTGCTAATATCTGTCTGATTATTGAATTTACAGCTTAGCAATCAACTGTGGACATGATATATGCTTAATGTTATATATGCTGAATATTCTCTTGACCTTGAATTCAACCAGTGACCTGGCTAACATCTAAGATATTATATATTGTCCGGTAACCTATTTTCGGCCCTTGGCCTAATTTTATCTTTAAAGTTTACGATCAAATTTTTCTGAAATTTTGCACAAAAATGCCTAAAAATATTTCGAGAGGGAGGTATTTTTTAGTTTTTTTATTTTCGCATTTTTTTCAAAATGGCGGCTGTTTTCGACGAAAAATGCTTGATTTTGGACTTTGGCGGTCGTTTTCTCAAAACCTGTTCAGTAACTTTTTTAGGTTACCGGACCTATGGTCCGATAACCTATTGCCATGGCGTTGCGTCCGTCGTCCGTCCGTCCGTCCGTCCGGGCGGACGAGAGTATGGTTGTGTGACTAGAAAAGGCACACAACCATAAGTTGTGAGGAAATTTCTTCTTGTGTGCCTATTTTGGGGAGTTGTGTGCCTATTTTAGATAGGAAATTTAACATGTAAAAGGCACACAAGAAGGTCTCGTCCGCACGTCCGTCCGTCCGTCCGTCGTCCGTTAACATTTTTATCTTTTTTGTTTACGGACGAATTTTTCTGAAATTTTGCACAAAAATGCCTAAAAATATTTCCAGAGGGAGGTATTTTTTATTTTTTTGATTTTTGCATTTTTCTCAAAATGGTGGCCGTTTTCGTCGAAAAATGGGCAATTTTGGACTTTGACGGTCGTTTTCTCAAAATCTGTTCAGTAACTTTTTTTCTTATTGATGCATAACACTCCTCATATGTACCCCTGTAACATGTATAAATTTCGTTGCCCTTGAATCGCTCGAAGTGGGCCATTTTGGGCCCAAACTCGGCCCAAATGGGACTTTCCTATGTTAAATTCTCCTATGCTTTATAATGGGACACATTAAGCCTAAAATCTCACTTAATATTGAGATTAGAGACTAGGAATCAATTGTGGACATATAGGAAATGATATATGCTGAATATTCTCGTGACCTTGAATTTGACCTCTGACCTTGGGTTCAAGGTCATAGCGGCCGTTCTCGTCGAAAATGGCTAATTTTGGACTTTGATGGTCGTTTTCTCGAAACCTGTTCAGTAACTTTTTAGGTTACCGGACCTATGGTCCGATAACCTATTGTTTTCTTATTGATGCATAACACTCCTGATATGTACTTCAGTGACATGTATAAATTTCGTTGCGCTTGAATCATTCGACGTGGGCCATTTTGGGCCCAAACTCGGCCCAGATGTGACTTTCCCATGTTAAATTTTCCTATGCTTTATAATGGGACACATTAAGCCTAATATCTCATTTAATATTGAGATTAGAGACTAGGAATCAATTGTGGACATATAGGAAATGATATATGCTGAATATTCTCGTGACCTTGAATTTGACCTTTGGCCTCATTTTCAAGGTCACAGGACAAAATGGCTAATATCTCGCTTATTATCGACTTTACAGCTTAGGAATCCATTGTGAACATATAGGAAATGATATATGCTGAATATTCTCGTGACCTTGAATTTGACCTTTGGCCTCATTTTCAAGGTCACAGGACAAAATGGCTAATATCTCGCTTATTATCGACTTAACAGCTTAGGAATCAATTGTCAACATATAGGAAATGATATATGCTGAATATTCTCGTGACCTTGAATTTGACCTTTGACCTCATTTCCAAGGTCACAGGACAAAGTTGCTAATATCTCGCTTATTATCGACTTTACGGCTTAGGAATCAATTGTGAACATATAGGAAATGATATATGCTGAATATTCTCGTGACCTTGAATTTGACCTTTGACCTCGTTTTCAAGGTCACAGGACAAAATGGCCAATATCTTGCTTATTAGCGACTTTGCAGCTTAGGAATCAATTGTGAACATATAGGAAATGATATATGCTGAATATTCTAGTGACCTTGAATTTGATCCTTGACCTAAATTTCAAGGTTAGTCTTTTTATTTTCAAGGTCAGAATACAAAATGGCTTATATCTCGCTTATTATCAAAATTAAAGCTTAGGGGTCCATAGTGAACTTATAGGAAATGATGTATGCTGAATATTTTGGTGATCTAGAATTTGACCTTTGATCTCATTTTCAAGGTCAGAGAACAAGATGGCTAATATGTCGCTTATTATCATCTTTACATCTGCCCCTGATGACGCCAGTGTGGCTTTGGATAAATTATTTGGTCGGGCTTTGTTTCTATTGCAAAATGTTGTATTTTACGTTTCTTATTGGCATCATCAAAATTTGATTGTATTGGTGGTAATAGATTGATACTTACATTTATACCACTGAGTCGGTGTCACTGCTGGCGGACGTTAAATCTGTCTCCGAGGATACCATCAACTCAGTAGCCTTCGGGCTTGTGATTGGGTACTTTTGTACTTGTCATGTATCGATTCCATGGGGTTAGATTCGGATTTCTAAATTATTTTCACAGGTTGTTGGGCAGTTGTATACTAATTCCATCTGGTGTACAGTAGAAACAACTACATTTAACACATTGTCTGCCCCTGAAGACGCCAGTGTGTCTTTGGATAAACTATTTGGTCGGGCTTTGTTTGTTTCTATTGCAAAATGTAGTATTTTACGTTTCTTATTGACATCATCAAAATCTGATTGTATTGGTGGTAATAGATTGAATCTGACATTTACAGCATAGGAATCAATTGCGAATATAGGGGAATGATATATACTGAATATTTTCATGACCTTGAACTTGAACTTTGACCTCATTTTCAAGGTCACATCACAGAATGGCTAATGTCTCACTTATTATCGACTTTATAGCTTAGGAATTAATTGTGGACATACTAGAAGTAATATATTTGTTGAAAATTTCATGGCCTTGAATTTATCAGTGACTTTATTTTCAAGGTCACTGGACAAAAGGCTAATATCTAAAATGTATATTGTCCGGTAACCTTTCTTAGCCCTTGGGCTAATTTTTTCTTATTGATGCATAACACTCCTCATATGTACCCCTGTGACATGTATAAATTTCGTTGCGCTTGAATTGCTCGAAGTGGGCCATTTCGGGCCCAAACTCGGCCCAAATGGGACTTTCGCATGTTAAATTCTCCTATGCTTTATAATGGGACACATTAAGCCCAATATCTCACTTATTATTGAGATTAGAGACTAGGAATCAATTGTGGACATATAGGAAATGATATATGCTGAATATTCTCGTGACCTTGAATTTGACCTTTTACCTCGTTTTCAAGGTCACATGACAAAATGGCTAATATCTCGCTTATTATCGACTTTACAGCTCAGGGATCAATTGTGAACATATAGGAAATGATATGTGCTGAAAATTCTCATGACATTGAATTTGACTTTTGACCTCATTTTCAAGGTCACATGACAAAATGGCTAATATCTCGCTTATTATCGACTTTACAGCTTAGGAATCAATTGTGAACATATAGGAAATGATATATGCTGAAAATTCTCATGACCCTGAATTTGACGTTCTGACCTCATTTTCAAGGTCACATGACAAAATGGCTAATACCTTGCTTATTATCGACTTTACAGCTTAGGAATCAATTGTGAACATATAGGAAATGATATATGCTGAATATTCTCATGACCTTGAATTTGACCTTTGACTTCATTTCCAAGGTCACAGGACAAAATGGCTAATATCTCACTTATTATCGATTATACAGCTAAGGGATCAATTGTGGACATATAGGAAATAATATATGCTGAATATTATCATGACTTTGAATTTGACCTCTGACCTCATTTTCAGTATCACAGGACAAAATGGCTAATATCTCGCTTATTATCGACTTTATCGCTTAGCAATCAATTGTGAACATATAGAAAATGATATATTCTGAACATTGTCATGACCTTGAACTTGACCTTTGACCTCATTTTCAAGGTGGCAGGACAAAATGGCTGATATCTCGCTTATTATCGATTTTACAGCTTAGGAATCAATGAACATATAGGAATGATATATGCTGAATATTGCTATCACCTTGAATTTGACCTTTGACCTCATTTTCAAGGTCAGAGAACGAAATGGCTAATATCTCGCTTTTTATTGACTTTACATCTTAGCAATCAATTGTGGACATATAGAAAATGATATATTCTGAACATTGTCATGACCTTGAACTTCACCTTTAATTTTCAAGGTCACATGACAAAATGGCTATTAGCTCGATTATTATCGACTTTAGAGCTTAGGAATCAAATATGAACATATAGGGAATGATATAAGCTGAGTATTGCTATGACCTTGAATTCGACCTTTGAGCTCATTTTCAAGGTCACAGGACATAATGGCTAATATCTCGCTTATTATTGACTTTACAGCTTAAGAATCAGTTGTGGACATACTAGAAATGACATGCCGAATATGATCGTGTCCGTGAATTGACCAATGACCTTATTTTCAAGGTCACGGGACAAACTACTAATATCTAAAATATGTATTGTCCGGTAACCTTTCTTAGCCCTTGGGCTAATTTTTTCCAAAATGGCGGCCATTTTTCGACGCCAATTTTGAACTTTGGCAGCCATTTTCTCAAAAACCGTCTGATCAGTTTTGAGATTTTATCTCAAACGATTCCCCTTATGTACCTTTATGATGTGTATAAGTTTTGTTGCCCTTGAATGGCCGATCTTCGTGTGGCGGCCATTTTGAATCTTTGACGAGTCGACGAAAAAAATTGTTTTCGCTCCAAATCGCATTACTATCCATTTTGGCCCATTTCTAGGCAAAAAAAATTTTTCACCCTTTGAAAAAAATTTTGGACTTAGAGAATTTTCGGCACTTTTTTCCTTCATTATGGGAGCTGTCAGGACTGTACTTATGGAACGCTTGAAGATGGAGCTTAGAAATTGACACTTTCAAATGGGAAGTCATATATGGCGACTTGTGTGGTGACCTTGAATTTGACCTTGGATGACTTTGAAAGGTCAAAACAGTTATTTTTGGGTCGAAAAATGCTCAAATTTGCATTTGGTCTGTATTTTCTCAAAAACTGTCTGATCAGTTTTGAGAATTTTGTTTAAAAAAATTCCTCTTATATACCTCTGTGACGTGTATAAGTTTTGTTGTCCTTGAATCGCCGATCTCCATGTGGCGGCCATTTTGAATTTTTGACGAGTCAGCGAAAAAAAATTTTTTCGCCCCAAATCGCATTACTATCCATTTCGGGCCATTTCTAGGCAAAAAAATTTTTTCACCCTTTGAAAAAACTTTTGGACTTTTTCGGCACTTTTTTTCTTCATAATGGGAGCTGTCAGGACTGTACTCATAGAACACTTGAAAATACAGCTTAGAAATTGGCACTTTCGAATGGGAAGTCATATATGGCGATTTGTGTGGTGACCTTGAATTTGACCTTGGATGACTTTGAAAGGTCAAAACAGCCATTTTGGGGTCAAAAAATGCCAAGATTTGCCTCTGTAGATGAAATGCTTGCCGATAGAGCTCATGTTTGCATTATGAATATATAGGAAGACATATATGGCACAACTAATGATGACATTGAACTTGACGTCAGATGACCTTGAGTGCCAAATGTCTGACTCGGAATGTGTAAATTGACCTGAGCGGCCTAATCGATTCCACCCAGATATATCTTTGTATTATGAACATATAGAATATCAAATGCCGCACACATACATGTATAATATAATGTAATGGTGACATCTAAGTTGACACGGATGACCTTGATTGGTAAATCTCAAGCTCATATGTTCACACTGTGAACCTTGATTGGTAAATCTCCAGGTCTGTCACCTGCCAATGCTGCCATGGCCAAACTAAAATTTTCCGGTAACCTATCTTAGCCTTTGGGCTAATTGTATCCCCCGAACAAAGTTCGGCGGATACTATGGATTTACGATCGTCGCGCCGCCGCCGCCGCCGCCGCCGCGTCCGCGTCCGCAGACACTTTCTTGTGAACGCGCTGCAGGTTGCAAATATGAACCGATTTTGATAATATTTTATATGGACATGTCTTATGGTGAGATCTGGACACCTATCGATTTTGGTTGCCATAGCAACCAAAATAGCCGATTGGCGTAACATTTTGTGCTCAAATTAGCCTGTTTAACACACATGGGTTGTGAACGCTCTACGGGTGGGAGTTTTCAATGAATGATGATGAAATCGCACAGGCTCAATGAGAAAGACCATCACACGAAACTTATTGTTTTTCAGAATGATCGAATAAATATTAATAAGTTTGAGAGGTAAACTTATTACGACAATTAAAATACCTACTTTGACATGTGTGATCACTCCAATAACCTGTACTATGAAAGCAAATTGCACTAGATTCTTGTTCAGAATACAGAACTGATGTTTTTGGTGAAAAAAGAACAATATTACTGAATAAGTTAACATTGGTTTTACTAGTTAAGTCTATTATTGACCACAATAAAAATAGTTAAGACGAGAAACATTTATTATTGAGCTCAACAAGGTAAAGGTTTTGTCCAGTACAAATTTCATGGGTGTAACTGAATAATTTAACATTATTTTTAATAGTTAAGTCTATTATTGACCACAATAAAAATAGTTAAGACAAGAAATATTTATTATTAACCTCAACAAGGTAAATGTTTTGTCCAGTACAAATTTCATTGGTGTAACCGAATAAGTTAACATTATTTTCACTAGTTAAGTCTATTATTGACCACAATAAAAATAGTTAAGTCTATTATTGACCACAATAAAAATAGTTAAGATGAGAAATATTTATTATTAAGCTCAACAAGGTGAAAGTATGTCCAGTACAGATTTCATGGGTGTACTGAATAAGTTAACATTATTTTTACTAGTTTAGTCTATTATTGACCACAATAAAAATAGTTAAGACAAGAAATATTTATTATTGGGCTCAACAAGGTAAAGATTCTGTCCAGTAGACATTTTATTTCTGTAACCAAATAAGTTAACATTTTTTTTTGCTAGTTAAATCTATTATTGACCTCAAAAAAAATAGTTAAGGTGAGAAACAATTATTATTGAGCTCAACAAGGTTAAGGTTTTGTCCAGAGGAAATTTCTGGGTGTAACCGAATAAGTTAACTTTATTTTTACATGTTAAGTCTATTATTGACCACAATGAAAATAGTTAAGACAAGAAATATTTATTATTGGGCTCAACAAGGTGAAGGCTTTGTCCAGTAGAGATTTTATGGCTGTGACCAAATAAGTCAACATTATTTTTTTGCTAGTTAAGTCTATTATTGATCACAATAGCTTTTTATGAAAACATTGATCAACTTTTACTTTGAATTTCAACTTGAGACCATGTTTGGCTCAAATTATGAGTTAAAATATAACTTATGGTGAAAAATTCGATCTGGCTCCAATTTTGTCATCTTGAAATGCAGTTTTGGTCAACTTTTACTTTGATTTTCAACTTGTTTGGCACATATTATGAGTCGAAATATAACTTATGGTGAAAAGTTCGATCTGGCTCCATCTTGAAATGCAGTTTTGGTCAATTTTTAGTTTGAATTTCAACTTGAAACCAAGTTTGGCACATATTATGAGTTAAAATATAACTTATGATGAAAAGTTTGATCTGGCTCCAATTTCTTCATCTTGAAATGCAGTTTTGGTAAACTTTTAGCCGAAAAAAGAACAATATTACTGAATAAGTTAACATTGGTTTTACTAGTTAAGTCTATTATTGACCACAATAAAAATAGTTAAGACGAGAAACATTTATTATTGAGCTCAACAAGGTAAAGGTTTTGTCCAGTACAAATTTCATGGGTGTAACTGAATAATTTAACATTATTTTTAATAGTTAAGTCTATTATTGACCACAATAAAAATAGTTAAGACAAGAAATATTTATTATTAACCTCAACAAGGTAAATGTTTTGTCCAGTACAAATTTCATTGGTGTAACCGAATAAGTTAACATTATTTTCACTAGTTAAGTCTATTATTGACCACAATAAAAATAGTTAAGTCTATTATTGACCACAATAAAAATAGTTAAGATGAGAAATATTTATTATTAAGCTCAACAAGGTGAAAGTATGTCCAGTACAGATTTCATGGGTGTACTGAATAAGTTAACATTATTTTTACTAGTTTAGTCTATTATTGACCACAATAAAAATAGTTAAGACAAGAAATATTTATTATTGGGCTCAACAAGGTAAAGATTCTGTCCAGTAGACATTTTATTTCTGTAACCAAATAAGTTAACATTTTTTTTTGCTAGTTAAGTCTATTATTGACCTCAAAAAAAATAGTTAAGGTGAGAAACAATTATTATTGAGCTCAACAAGGTTAAGGTTTTGTCCAGAGGAAATTTCTGGGTGTAACCGAATAAGTTAACTTTATTTTTACATGTTAAGTCTATTATTGACCACAATGAAAATAGTTAAGACAAGAAATATTTATTATTGGGCTCAACAAGGTGAAGGCTTTGTCCAGTAGAGATTTTATGGCTGTGACCAAATAAGTCAACATTATTTTTTTGCTAGTTAAGTCTATTATTGATCACAATAGCTTTTTATGAAAACATTGATCAACTTTTACTTTGAATTTCAACTTGAGACCATGTTTGGCTCAAATTATGAGTTAAAATATAACTTATGGTGAAAAATTCGATCTGGCTCCAATTTTGTCATCTTGAAATGCAGTTTTGGTCAACTTTTACTTTGATTTTCAACTTGTTTGGCACATATTATGAGTCGAAATATAACTTATGGTGAAAAGTTCGATCTGGCTCCATCTTGAAATGCAGTTTTGGTCAATTTTTAGTTTGAATTTCAACTTGAAACCAAGTTTGGCACATATTATGAGTTAAAATATAACTTATGATGAAAAGTTTGATCTGGCTCCAATTTCTTCATCTTGAAATGCAGTTTTGGTAAACTTTTAGCTTGAATTTCAACTTGAAACCAAGTTTGGCACATATTATGAGTTAAAATATAACTTATGACAAAAAGTTCTATCTGGCTCCAATTTCGTCATCTTGAAATGCAGTTTTGGTCAACTTTTACATTGAATTTCAACTTAATACCAAGTTTGGCACATATTATGAGTTGAAATATAACTCATGGCGAAAAGTTTGATCTGGGTCCAATTTCGTCATCTTAAAATGCAGTTTTGGTCAACTTTTAGTTTGAATTTCAACTTGAAATCAAGTTGGGCAGGTATTATGAGTTAAAATATAACTCATGACGAAAAGTTTGATCTGGCTCCAATTTTGTCATCTTGAAATGCAGTTTTGATTACCTTTTACTTTGAATTTCAACTTGAAACCATGTTTGGCACATACATATATTATGGATCGAAATATAACTTATGGTGAGAAGTTCAATCTAGCTCCAATTTTGTCATCTTGAAATGCATTTTTGGTCAAATTTTACTTTGAATTTCAACTTGGAACCAAGTTTGTAAAATATTCTGAGTTGAAATATAAATAGGTGAAAAGATTGATCTATGATTCTGTATTTTCGTTATTTTATCAAACATGTCGAATGGAAATTCATATAAAGAGATTTCAGTGGTGATTTTGAATTCGACCTTCAATAACCTCGGAAAATCAGTGCAGCAATTTTGGTGGGGAAAAGAAAACAGTTGTGACTTGAGATTTAACATTTCTATGGTAATCTTTTTTAGCCCTTGCTCTAGTTTTTCACACTTGACAGTGATATATTTGGGGCAACAGAGATGATAGGGCTACGGGGGATACACCCAAGCGGTCGTAGGCGACCGGAAGCGTCTAGTTTTTTTTCTTCTTTTTAGGTTACCGGACCTATGGTCCGATAACCTATTGCCATGGCGTTGCGTCCGTCGTCCGTCCGTCCGTCTGTCCGGGCGGACGATAGTATGGTTGTGTGACTAGAAAAGGCACACAACCATAAGTTGTGAGGAAATTTCTTCTTGTGTGCCTATTTTGGGGAGTTGTGTGCCTATTTTAGATAGGAAATTTAACATGTAAAAGGCACACAAGAAGGTCTCGTCCGCACGTCCGTCCGTCCGTTTGCCCGTAAACAGTTAAATTTTTCTGAAATTTTGAACAAAAATGCCTAAAAATATTTCGAGAGGGAGGTATTTTTTAGTTTTTTGATTTTCGCCTTTTTTTCAAAATGGCGGCCGTTTTCGTCGAAAAATGTCCAATTTTGGACTTTGATGGTCGATTTCTCAAAATCTGTTCTGTACCTTTTTTTCTCATTGATGCATAACACTCCTCATATGTACCCCCGTGATATGTATAAGTTTCATTGCCCTTGAATCGCTCGAAGTGGGCCATTTTGGGCCCAAACTCGGCCCAAATGGGACTTTCCCATGTTAAATTCTCCTATGCTTTATAATGGGACACATTAAGCCTTATATCCCCTTTAATATTGAGATTAGAGACTAGGAATCAATTGTGGACATATAGGAAATGATATATGCTGAATATTCTCGTGACCTTGAATTTGACCTCTGACCTCGGTTTCAAGGTCAGAGCGGCCGTTTTCGTCGAAAAATGGCCAATTTTGGACTTTGACGGTCGATTTCTCAAAATCTGTTCTGTACCTTTTTTTCTCATTGATGCATAACACTCCTCATATGTACCCCCGTGATATGTATAAGTTTCATTGCCCTTGAATCGCTCGAAGTGGGCCATTTTGGGCCCAAACTCGGCCCAAATGGGACTTTACCATGTTAAATTCTCCTATGCTTTATAATGGGACACATTATGCCTTATATCTCATTTAATATTGAGATTAGAGACTAGGAATCAATTGTGGACATATAGGAAATGATATATGCTGAATATTGTCGTGACCTTGGGTTTGACCTCTGACCTCAGTTTCAAGGTCAGAGAACAAAATGGCTGATATCTCGCTTATTATCGACTTTACAGCTTAGGAATCAATTGTGGACATATAGGAAATGATATCAGCCGAATATTCTGATGACCTTGAATTTGACCTTTGACCTCATTCTCAAGGTCACAGGGCAAAATGGCTAATATCTCGCTTCTTATTGACTTTACAGCTTAGGAATCAATTATGAACATATAGGTAATGATGTATGCAGATTATTGTCATGACCTTGAATTTGACCTTTGACCTCATTTTCAAGGTCACAGGACAAAATTGCTATTATCTCACTTATTATCGATTTTACAGCTTAGGGATCATTTGTGGACATGTAGGAAATGATATATGCTGAATGTTCTCGTGACTTTGAATTTGACCTCTGACCTCATTTTCAAGGTCAAGAACACAAAATGGCTAATATCTCACTTATTATCGACTTTATAGCATAGGAATCAGTTGTGGGCATATAGGAAATGATAAACGCCTAATATTCTGATGACCTTGAATTTGACCTTTGACCTCATTTTCAAGGTCACAGGACAAACGGCTAACAGCTCACTTATTATTGACTTCACAGCTTAGGAATCAGTTGTGCACCTATAGGGAATGATGTATGCCAAATATTTTGATGACCATTAATTCGACCTTCGACCTTATTTCAAGGTCATGGAACAAAATTGCTATTTTGTTTTACTTGTTATTGAATTTACAGCTTAGCAAAAAATGGACATACCGGAAATGATATACATGTTTGCTGGATATTCTCATGACGTTGCATTTGACCAGTGACCTTATTTTCAAGTTCACAGGAATATAAAACATATTTTGTCCGGTAACCTGTCTTAGCCCTTGGGCTAATTTTTTTTTTTTTTTTTTTTTTTTTTTTTTCTTCCGCTGTTTTCGTTTCCGCGCGATAACTCGAGAATGCCTCGATGGATCGACTTGAAACTTTCACCACTGTTCAGACATGTCATGAAGATGTGCTGTATAGTTTTGAAGCCGGATCCGAGATCCGTGAGGTCCGTGAGGATGAAATTGAGGTCATTTTTTGGACTTCGTTTCCGCGCGATAACTCAAAAACCATTCAGGCAATGGCTGCAAAACTTTGCATGGAGGTTCATATATCAACAGGGAAGAACCCTATCGATTTTGGGATCAATCCGTCAAACGATCTTTGACCTAGAGGTCGGAAGATTTTTCGCCCAGTCATTCTTGAGGTTTCCTGCATATCTCGGAAACGGTGCGTCGTAGAACGAAACGGACGTTATTTTTGGACTCGTCGCCCTAGACAAACATGTCTATGGGGTATTAGAGATGACCTTTGACCTTGACCTTGAATTTTTCTGCCGAGTCGGCATTTTTCGTTTTCGACGCTATCTCAGAAACGGTGCGTCGTAGAGCGAAACGGACGTTATTTTCGGACTCGTCGCTCTAGACAAACATGTCTAAGGTGTATTAGGGATGACCTTTGACCTTCACCTAAAATTTTTTCGCCGAGTCGGCATTTTTCGTTTTCGTCGATATCTCGGAAACGGTGTGTCATAGAGCGAAACGGATGTTATTTTCGGACTTGTCGCCCTAGGCAAACGTGTCTAAAGCGTATCAAGGATGACCTTTGACCTTGCCCTTGAATTTTTCTGCCGAGTCGGCATTTTTCGTTTTCGTCGATATCTCAGAAACGGTATGTCGTAGAGCGAAACGGACATTATTTTTGGACTCATCGTCCTAGACAAACATGTCTGAGGATTATTAGGTAGGAGCTTTGACCTTGATCTTGAATTTTTCTGCCGAGTCGGCATTATTCGTTTTCGTCGATATCTCGGAAACGGTGCGTCGTAGAGCGAAACGGACGTTATTTTCGTACTCGTCGCCCTAGACAAACATGTCTAAGGGGTATGATGGATGAACTTGGATGGATGAACTTGGACCTTGGGCCCGAAATTTTTTTTTTCGTTTTCGTCGATATCTCGGAAACGGTGCGTCGTAGAGCGAAACGGACGTTATTTTCGGACTCGTCGCCCTAGACAAACCTGTGTAAGGGGTATTAGGGAGGACCTTTGACCTTGACCTTGAATTTTTCTGCAGAGTCGGCATTTTTCGTTTTTTGCCATATCTCAGAAACGGGGCGTCATACAGCGAAAGGGACATTATTTTCGGACTCGTCGCCCTAGACAAACCTGTCTAAGGGGTATTAGGGAGGGAGGACCTTTGACCTTGATCTTGAATTTTTCTGCCGAGTCGGCATATTCCGTTTTCGTCGATATCTCGGAAACAGTGCGTCAAACAGCGAAACGGACATTATTTTCTGACTCATCACCCTAGGCAAACCTGTCTAAGGGGTATTAGGGAGGACCTTTGACCTTGACCTTGAATTTTTCTGCCGAGTCGGCATTTTCCGTTTTCGTCAATATCTCGGAAACGGAGCGCCATAGAGCGAAACGGACGTTATTTTCAGACTCGTCTCCCTAGACAAACATGTCTGAGGGGTATTATGGATGAACTTTGACCTTGACCCGAAATTTTTTTGCCGAGTCGGCATTTTTCGTTTTCGACGATATCTCGGAAACAATGCGTCGTAGAGCGAAACGGACGTTATTTTGAGACTCGTCGCCCTAGACAAACATGTCTGAGGGGTATTATGGATGAACTTTGACCTTTACCTTAAATGTTTTTTGCTGAGTCAACTTTTTTCATGTTCGTCGATATCTAGTATATATTATAAATTAGTCATCACACCGCCTCCAAGGCATCTTTAGGCCTTGACCTCTAGTGTGTATAAGTTTCGATGCTCATGAATCGCCGATCTGTGTGTGGCGGCAATTTTAGGTTACCGGACCTATGGTCCGATAACCTATTGCCGTGGCGTTGCGTCTGGTGTCTGTCCGTCCGTCGATGTGCGTCCACATTTTTAGCTTACCGGCCCATAAGGGCCGATAAGCTATTGTCGTGGTTTTTCGTCCGTCGTCTGTCCGTCGTCCGTTCGTCGCCCGCCGTCGTCCGTCCGGGTCTGTAACTTTTTTTTGGCATGATGAATTTCCCCATAAATTTGTCAGAACATACCTTAGGCCAATATCTAAAAACATTTTTTTGATTGAATCGTTTTTGCCGATTTGGCCGCCATTTTTGACGAAAAATTGCAAATTTTAGAATTTGGTGGCCATTTTCTCGAAAACTGTCTAATCAGTTTTGAGATTTTTGTTTCAAAACTTTCCTCTCATGTACCTCTATGACATGTGTAAGTTTCGTTGCCCTTGAATCGCCGGTCTGCATGTGGCGGCCATTTCGATTTTTTGACGGGTCGGCGAAAAAAAATTTTTTGGTCGCAAATCAAGTCACTATTCGTTTTGAGCCATTTCCAGCCAAAAAAAAAATTTTTTTGGCCATTGAAAATTTTTTTGGACTTTCACCCTTGAATTTTTCCTTCATAATGGGAGCTATGCAGAGTAATCTCACAGAACACTTCAAGATAGAGCCTAAGTATTGGCACATTCAAATGGGAAATCATATATTGCGGTTTGAGTGGTGACCTTGAATTTGACCTTCAATGACCTCGAAAGGTCAAAGCGACCTTTTTTTGTTGAAAAAACGATGAATTTTGCCTTTGGTGGCCATTTTCTCGAAATCTATTCAGACAGTTTTCCTCAAAATTATGTATAAGATTCTTCTTATGTACCTTTGTGATGTGTATAAGTTTTGTTGCCTTTGAATCGACTGTCTGTGAAAATTTGTCATTAACGAAAAATCTTTCAAGATGTAACTTGATTTCGTATTATAGTCCATACAGAAAATGTGTTTCTATCAACATTTACGAACATGTTTTAACATATAGATGTTAAAACAGTATGTTAAATTCAGTATTCTACGCAATTCACATGATTGCCCGTAAGCTACAGCATCCTTGGTGCTATGTTTCTGTTTTGAGGGGTGATTTTATCGTGAATCTAATAATTCGAACATTTCAAAATTTTATCATTTTTAGCTGTTCGAACTAATTGAATAAATACGGTATGCTGAATATTGCCAGGATCTTGAATTCGACCTTTGACCTCACTTTCAAGATCAAAGGACAAATGGCTAATATCTTGCTTCTCTGTTGACTTCATAACTTGGGAACCAAATGTGGACATATAGAAACTAATACACACTGCATATTGTGATGACCTTGAAATTGACCTTGACCTTATTTTCAAGGTCAGAGTACAAAATAACTAATATCGCTACAGGAAATGATATATTCTGAATATTGTCGTGTTCTTTAATTTGACCTTTGACTTCATTTTTAAGGTCACAGGACAAAATGGCTAATATCTTGCTTGTTATCGGCTTTACAGCTTAGGAATCAATTATGATCATATAGGAAATGCTATATACAGATCATTATTGTGACCTTGAATTTGACCTTTGACCTAAATTTCAAGATCATGGGACAAAATGAATTATATCTCGCTTATTATCGACTTTACAGCTTAAGAATCAATTGTGAACATATAGAAAATGTTATAGCTGACCTTGAATTTGACCTTTGACCTCACTTTCAAGGTCAAAGGACAAATGGCTAATATCTTGCTTCTCTATTGACTTCATAACTTGGGAACCAATTATGGACATATAGAAAATGATATACAATGAATATTTTGATGACTTTGAAGTTTTCCTTGACCTTATTCTCAAGGTCAGAGAACAAAAAAACTAATATCTCACTTATTGTCAATTTTACAGCTTAGGAATCAATTATGGACATATAGGAACATAAAGGAAATGAAATACAGTATGCTGAATATTTTCATGATCTTGAACTTGACCTTTGACCTCATTTTCAAGATCAGATCACAAAATGGATAATATCTCACTTATTATCGACTTTACAGCTGATGAATCAATACTGGACAAACTAGAAATGATATATGCAGAATACTGTGACCTTGAATTGACCAATGACTTTATTTTCAAGGTCAGGGACAAAAGGCTAATATATAAAATATATATTGTCCGGTAACCTTTCTCAGCCCTTGGGCTAATTTTTATTGAGTCAGCATTTTGTTTGCTCGTTATCTCAATATGGTTATCTCAAAATGAATGTCATTCGTGGCAAATATGTTATAAATGTTACAGGTTAGTCTACACTGAAATGCCTCCAATGCAACTTTAGGTCTTGACATCTAGCTTAATGCTAGATCTATTCATTTACAGAATCACTGGTTCTAATCACATAAATAAATGATGTAATATGAATCAAGCAGTATCTGTTTGCAGAACTCTTTGATGTTTCATGAATTACATTCATGTGATGTCTCATCTGCAATAGATATAAATATGTTACAACTCCAGTATAGTGCAGTTTTGCACAACATCAAAATACAGTAATCTTTTTTTTGTGATTTTCAAGGTCAGTCTCAGACTTGTCGTCATACTCCTACCAGTATTACAACAAGTTGCGGTATGTACAGGGAGGTGTACCGCAGTGTCGACTGCCTTCTCCGGACTACTCGGAACACAGCCCTGCAGTGTACAACAGCTGGGACAGACAACACGGTGCCAGTCATACCAGTGATCTCTCCACTGAGAACAATATGCCACTAAATCTGACTGTATCGTCAGTGTCACACCAGAGACACAGCTCCAGATTGTCTCCACGGCAGGGTGTTCGTGTGTCACCCGACATGATCAGGTCATCTGGGGTCAATCATTCTGCAAGGTTCAGCAGCTCGGGAGAAGAACAAGCAAATCATAAAAGCCCAGTCTCCCACTGTTCAGGTACAGTATACCATCTCACACCATGCCTGCATGGTACAGCAATGAACATACCAGTTCATTACCCTTTCCCCAACAGGGGAAGAGGGTATTGCATTTGAGTCTGTCCGTCTGTTTGTCTGTCTGTCTGTCCGCGTATATAACTCGAAAACAAATGGTCCAATCGACTTCAAACTTATGGAGATGAAGCGGTATGGCAGTGGCTCGGTCCTCTTCAAATTTTGTTGCAATCGAATGAAAACGGTTGCCATGGCAATGGAAAACGTGAAAATCACATCAATGCCTATAACTCCGGTTCTACTTGATATTAATTTTTTCAACTATTTTTGTATTTTTTTTTGGCCAATTCCGGATCGAATGGTCTACGGCCGATGGTCATACGACTAAAATTCTCCTTTATCTCCCGATGTCGAAAAGTTGAGGGTTCACGATTTCGGTTATTTCGGTTATCTGCGCTCATAACTCAATGACAAACAGTTCTATTGTTCTGAAATTTATAGGACTGAAGCGCTATGGTAGTGACTCTGTCTCCTTCAAATTTTGTCAAAATCGAATAAAAATGGTTGTTATGGCAATGGAAAAGGTGAAAATCACATAACCTTAATTCTAATTAAGGCATTTCGGCAGAAATGCCTTTATGGTTTTGGCAGATTTTTTTTTTTTTTTTTTTTTTTTTTTTTTCTTTTTTCTTCTTCCGCCAATTTGGTTTCCGGACGATAACTTTAGATTGCCTCGACGGATTCTTGTCAAATTTTCACCACAAGTCAGAAATGATATGTGGAAGAACCCTATTCTTTTTGAGCCGGATCCGAGGTCCGTGAGGTCCGTGAGGATGAAATCAAGGCTAATTTTGAAACTTGGTTTCCGGACAATAACTGGAAAAATATTCGCGCAATAGTTGCAGAACTCTGCATGGAGGTTCATATGCCACCAGGGAAGAACCCTATTGATTTTGGGATCGATCGGTCAAACGACCTTTGACCTAGAGGTCAAAATAATTTTTTGCTGATTCATCCTTGAGGCTTTCTGCATATCTCAGAAACCGTTCGTCGTAGAGCGAAACGGACGTTATTTTCGGACTCGTCGCCCTAGACAAACATCTCTAAGGCGAATTTTTTGATTTTTTGATCTGGCTCCGAGGTCCGTGAGGTCCGTGAGGATGAAATCAAGGCTGATTTTGAGACTTGGTTTCCGGACGATAACTCAAAAAATATTCAGGCAATAGTTGCAGAACTTTGCATGGAGGTTTATATACCACCAGGGAAGAATTCTATTGATTTTGGGATTGATACCTCAAACGACCTTTGACCTAGAGGTCAAAATAATTTTTTGCTGAGTCATCCTTGAGGCATCCTGCATATCTCGGACACAGTACATCGTACAGCGAAACGGACGTTATTTCCGGACTCGTCGCCCTAGACAAACATGTCTAAGGGGTATTATAGATGAACTTTGACCTTGACCCGAAATTTTTTCGCCGAGTCGACATTTTTCGTTTTCGTCGATATCTCGGAAACAGTGCATTGTAGAGCGAAACGGACGTTATTTTCGGACTCGTCGCCCTGGACAAACATGTCTAATGGGTATTATGTATGAACTTTGACCTTGACCTTGAATTTTTCTACCGAGTCGACATTTTTCGTTTTTGTCGATATCTTGGAAACGGTGCGTCGTAGAGCGAAATGGACATTATTTTCGGACTCGTAGCCCGAGACAAACATGTCTGAGGGGTATTATGGATGAACTTTGACCTTGACCCGAAATTTTTTTGCCGAGTCGGCATTTTTTGTTTTCGTCGATATCTCGGAAACGGTGCGTCGTAGAGCGAAACAAACTTTTTTTTCGGACTCGTCGCCCTAGGTAAACAGGTCTTAAATGTATAATGAATGAACATTGACCTTGACCCGAAATTTTTTTGCCGAGTCGGCATTTTTTGTTTTCGTCAATATCTCGGAAACGGTGCATCGTAGAGCGAAACAGACGTTATTTTCGGACTAGTCGCCCTAGACAAACATGTCTAAGGGGTATTATGGATGAACTTTGAACTTGACCTGAATTTTTTTTGGCTGAGTCGACATTTTTCATTTTTCGCGATATCTAGTAGATATTATAAATTAATCATCACACCGAAATGCCTCCAAGGCATCTTTAGGCCTTGACGTCTAGTTGATATTAATTCTCCCAACTATTGCAATGACGTTGCGTCCGTCGTCGTCATCGTCCGTCTACATTTTTATCCTTAATTAAGGCATTTCGGCAGAAATGCCTTTATGGTTTTAGCAGAATTTTTTTTTTAGGTTACCGGACCTATGGTCCGTAACCTATTGGCATGGCGATGCGTCCGACATCGTCGTCGTCGTCATCCGTCGTCGTCCGTCAACAATTTTATCTTTAAAGTTTACGATCAAATTTTTCTGAAATTTTGCACAAAAATGCCTAAAAATATTTCGAGAGGGAGGTATTTTTTAGTTTTTTGATTTTCGCATTTTTTTCAAAATGGCAGCCGTTTTCGTCGAAAAACGGTCAATTTTGGATTTTGGCGGCCATTTTCTCAAAAACTGTTCAGTAACTTTTTTTCTTTTTCTGCACAAGCATGCCAAATTAGGTCATCCTTAAAGTGTATGAAGATGGTTGGGCTTGAATCGCTCGAAAGGCCCAAAATGTAGGCTCGAAATCCAAAATGGCCAAAATTGCACTTTTTGCCACATTGCTTGAAATCTATTCAGTAACTTTCTTTCTAATTTCAAATTTGGATGGCATTTAGGACTATTCAGCTTGTGTGTGGAGAAAGAGGACCTTGAATCACTCAAAAGGCCCAAAAAGTAGGCTCAAAATGGCCAAAATTGCACTTTTGTTTTGGGCACTTTGCTCGAAAACTATTTCAGTAACTTTCTCACAATTTCACATGTTGGTGGCATTGTTTTGCTTGTGTGTGGAGAAAGAAGACCTCAAATCATTCAAAAGGCCCGAAAACTAGGACCAAGATGCTAGAAATGTCATGCATTTAGCAGTTTAGTAGCCATTTACAGAATTTACCTCATTGTTGTTGTGCAACTACTAGCACGTGGTTTTGTTTATCTATTCAAAAATACCGCATTTTGTAGAGCGGATGCAGAGAGATTCTGGCGGATGTTAATATTGTCAACAAAAGCACGTGCATATGGGACGTTGGCTGTGATTGGCTACAAATTATGTCACAAAAAGGAAGTCACTGGCGCACATGCGTATAGCATACTTCCTGGTTTCATCTGAGGTAAACAAAATGATCAGCCAAAATGGGCTTTTTAATCCCGAAAAATCACCGTCATCGACATATAAATGTCATATACATATCTGAATTCGGGTAGATAGATGACTGAATTGTGACATGAATCGATAATTGCCTCTATGAAATCTTAGCATCATTGTGAATTTGTGAATTCGTGGAGTGGTAGCCGACGTTGCTCCCTCTTGAACTTGTGTATATAGGGGTTAACAGTTCAAGAGGTCGCGCCTTTATCGCCCTGTCAGACCATCGAACGAGCTGTGCGCTGGCCACGTTCGAAGTGCGGCATGAACGGACTTTATATCTCGATTGCAGGTATTATTTTGTAGGTGTGTGCGCACACCGATTATCTGCTAACGGGAGTCATATTTCAAGATTTATTGGTTCGATTCACATTGCTGGCCGATTGCTTGTCATCCGGCAGCCTCAGGCTGGCGTACTGCGCATGTGCAGCCAGGGCCCAGCACGTTGTACGCTTATGTGATAATAAATAATAATATATCAAACTTTTATAGCGCTTAATTTCGTATAACGAATTCTAAGGCGCAACAGTCCTGATTAATAACCAATATCATAAAACGTGTTCAGAAATTATTCGTGATCGAGATGACAACCGGCTGTGTTGAGAAGGTTAAGGGGGATAGGCATCCAGAAATAGATGCGTCTTAAGCTGATGCCTGAAACTAGACAGGGTTGGAGCAGAACGAATATCATTTGGTAGGGAATTCCAAAGTGAGGGGCCATCATAACTCAAACTGTTTTGAAATTGAATTATTGAAACCTGAAATTGAAACCTTTGATTTATTAATGGAAGGTTTATAAAGTGGGACATGGAGGAACAGTTTATCAGGACTGCCACGCCTCGTGTTCAATTTACATGTGTAGCGAGTTAGGTGATCGTTGAAATATGCAGGTAGTCCCGTATGCAATGTTTTATAAATAATTGTTGCGGTTTTAAACTCTATTCTGTGCCTAATGGGCAACCAATGTAGTGACCTGAGAACAGGGGTAATATGAGAGAACTTAGATGTCCGAGTGACAATGCGCGCCAAAGTATTCTGAACACATTGTAACTTATTCAAATCCCGACTGGATAAAGACCTATACAATGAATTACAATAATCAAGTCTACTACTAACTAGCGCATTAGCCAATGTAATTGTATTGCTTTTCGAGAGATTACGCCTGATCCTTCTTATATGTGATATATGTGCACCAACTCAGAACATAGTTTAAAAATGTAAATTCTATGTTCAAATTTGTTTTTTGCAACTCACAGAAGTTAACACAGCTCGCGAAATAATTTTGTTGTGTAATATTAATGCAAAAAAATGAGCGAGCAATTGAGGATTACCAGTTTATATTTTTTAATTGATAATCAGTGCTGAATAATGATAAGAATGATTGAAAACGGTCTGATTTGCTGTTTTTGGACACAATCTTAGTCTTAGTCTAAACAAATATGATTTGAAGTGCTTAAAAAATGGTACAGTGACTTTCTCGTGGCTTTCTTACTTTTATACTAGGTGATTTCAAGTTGGTGCACATATATCCCATAAGCGTACAACGTGCGGGGCCCTGGTTGCACATGCGCAGTACGCCAGCCTGAGGCTGCCGGATGACAAGAAATCGGCCAGCAATGTGTATAGTACTAAGTAGTTCTTATCGACCCAGAATTGATGGCCAATGAAATACATACTGTCTGTTCGCATATAATGTTGTGCTGCTTGTACATTTGAGTTTTTACAATAAAGTTGTATACTATATATTGTCTTACATTTATTTGAAGTGAAACACATAGATCTGGCTGGCAAGCCAGTGAAGATTAGGGCATGTACGATTACACGATTAATCGATTACGATTTGATTACACACTGTAATGGCTTACAAACTGAGTAATTGATTAATCGCAATTAATAAAATCCTAACGCAGAGAGCACTTGTGCCATGGAAACTTGTGTAATTGAGTGCATCTCAGGGATAATTGCACTTTTAAAAATGTAATTTCTTAGTTACCACTGACATTTTTTTTGTCGCAGGATGTTCGAGCGTGCAGTGCTTAAACATCATTTTGGGGAGGCCATCTCACAAACTGGAATCAATTTAGGGAGAACAATACTACAGTTCTCACTTCTGAGAAATATTTTCGATTACGATTCGATTATTCATGTCCGATTAATCGATTCCTAAATTTTGTAAACGTACATGCCCTAGTGAAGATATCTCCCTGCATTTTCTGGTGGGAAATTGTCAGTAGACCGAAAATGAAAGATACAAGATTCACACAAATATTTGTCCCTGGTTAATGTTCATGCCCCTCTATTTATCATATGACATTATTTTACTAGTAAATGTCGAAGGATGACAAAATAAAAACAAAGTTAGTTTGGACATTGTGATTGTGATTGGCCTATTTGAATTAGGGAGATTGCCAAGTTCTGGCAGGGATCTGTGAATAGGACCATTGGTAGGCCTCCCTTGGAGTTGAACATCCTATGTTACAAAGTTAATAAATTGGTATAGCCCATGTGTTTGTGTTATAAATGTCCCCCGGAGGATATAGGGACATATAGTTTTTGTTCGGTTTCCCGTATGCCGTGCGCCGTCCACAAACAACGTCACATACTTTATTCAAAAACTATCCAGAGTTTTTTTTTCACGAAACATTTGTATGCATTTCTTGGGACCTCGGGTAGGTTCCTTTCATGTTTGGGCCAAATCGGAAGAACAAGATGCCCGCCACAAAAAAAAAAAAATTTTGGAATTGGAAAACGACGTCACACACTTTTTTAGGTTACCGGACCTTTGGTCCGATAACCTATTGGCATGGCGTTGCGTCCGTCGTCCGTCCGTCCGTCCGTCCGTCCGTCCGTCCGTCCAGCCGGGCAAACGGAACGGAGTTTTGGGGATTTCTTAGGGGGAATAAAGCTGAAAACGCCCCACAACCACAGTTTAAGCCAAAAGTGCGGTCTTATGGGGATTTTTTCAGGACTTATGGGGAAAGTTAAGATAGGAAATTTAACATTGGGTCCGCCCGTAACGCCCATCCGTTCACCCGTCCGTCCGTCCGTCCGTCCGTCCGGCGTTAACATTTTTATCTTTAAAGTTAACGATCGAATCTTTCTGAAATTTTGCACAAAAATGCCTAAAAATATTTTGAGAAGGAGGTATTTTTTTGTTTTTTGATTTTCGCATTTTTTTCAAAATGGCGGCCGTTTTTGTCGAAAAACGCTCAATTTTGGACTTTGACGGCCATTTTCTCAAAAACTATCTGATCAGTTTTGAGTTTTTGGTTTCAAAAGATTCCCCTCATATACCTCTGTGATATGTATAAGTTTGGTTGCCCTAAATCTGCCGGTTTCTGTGTGGCGGCCATTTTGAATTTTTGGCGGGTCGGCGAAAAAATTTTTTTTCGCCCCAAATCGCATTACTATCCATTTTGGGCCATTTCTAGGGCAAACAAAAATTTTCACCCTTTGAAAAAAATTTTGGACTTAGAAAATTTTCGGCACTTTTTCCCTTCATAATCAGTCAGGAACAGATACAAATTTGGCAATTGTTATGAATTACCAAAATATGACATTTCAACATCGTTTAGAAATTACACAAAAAGGAAATGGCAAATATACATGACCATTTTGTGATATTTTAACAATTACCTCTTTTGGTAACTCCAGTCTTACTTTCTTGTTCAGATGCCTGCTGTGAATTGCATGCTGTGTACGGATTGCTACAAACTTGACAAAAGAGAGCTTACATCATGTGGTGTACTTTCAATAGATTTGTAGCAATCCGTACACAGCATGCAATTCACAGCAGGCATCCGAACAAGAAAATTGGACTGAAGATACCAAAAGAGGTAATTGTTAAAATATCACAAAATGGTCATGTATATTTGCCATTTCCTTTTTGTGTAATTTCTAAACGATGTTAAAATGTCATATTTTGGTAATTCATAACAATTACCAAATTTGTATCTGTTCCTGACTGATAATGGGAGCTGTCCGGACTGTACTCATAGAACGCTTGAAGATAGAGCTTAGAAATTGGCACTTTCAACTGGGAAGTCATATATGGCGACTTGTGTGGTGACCTTGAATTTGACCTTGGATGACCTTGAAAGGTGAAAACAGCCATTTTTGGGTCGAAAAATGCTCAAATTTGCACCTGGTCTGTATTTTCTCAAAAACTGTCTGATCAGTTTTGAGATTTTTGCTTAAAAAGATTCCTCTTATATACCTCTGTGACGTGTATAAGTTTTGTTGCCCTTGAATCGCCGATCTCAGTGTGGCGGCCATTTTGAATTTTTGACGAGTCGGCGAAAAAAAATTTTTTCGCCCCAAATAACATTACTATCCATTTTGGGCCATTTCTAAGCAAAAAAAATTTTCACCCTTTGAAAAAAATTTTGGACTTAGAAAATTTTCGGCACTTTTTTCCTTCATAATGGGAGCTGTCAGGACTGTACTCATAGAACGCTTGAAGATAGAGCTTAGAAATTGGCACTTTCAAATGGGAAGTCATATATGGCGACTTGTGTGGTGACCTTGAATTTGACCTTCGATGACCTTGAAAGGTCAAAACAGCCATTTTGGGGTCAAAAAATGCCCAGATTTGCCTTTGTAGATGAAATGCTTGCAGATAGAGCTCATGTTTGCATTATGAACATATAGGAAGACATATATGGCACAACTAATGATGACCTTGAACTTTACGTCAGATGACCTTGAGTGCCAAATGTCTGACTTGGAATGTGTAAATTGACCTGAGCGGCCTAAACGATTCCACCCAACATATAGAATATCAAATGCCGCACACATACATGTAATGGTTACATCGAAGTTCATACGGATGACCTTGATTGGTAAATCCCAAGGTCATATGTTTACACTGCGAACCTTGATTGGTTAATCTCAAGGTCTGTTACCTGCCAATGCTGCCATGGCCAAACCAAAATTGTCCGGTAACCTATCTTAGCCTTTGGGCTAATTTTTTTCCCAAAACTGAGTTTTTTTCACGAAACTTTTTGTATGCATTTCTTGGGACCTCAGGTTCCTTTCGTATTTCGGCCAAATCGGAAAAACAAGATGGCCACCACAAAAAAAACAATTTCGGAATTGGAAAACGACGTCACGCACTTTTTCCAAAACTGAGTTTTCTTCACGAAACTTTTTGTATGCATTTCTTGCGACCTCAGGTAGATTTCTTTCGTATTTCGGCCAAATCGGAAAAACAAGATTGCCGCCACAAAAAAAAAATTTCGGAAGCGGAAAACGACGTCACACACTTTATTCCAAAACTATCCGATTTTTTTTTCATGAAACTTTTTGTATGCATTTCTTGGGACCTCAGGTAGATTCCTTTCATATTTTGGCCAAATCGGAAAAACAAGATGGCCGCCACAAAAAAATAATTTCGGAATTGGAAAATGACGTCACTCACTTTATTCCAAAACGAACCAAGTTATTTTCACGAAACTTCTTGTAAGCATTTCATTGGGCCTCGGGTAGGTTCTATTCGAATTTTAGCAAATTCAGAAAAACAAGATGGCCGCCACAAGAAAAAAAATTTTGGAAGGGGAAAGCGAGCACTAGCAAGCAATGAATATTGGCCCACCGGTGGACATCAGTGCGGTCGTGACACTGACAGCCCTTTGGTAGTTGGTATAGCAGTCACTGAATGGTGCAGCACTGGCCGACACCTGTTATGGACCGACAGGGATCAAATGCCTCGATCTAGTTATTGTAAGAATGCAGGAAAATTCAAGTTATTAATTACATAATCACGGGTTAACAAATATTCGAGAATACCGAAACCTATTGACTTTGATTCTCATAGCAACCAAATTGCCTGCATTGCGACACTTTGTGCTGAAATTAGCGCCATGAAGACAAATGGCTTGTGTGCGCTCTGCAGTTGGCAATTTTATATGATCCAACTGATATGAAAGTGCATCAGCGTTTCGAGAAACAGAAGAGAGATTCCAGCAAGATTGCTTAAATATCAATAAAATAGTGTGCTAACTTGTTAAAACAATGCAAAATATCCAGTTGGACAGCTGGTATCATTGTGTGAAATTATTCACACAAACTAAATGTAATAAATTGTCATTGGTTATACTAGTTGGGTCTATTACTGATGTGAAACAAATTAATCAAGGCCAGAAACATTTATTATTTACCACATTGAGTAACAGGTGTTGTATTATGGACAGTATGTTGCTGAAAAGTTAGTGCATCAACTTATTACAGCAATGTGAAATATCCAGTTTGGCAGGTGGCCATGCAAAAAATTGCAAATTGTCTGATATTTGGTCAGGAATGAAATGAATGCATGTACAGGTATGCAAACCTGAAAGTATAATGTTTCCCAGGGAAATTTTGTGCGGAAATGCCAACTAAGTTAGTCTGTTATTGATCTGAATAAAATTAGTTAAGACCAGAAACATTTATTATTGCACTCGGTAATAATCAGTTACAGTAATGTTGGTTCTGACTCACAGCAGCCCATCCACAAGTTCACAATTAATCCAGGATAATGGGCTGTTTAGGGGATACATCCATGCAGTCGTTTGCAGCCAGTCCACCTAGTTTGTATTGTTTTTTTTGCAGACAAAGTATTCAACAGAATGGGAAAGAAGAAGACAGGTGCTGTGAAGAGAGCTGCCAGGTTGGCGAAGGTTTGTACTGGGACATGTTGATAGGATCAGGGCTCAAAATTAGAAATTTTTCCCAGGAGCAACTTGCTCCTAGACCCAAAAAAGTTAGGAGCCAATTGGCTGGTAGAATCACATTTCAATGTGACTTTATAGATTTTGAAGGGCAATTGGCTCCCAGGCTTTAAATTCTTGGGAGCAAACTTGAAAAGCTAGGGGGCAATTTTGAGCCCTGGATAGGATGTTAATATGAACTATTGTGTAGAATGAGAAGTATCCATGAGTCCATATCTAAATCTAGCAATAAACAACCAACTGCTAATGTGTACAGTTATCCAAGTTAACAATATATATTCAAAGTTCTTTCTGCCCTAACCTTTGTTGTCCATTGTCTCTTGTGTTGCAGAACTTGAGAGAGATCGACGAGGCGAGGGGCCTGGGGGAGCGGTCGCCGCGACGTCCTGATGAGGAGGAGGCGCTGGCTGTGGGTGCTCATGGATCCCCCGGGGAAGGACACCCCGTCAACAAACCTGGGGAGTGCAACCCCATTAACAAAGGCTCTGAGGAGTGCAACCTCTTGAAAAAACGCGCAAAGAACTTTCCAAAGAACTTGCCAAACTTGCCAAAGAACTTGCCAAACTTGCCAAAGAATTTGCCAAAGAACTTGCCAAACAACTTGCATGACAAGTTGCATGACAACTTGCATAACAACTTGCCAAACGATGCAAATATTTCTGAAAATGTAACGGAGTGCTGCCTAATTTTTCAAGACAGTAATGATACTTATCAGAATCGTGTGCTGATAAGTCTCCTAGACGTTCCCTGAACAGTGAGAGTACTCAAACTGAAGGTTCAAAGTCTAACAGTGTCAACACTTCTCAAGAATCTGCTTATTTTGTCTCTGTTCTAACAACCAAGGCTGCAAAACCCAGACCTAAAATTGTGAAATATCATCAACAAAGTGTTCTTGGATCATTCCATCAAGGTGATGTTCATTTCCCAGAAATTAGTCGTGGTAGACAGTGCACATGTAATTCTTTGGCTGCTTTGTGCAAGTTGAAGTTAGTTGGATCAAGGATGTTGAAATGCGGTGAAATCAATGATGTGCTCAACAAGGGAGATTGCATTTACAGAAAAGTCATTGAGAATTTAGCCCTCCGTAATAAACTTACCAATGTCTATTTAAATTTTGAAGAATAGCCATCAGAGTTTGATATGTGGAATGTGCACTTTAAACTGACCTTGTTGGCTCGTACAAGTGGTATTTGTGGGAGTCCAGAATTTCCTCACGAGTTTGGGTTTAGTCTACGAAATGCTGTGACAGATGGTATGGTACAAGCAAACTATGCTCTTTTGATGATTGGTAGTAATTGTATAGCCATAGCAAAATCTAGCAAAGGGTATGTGCTAATTGACTCCCATGCAAGAGATCGGAAGTGACCGAGTCCGGCAAAGCAGTAATGCTCAAATTTAGAAGCGTGGAAATGTTGTGTTCATACCTTCTGGATGTGGCTTGTCGCAGTAATAGAGATGTCCCATTTGAAGTACAGCCAGTAGCAATTCATTCAGAAGAGATTAATACTCTGCAAACTGTCACTGATATTTCAATGCAAACTTACATGAAAGATCAAGCCAATAAAGCCAAATTTTTCAAAATGCAAAAGAAAACTAAAGTAGGTGCAACAAAAGCAGAAACAAGAAAGCTTTACGTCAATGACCTAAAGAAAAAATCTCGACAAAATGAAGAGTACAGAAATTCAGAACGAACTAAAGAAAGACGCCGAAAACGAACTTTCAGAACTGATGAAGAATACACAGCTAGAGAAAAGGAACAGAAGCGTATCGTGAGAGCAGACAAAGAGTATAGAGATAAAGAAAAGTAACAGAAGCGTATTGTGAGAGCAGATAAAGAGTACAGAGATAAAGAAAAGGAACAGAAGCGTATCGTGAGAGCAGACAAAGAGTATAGAGATAAAGAAAAGGAACAGAAGCGTATTGTGAGAGCAGATAAAGAGTACAGAGATAAAGAAAAGGAACAGAAGCGTATCGTGAGAGCAGACAAGGAGTATAGAGATAAAGAAAAGGAACAGAAGCGTATTGTGAGAGCAGATAAAGAGTACAGAGATAAAGAAAAGGAACAGAAGCATATTGTGAGAGCAGATAAAGAGTACAGAGATAAAGAAAAGGAACAGAAGCGTATCGTGAGAACCGAGAAAGAGTACAGAGATAAAGAACGAAGTAAGGAGAGGACTCAAAAACATACAGCTAGATCAGAAAAAGAGTACAGAGATAAAGAAAAGGAACAGAAGCGTTTCATGAGAACCGAGAAAGAGTACAGAGATAAAGAAAAGGAACAGAAGCGTATCGTGAGAGCCGATAAAGAGTACAGAGATAAAGAAAAGGAACAGAAGCGTATCGTGAGAGCTGATAAAGAGTACAGAGATAAAGAAAAGGAACAGAAGCGTATCGTGAGAGCCGATAAAGAGTACAGAGATAAAGAAAAGGAACAGAAGCGTATCGTGAGAGCCGATAATGAGTACAGAGATAAAGAAAAGGAACAGAAGCGTATCCTGAGAACCGATGAAGAGTACAGAGATGGAACGAGTACACAAACAACAAAAAAGAAAATGTGATTTTTTCAGAGAAAGCGAACGTGTTGCTAAAAAGCAAAAACGTCTCGATCTACATGAATCACACAAGATCGTTGAACAACAAAATGATCAAAAGAGAAAATCGCAGAAACGAAAGTCTTCTGATTTTGTATGTCGTGAAAATTCTTCCAAACGACAAAAAATATTTGGAAATAGCCTGGAGGATTGCATTGAGAAGTTTCATATCAAAATAGCAGAAGGTCCTGTTTATGTATGTAGTTGTTGTCGCCAAACTTGTTTCAGAGATGCTGTTCAAAAATCGTTTAGAATTTTATTGTCTCCATCTGATAAGACTCTTGTTGAGAAATGTATTCTCAATTTTTGTGATAAAGGGGATACTCCTAGTGAATGGATATGTAAAACTTGCTATGGATCTTTAAAAGCTGGTAAAATTCCCAAATTATCTATAGCAAATAACATGTTGTTTCCAGAGAAACCAAAAGAACTAGACCTCTTCCCTCTTGAAGAAAGACTTGTTGCATTACGAATTCCTTTTATGCATATAAGAGAATTACCCAGAGGTGGTCAGCTCTCAATCCGTGGTAATATTGTGAATGTTCCCTGTGATATTGAACCGACTATACGTACTCTACCAAGAAACTTGTCTGAAAGTAGAACAATCTCTGTGCAACTTAAAAAGAAAGTATCTCTTGCTAGCTCAGTATTTACGGAAAACATTCGCCCACAAAAAGTATTGAATGCTGTTAAATACCTTCTGGATAATAGTCCCTTGTACAAAGCTGAGAACATTTCTGTTGACGTTGAATGGACTGATAAAATAACAAGTGACAATGACATTGAAACTTTAGAATTGACTGGTCTGGCAAGTAACTTATTGAACGATGACACTGATATGACAGGGGAGAAAGGTATTGAAGAGGCACAACAAGACAACACGTGTAGTGATGATGACGACAATTTCAGTGAAGTGGATGAGCGAGAACAAGTCATGGGTAACATGGACACGCTATTAGATGATGGAGACATATTTGATAATACCAAAGTCTACACATTTGCACCTGGGGAAGACCAGACACCCATTGCCATGTTTCAAGATGAAAATTCAGAATATCTAGCTTTCCCAACAATTTTTTGTGGTCAGCAGCGTACAGATAATTCTGGAAGAGAAAGGTCCTTGCACTACAGTGATATCTGTAAATGGGAGCTTCGTTCTGAAGATCGCAGAGTAGCTATGTCTGTTCCCAACTTATTTTACAAGATGAAAAAAACTCAGTTGAAGCAAGTTAAAGATAAAATTGGACTGGCAGTTCGTAGATGCAAAACAGGATCCAAAAAAATGACTGCTGGCGAGTTGCTGCAACCAAATGCATTCACAAATATAGTGAATTTAGATGAGGGCTTCTACATTTTCAAATCCATAAGAAATTCGCCAGCATATCTCGAAAAAAGAAAGAAGGACGTGTTCGCAATGATACGACAAATTGGATTACCAACATGGTTTGCATCGTTTTCTGCTGCTGACACAAAATGGCCAGATTTACTGAAAATGATTGGAAAATTAGTGGACAAGAAAGAATACACTGATGATGACATTGAAGGAATGGATTGGACAGAACGAACGAGGCTGTTACAATCAGACCCTGTTACATGTGCCAGGTACTTTAACAATCGAGTTTGGGTTTTCATAAATTCTGTTCTCAAGAGTGACCATGCTCCTATTGGAAAAATAAATGATTACTTTTATCGAGTAGAATTTCAGCAGAGAGGCTCACCTCACATCCACATGCTTATATGGGTAGAAAATGCACCTGTTTTTGGTGAAAGCGAAAACTCAAAAATAGTGAAGTTTATTGACCGTTATGTATCGTGTTCCAGTCAAGTTGCGAATTCTGAACAAATATTCAAGGGTCAAATGCACAAGCACTCGAAAACATGTAGGAAATATGGTAAAGCAATATGTCGCTTTGGTTATCCAATACCACCAATGCCAAGGACTATGATCTTGATGCCTTTAGACCATACAACAAGCACTAATGACCATGATGATGATACTGATTCAGACTCGAACACAAATGCTGAAAGACTTTGGAGAATTGAAACCATGTTAGGAGTAAACAAGGACGGCATTAAATTATCATTTGAACAATTCTTAGGTGACCTCAAAATGACAGAATCTCAGTATATAACAGCTATTCGTAGTTCCATAACAGAGGCCAAAATATACTTGAAACGTGATCCCTGTGACATAAGGGTAAATGCGTATTGTAAACAGTTACTATCAGCATGGAAAGCCAATCATGATCTGCAGTTCATACTAGATCCTTATGCATGTGCAATGTACATTGTCAATTATATCAATAAGTCTCAGAAAGGAATGAGTGCGTTAATGGATCGAGCATGCAAAGAAGCTAGAGCAGGCAATATAGACATAAAACAAAGTGTTCGACATATAGGGAATATGTTTCTAAAAAGCGTTGAGGTTTGTGCACAAGAAGCTGTTTACCTGGTCCTGCAGATGCCACTTTCAAAATGTACCAGAGATGTGATATTCATAAACACGTCACAACAGGCAGACCGAATTTTCATGTTGAAAACCAAAACAGATTTGGAAGAGATGGCCGAGGACTCCACAGACGTTGAAACGAAGAATATCATCGCCAGATATAGCCAACGTCCTGCGCAATTGGAAGATTGGTGTCTTGCAGATTATGCATCAAAATTGAATGTTCAATACAATTCTACCAAAGCTACAAAAGATGCTGCAGATAATAATAAAGATCCAGCAATTGACAAAGAAGCTGATATATATGATGAAAACAATGAAGTTGATGACAAAGAAAATGATGACCATATGAAGAAATCAAGTATTATTTTAGCTTTACCAAATGGTACATTGTTCACAAAAAGAGCCAAATCAAAGGTCATTCGCTTTGTAAATTATAATCGCAAATCAGACTATGAAAATTTCTGCCGAGAAAAGCTGATGCTGTTCTTACCATGGAGAAATGAAGAAAAAGATTTGTTGGGAACATTTGACACATATGAAGCACATTTCAAAGCTGTTGAAAAGACAGTCAGTGAGAAGTACCAAGAATATGCAAATTATACAGAAGTACTGGATGATGTTGCCGAAAAATCACGTACCGGTAATCTCCATGATGAGCAGCTCTATGACAGTCTTATACCTGGTGCACAAGAAGAAAATGCCCTAAATGAAGAGATTGGATCAACAGAAAGTCGTAAATACATCTACTTTGACCCAAATCAGTGTTCAGAAATGCAGTCTGATTTTCTAGGTGACAATATTGGATCAGCAGGTTCAGTGGCCAATGAGACATCTGTACCCAACAGACTTCCTCAGTTGAATATTTGCAATTAATCCGGTCTCTCAATCGAAAACAAAGAGAATTTTATTTGCACGTTGTCCACTGGATAAAAACCAAAGAAGAGCCATTGAGAGTGATATTGACTGGTGGCGCTGGTGTTGGAAAATCTGTAGTTACCAATACATTGTATCAAACACTGCACCGTTACCTTTGTTCCTCTGAAGGTGAAAATCCACTTGATTGTCGAATACTCCTATGTGCTCCCACTGGCAAAGCTGCATTCAATATTCATGGGTCAACACTACATTCAGCTTTTTTCCTACCAGTGAGTCAAGGATATAAAGTTTATAAACCGCTAGATACAGAAAAACTCAATACTCTTCGAACACAGTACCGAAATCTTTCTGTTGTCTTCATTGATGAAGTGTCTATGGTCGGCCACGACATGCTGAATTTCATAAACCTAAGATTGCAGCAAATCAAAGGAAATTCCAAGGTGTTTGGCGGAGTCCACATGATATTGATCGGTGATCTATGTCAGTTACAACCTGTGGGTGATGGTTGGATATTCAAAGACTTGACTTCTGTATATGGTCCACTTGCAACAAATCTGTGGAAAGAGTATTTCTCTGCTTTCGAACTTGACGAGATCATGAGACAGAAAGATGATCAGCAGTTTGCACTGTTGCTAAATCGCTTGCGAGAAGGTAAACATACTCAGGAAGATATTGATATTCTAAAAGAGAGACAATGCCAAACAGAAGACGAGTCTAAATTACTCGAACTACCTCATTTATTCACAACTAATGCAATGGTTAACAAATTCAACATTTCTCTCTTCGACAAAAGTTTGAACCAAAAAGTGACAATACCTGCTATGGATTCTATTTTAGGCGATAAGATAAGATAAAAGATAATTCTGACAATAACTACAGATCCAACTAGGACAGCAGGCTTACACAATCCTCTAAATGTGTCACCTGGATTACGCTACGAAGTTGTTGCAAATATATCTGTTGATGATGGCCTCACAAATGGCTCTGGGTGTGTCCTAAAAAAATATTGAATATAAGATGAACACTACAACCAGGCCAAGTATTTTGTGGGTCCACTTTGATATCGAGAGAATTGGCAAAAATCAGAGACGAAAATATCGAGCATTATATATTCCCCCCCAATTTCACCAGAATGGACATCAATTTTCGACATCAAGCGAAAGTTTACTGTGCGCAAAAATGTACATGCTGTCCGAATACAGTTTCCTCTGAGGTCTGCAGCTGCCAAAACAGTTCACAAAGCTCAAGGAGAAACATTGCCAAAAGTTGTTGTTCACTTGGGGTCAACTCGGAGAGACCATATTCATTATGTAGCACTAAGTAGAGCACAGAATATTGCGAATCTTCATATCTTAGAACTAAATGAAGACAAAATAGCAACATGTGATTATGTCACAAAAGAAATGGAAAGATAAAGAAAAGATGCTACTGTTCAGCTCTGTTATACACCTCTGTATCAGATGAACACCTTTAAGGTTGTGTTTCACAATGCACGGTCAGTTCATGCTCATTTCGAAGATATAGTGGCAGATACCAATTTTCTAAATGCTGATGTAATTTCTTTTGCAGAATCTAGGTTAACTGAAAGTGATCCAGAAGATAGTTATTCTTTTGATAATTTTTTCCCGATCAGAAACGACGAAGAAATGCACACATCATCCAGATGTCGTCCACATCATGGTTTGCTATCTCTTGTCCACAAAGAGCACTCTGACCATTTTCTAATATACGACCGCTTTAGTTCTGTCTCATTAGAATTCACATTCATTAAAACTGGCAACGTGTCCAATCCCATCCAAATAGTGTTTTTGTACAGATCACCGGCATTTTCATTCGAGATGTTCAAGGGCTTAATGAAGAACGAATTGTTAAGTATGGTTGACCCGACAATGAATCTCATTATATTGGGAGATTTCAATTTTGATCAACGTGAAAAGTCGCATGCTGGCCTAGAACAACTTATGAACAATACTTTCAAGTGTACTAACATAATGACTTCACCTACAACAGACCATGGCTCAACAGTAGATTTAATTTTTACGAACATCAACTCTATATCGACGACTACATTGGAATGTCCTTGGTCTGACCATAAAGCAATAGTTGCTTGCATCGATGAAGTGTAACAAGGGATTACGAATTTGATTCAGGCACCAAAAACGTTAAGGGTAATCGGGTTCTTATAATACTGCCTGGCCCCAAGTGGAGGAGGGGGGGGGGGGGCATGTTCGTGGTATGACCCCTCTGGTGTGGATGGGAAAAATAAAATAGCGAAAATGACTTTTCAGAGTGTTCGTTGTATTAGTAGAGAGAAGCTTATTTAAAATACCAAATCCATAGATATATATTGTGAATGTGAATGTCTCAATTGTTACAGGGAGGGGTCATACTTTTGGGCTGTAATGCATTGTAAAAATTTGTCATTCTGGTATGTGAATGATAGATTGCTTATGAATGGTATATCAAAAATTATATAAATTTGTCAAGTTTCTATCATATCTTTTGATGAACAAATCAATTGATATTATAAATGTGTGAATCACTTTTCTCTCTCTATATATATATTTATATATTATTGTCAGATGCGTATTGTTTACAATTTGTACTTCAAATACCGGGAACATTTAATTCCATTTATGGTGGACATGTCATACTTTTGGTTTATTTATGAATGATTTGTCTCATTCAGATTGATTTTGAATGCAGCTTGTTGCAAGGAGGGGTCATATTTGAGGACTAGTATATTGCATTCTTTAAGTTTATATCACTGTACATGCATTTTAAATATTTCTTACTGTAGTACCATTTTACATTGTTTTAACATATTTAAGTAAATTGCAGTTCCCTTGTGCTTCTTATTGGGGTATGTCAGTTTTGCATTATACATGTATCTGTTGAAAAACAAATTAATTGATACATATCAAATAAGGGCTGGTTTAACATCTATTAGTTAAATTAATCATTTGTCTCAGTCATTTGTATATTTTGTTGCTTGATGCATATATTGGTCACATTTTTTGTGTTGTAAATAATTGAAAGACAGGACCATTGTACTCGTATCAGGTATACTATATTATGATCATACTATTTATTGTACACATATAAAATATAAATATTGCTTATTGTATTGAAAAGATGCTCTCGGTTTTGAAAAATGCTGTCTGGTTTAAAATCTGTAAATTTTAGTCTTCTGAATATATGGTGTAGGACTAATGTCTTCACAATGGATGTTACCATATACTTTGGTGTCAAATAGTAGTATTAATTGTAGTTTTGTTGATGTTTCAAACACACAAAGAAAATAGAAATAGATTCTACAGTCTCGTGGTATGGAAATGTCACTCGACACATTTATTGTGAACGTCATTTGTATATTAAAATATCTTTCAAATATACTTACATATTGCAATATATGTACATGTGTATCTTCAATGTTGTGAGATGGCTGAATATTAAGTTCACTGCTATATTTATTGCATATTACATATAGGCTATGTATCATTGAAATGAGCTCATCTATCTGGGTGTTGGACTTTATGACCATGCAGTTATATCTATAAAATATATTTTATGTACATCATGTACATGTAACACAAATGTTACATTATGACTGACCGGGCTGAATTATTCTAAGCACAATATCATGATCAACTCATCAGTGGCCAGGCTATAAACGTCTGTGTGCATGATATCATCTCATCAGTGGCCAGGCTATAAACATGTGCATTTTGCGATGCCATATACTGTACTCGGTGGTAATGTTATAAATGCTTGTGTCTCAAAATCTACCACATACCGGATGAAAATAGTATCGAACGATGCTGAAATCTGACACCCAAATAAATGAGTTACATTTCACATGTAATATGGCAAGATCACGATATTTCCAGTAATATAAATTGTAAGATAAATTGATTTGTTCCTAACCACTGTATGTGTTGCCGAAATGAAACTTTTTGGTTGGAGACATGTAGCTCCTTACGGGGTGCATAGCATACCTGTGTATTAACATGATTAATAATATAGATCAGTATTACTAAGGGTCACACTCCATTGTTCTTGTATTTTTAAGTTGTCAATTAATATGTACGCATTAATATATTTCGAGCACTTAAGTGTATAGCTTCCACAGTTTCAAAACCTCAAACTGCACTGTTGTATTCTCTATTATTTCTCTTTTATAACAATAGTTACAGATTAGAACTGTATTTATTCTCCGTTCAAATACGTAAGGTTACACGATGAACATACATCTGAAGTTTAAAAAATTCTGATGAAACAAGTATGGTTCAAGATTCTACCAGTTTCTGTGATGTTTCGATATTTATCTATTACTACTAAGTATTTTGCAAACATATCTATACATCTTTACTCTGGAAACTAAATAACTTGTTTAATTTTTGAAACAAAGTACAAATATATATGTGTGTATCATATACCTGACATTCACTTTCAAATTGTGTACTTCTCTTTATATGATTGAGTTTGTTGTATACACAAGATTGGGTCTTCTTGAAAACACTATTAATGTTTGTTTATTCAGATCGGTTGATTTTTACAGAAAATAAAATATTGAACCAATTCTCTTTACATGATTGAGTTTGTTGTATCCACAAGATTGGGTCTTCTTGAAAACATTATTAATATTTATTTATTCAGATCGGTTGATTTTTACAGAAAATAAAATATTGAACCAATTTTCTTTGTTTTTGCATTTTGTGTTCATTCACACATGTGGCATGTACATGTGTAAGGGAGAGCCAACTAGTTTGTTGTCCCTCCATAATGGAAGCTGTTCCCACTGTACTCCTGTAACGCTTGAAAATAATATCGGATAGACTCCCCTTATGCACCTTTATGATGTGTATGAGTTTTGTTGCCCTTGAATCACAAACATGGCCCAAATGGGACTTTCCAATGTTAAATACTAATATACTTCATAATGGAACACATTATTACTATTATCTCACTTAATATTGAGATTACGGATTAGGAATCAATTGTGGACATGATATATGCTGAATATTCTGGTGACTTTGAATGTCACCTTTGACCTAATGTTCAAGGTAAGAGCACAAAATGGACAATATCTCGCTTAGTATCGACGGGAATCAATTGAGCACATACAGGAAATGATATATTCCGAAAATTATGATGACCTTAACTTCGACCTTTGACCTCATTTTCAAGGTCAGAACACAAAATAGCTAATATCTCCCTTAATACCAACTTTACATTTTGGGAATCAATTGTGGACATATAGGATATGATATATGCCAAATTTTGATGACATTTGAGTTCATTTTGTTCAAGTTTGTATTACAAACATATAGGGAGTTATATATTAATAGTTGCATCATCAGTGACCTTAAACTTGAGCCGAAATGACTCAAAGGATCAATCTCAAGTTTTTAACCTCATTTCTTTCTCAATGTCATCACATGCCAATATCTCGGTTAAGGCCAAGTGGGACACTCTCCGAAACCCATAAGAATGTTTATGTTTTAACTTATTTTTGATATTTATATTGTACTGAGTGAAAATCAAGCAAAAAAAGATAGGGTCACCGAATTGATTAAAAAGTTACACGCTTTTGAAAAAGATGTGTTTTCATCAATCTACTTTCGATCTGAGACACGTTTTTGCCCGCTTTTTCAATGAAATATTTGACCTTTGATGACCTTGAATGTCAAATTAGCCATTTTGAATGGAATATTTAAAGATGGGGCTTACATAATGGCAAATTCAAATGGGAAGTTTTATATGGCAATTTCAGTGGTGACCTCGATTTTGACCGATGACCTTGGAAGGTCAGAATGGCCAAAATGCACATTCAAGCGAAATTCATATATGGCGATTTCAGTGGTCACCTTGAATTTGACCTTCAACTTTCTTGGCTTAACTCTGTATATTTCTCCGGTAACCTTTCTAGCCCATTGGGCTAATTGTATCCCCCGAACAAAGTTCGGCGGATACTATGGATTTACGATCGTCGCGCCGCGTCCGCAGACACTTTCTTGTGAACGCGCTGCAGGTTGCAAATATGAACCGATTTTGATAATATTTTATATGGACATGTCTTATGGTGAGAACTGGACACCTATCGATTTTGGTTGCCATAGCAACCAAAATAGCCGATTGGCGTAACATTTTGTGCTCAAATTAATTAGCCTGTTTAACACACATGGGTTGTGAACGCTCTACGGGTGGGAGTTTTCAATGAATGATGATGAAATCGCACAGGCTCAATGAGAAAGACCATCACACGAAACCTATTGTTTTTCAGAATGATCGAATAAATATTAATAAGTTTTAGAGGTTAACTTATTACGACAATTAAAATACCTACTTTGACATGTGTGATCACTCCAATAACCTGTACTATGAAAGCAAATTGCACTGGATTCTTGTTCAGAATACAGAACTGATGTTTTTGGTGAAAAAAGAACAATATTGCTGAATAAGTTAACATTGGTTTTACTAGTTAAGTCTATTATTGACCACAATAAAAATAGTTAAGACGAGAAACATTTATTATTGAGCTCAACAAGGTAAAGGTTTTGTCCAGTAGAGACTTCAAAGGTATAACCGAATAAGTTAACATTATTTTTACTAGTTAAGTCTATTATTGGCCACAATAAAAATAGTTAAGACAAGAAACATTTATTATTGGGCTCAACAAGGTAAAGCTTCTGTGCAGTAGAGATTTCATGGCTGTAGCCGAATAAGTTAACATCAGTTTTACTAGTTAAGTCTATTATAGACCTCAAGAAAAATAGTTAAGACAAGAAACATTTATTATTGAACTCAACAATTTAAAAGTTTTGTTCAGTAGAGATTTCATGGGTGTAACCGGATAAGTTAACATTATTTTTACCAGTAAAGTCAATTTTTACTTCGAATTTCAACTTGGAACCAAGTTTGGCACATATTATGAATTAAAATTTAAATTATGGTGAAAAGTTGATCTGGCTCCAATTTCGCCATCTTGAAATGTAATTTTGGTCAACTTTTACTTTGAATTTCAACTTGGAACATAGTATGAGTTGTTTGGCACATAGTATAAGTTGAAATATAACTTACAGTGAAAAGTTCGATCTGGCTCCAATTTAGTCATCTCGCAACTTAGTTGCGAACCAAGTTTGTCAAATATTCTGAGTTGAAATATAGCTTTAGGTGAAAACTTTTATCTGGCTGTAATTTCGTTATTTTTTTCGAACATATCGAAATGGAAATTCGAATGCAGTGATTTTAGTGGTGATCTTGAATTCGACCTTCAATAAGTCTGAAAGGTTTCACACTCACAATGTACATCAGCGATATATTTGGGGCAACAGGGATGATAGGGCTACGGGGGATACACTCAAGCGGTCGTAGGCGACCGGAAGCGTCTAGTTTTTTTTTAGGTTACCGGACCTATGGTCCGATAACCTATTGCCGTCGCGTTGCGTCCGTCGTCCGTCTGTCGTCCGTCGTCCGTCCACATTTTTATCTTTAAAGTTTACAGGCGGATTTTCCTGAAATTTTTGCACAAAAATGCCTAAAAATATTTCAAGAGGGGGTTATTTTTTAGTTTTTTGATTTTCGCATTTTTCTCAACATGGCGGCCATTTTTGACGAATAATGGCCAATTTTGGACTTTGTCGGCTATTTTCTCAAAAACTGTCTGATCAGTTTTGAGATTTTTGTTTCAAAAGATTCCCCTTATGTACCTTTATGATGTGTATAAGTTTCGTTGCCCTTGAATCGCCGGTCTCCGTGTGGCGGCCATTTTGAATTTTTGACGGGTGTGCGAAAAAATTTTTTTTTGCCCCAAATCGCGTCAAATTCAAGGTCACGAGAATATTCAGAATATATCATTTCCTATATGTCCACAATTGATTCCTAAGCTGTAGAGTCGATAATAAGCGAGATATAAGCCATTTTGTGCTCTGACCTTGAAAGTGAGGTCAGAGGTCAAATTCAAGGTCACGAGAATATTCAGCATATATCATTTCCTATAGGCCCACAATTGACTCCTAGTCTCTAATCTCAATATCAAGTGAGATATTAGGCATAATGTGTCCCATTATAAAGCATAGGAGAATTTAACATGGGAAAATCCCATTTGGGCCGAGTTTGGGCCAAAATGGCCCACTTCGAGCGATTCAAGCGCAACGAAATTTATAGACATCATAGGAGTACATATGAGGAGTGTTATTTATCAAAAAGAAAAATGTTACTGAACAGATTTTGAGAAAATGGCCGCCAAAGTCCAAAATCAGGCATTTTTCGTCGAAAACGGCCGCCATTTTGAAAAAAATGCGAAAATCAAAAAACTAAAAAATACCTCCTGCTTGAATTATTTTTAAGTATTTTTGTGCAAAATTTCAGAAAAATTCGCCTGTAAACAAAAAAGATAAAAATGTGGACGACGACGATGACGGACGACGACGGACGACGACGGACGACGGACGCAACGCCATGCCAATAGGTTATCGGACCATAGGTCCGGTAACCTAAAAAAAAATTCCCCTTAGAGATGTTTGTCTAGGGCGACGAGTCCGAAAATAACGTCCGTTTCGCACTACGACGCACGGTTTCTGAGATATGCAGAAAGCCTCAAGGATGAATCAGCAAAAAATTATTTTGACCTCTAGATCAAAGGTCGTTTGACCGATCGATCCCAAAATCAATAGGGTTCTTCCCTTGTGGCATATGAACCTCCATGCAGAGTTCTGCAACTATTGCGTGGATATTTTTCCAGTTATCGTCCGGAAACCAAGTTTCAAAAATAGCCTTGATTTCATCCTCACGGACCTCATGGACCTCGGATCCGGCTCAAAAAGAATAGGGTTCTTCCACATATCATTTCTGACTTGTGGTGAAAATTTGACAAGAATCCGTCAAGGCAATCTAGTTATCGTCCGGAAACCAAAACGGCGGAAGAAGGAAAAAATTAGCCCAAAGGCTAAGATAGGTTACCGGACAATTATGGTTTGGCCATGGCAGCATTGGCAGGTAACAGACCTTTTACCAATCAAGGTTCGCAGTGTAAACATATGACCTTGGGATTTACCAATCAAGGTCATCCGTATGAACTTCGATGTTACCATTACATTTGTTATTCCATATGTTGAGTGGAATCGCTTAGGCCGCTCAGGTCAATTTACACATTCCAAGTCAGACATTTGGCACTCAAGGTCATCTGACGTCAAGTTCAAGGTCATCATTAGTTGTGCCATATATGTCTTCCTATATGTTCATAATGCAAACATGAGCTCTATCTGCAAGCATTTCATCTATAGAGGCAACTCTGGGCATTTTTTTTTACCCCAAAATCGCTGTTTTGACCTTTCAAGGTCATCCAAGGTCAAATTCGAGGTCACCAACCAAGTCGCCATATATGACTTCCCATTTGAAAATGCCAATTTCTAAGCTCTATCTTCAAGCGTTCCATGTGTACAGTCTTGACAGCTCCCATTATGAAGGAAAAAAGTGCCGAAAATTTTTTAAGTCCAAAAGTTTTTTCAAAGGGTGAAAAATTTTTTTCCCCTGGAAATGGCCCAAAATGGATAGTAATGAGATTTGGGGCGAAAAAAATTTTTTCGGCCGACTCGCCAAAAATTCAAAATGGCCTCCACATGGAGATCGGCGAAGCAAGGGCAACAAAACTTATACACGTCACAGAAGTATATAAGAGGAATTTTTTTAAACAAAAAACTCAAAACTGATCAGACAGTTTTTGAGAAAATGGCCGTCAAAGTACAAAATTGAGCGTTTTTCGACAAAAACGGCCGCCATTTTCAAAAAAATTCGAAAATCAAAAAACAAAAAAATACCTCCTTCTCAAAATATTTTTAGGCATTTTTCTGCAAAATTTCAGAAAGATTCGATCGTTAACTTTAAAGATAAAAATGTTAACGACGGACGGACGGGCAGACGGAACGGACTTACGGGCCTTTCCCATGTTAAATTTCCTATCTCGACTGGCCCCTAAAATTGCAAAACTGGCCCCTAAAATCTAACTTTTGGCCTAAACCATAGTTAGGGGCCGTTTTCAGCTTTTCCCAGGCCCCCAACTCCGTTCCGTTAGCACGGACGGACGGACGACGGACGCAACGCCATGCCAATAGGTTATCGGACCAAAGGTCCGGTAACCTAAAAAGTGCCGAAAATTTTCCAAATCCCCCAAAAAATTTTTCTTGCCTAGAAATGACCCGAAATGGATATTAACGGATTCGGGGCAAACAAAATTTTTTTTCGCCGACCCGTCAAAAATTCAAAATGGCCGCCAGTCCCGCCACATTTTGGGTCATTTCTAGGCAAAAAAAAAATTTTCACCCTTTGAAAAAAATTTTGGACTTAGAAAATTTTCGCCACTTTTTCCCTTCATAATGGGAGCTGCCGGGACTGTACTCATAGAACGCTTGAAGATAGAGCTTAGATATTGGCACCTTCAAATGGGAAGTCATATATGGCGACTTGTGTGGTGACCTTGAATTTGACCTTGGATGACCTTGAAAGGTCAAAACAGCCATTTTTGGGTCGCAAAATGCTCAAATTTGCACTTGGTCTGTCTTTTCTCGAAAACTGTCTGATCAGTTTTGAGATTATTGTTTCAAAAGATTCCCCTTATGTACCTTTATGATGTTTATAAGTTCTGTTGCACTTAGGAAATGATATATGCTGAATATTCTAGTGACCTTGAATTTGACCCTTGACCTAAATTTCAAGGTTAGTCATTTTATTTTCAAGGTCAGAATACAAAATGGCTTAGATCTCGCTTATTATCAAATTTACAGCTTAGGGGTCCATAGTGAACATATAGGAAATGATGTATGCTGAATATTTTGGTGATCTAGAATTTGACCTTTGATCTCATTTTCAAGGTCAGAGAACAAAATGGCTAATATGTCGCTTGTTATCATCTTTACATCTGCCCCTGATGACGCCAGTGTGTCTTTGGATAAACTATTTGGTCGGGCTTTGTTTCTATTGCAAAATGTTGTATTTTACGTTTCTTATTGGCATCATCAAAATTTGATTGTATTGGTGGTAATAGATTGATACTTACATTTATACCACTGAGTCGGTGTCACTGCTGGCGGACGTTAAATCTGTCTCCGAGGATACCATTAACTCAGTAGCCTTCGGGCTTGTGATTGGGTACTTTTGTACTTGTCATGTATCTATTCCATGGGGTTAGATTCGGATTTCTAAATTATTTTCATAGGTTGTTGGGCAGTTGTATACTAATTCCATCTGGTGTACAGTAGAAACAACTACATTTAACACATTGTCTGCCCCTGAAGACGCCAGTGTGTCTTTGGATAAACTGTTTGGTCGGGCTTTGTTTGTTTCTATTGCAAAATGTAGTATTTTACATTTCTTATTGGCATCATCAAAATCTGATTGTATTGGTGGTAATAGATTCATTTACAGCATAGGAATCAATTGCGAATATAGAGGAATATATATATACTGAATATTTTCATGACCTTGAACTTGAACTTTGACCTCATTTTCAAGGTCACATCATAGAATGGCTAATGTCTCACTTATTATCGACTTTACAGCTTAGGAATTTATTGTGGACATACTAGAAGTGATATATTTGTTGAAAATTTCATGGCCTTGAATTTATCAGTGACTTTATTTTCAAGGTCACTGGACAAAAGGCTAATATCTAAAATGTATATTGTCCGGTAACCTTTCTTAACCCTTGGGCTAATTTTTTCTTTCTTGGGGACTTAGAATTTTTCCCTCCCCTGCACCCAGGCAGATGCTGGCTCTCCATGCTGGAAGATACTTAAAGCCTGGTTAGTCATGCAGTCAATACTGTAACTGAGCCATGCTACTGTATTCACTGACTGCAGCCTGCATGTCCAGCATGAGGCTAGGCTCTGCCCTCTCAGTCAGTCTGTCCAGCGCAGCAATAGGCTCCGCCCCTCTCAGCCAGCCCTGCTCAGTCATGCCTTACAAGATCAGCCAGTCTGTCCAGCACAGCAATAGGTTCCGCCCCTCTCAGCCAGCCCTGCTCAGTCATGCCTACAGCAGTAATGTCCAACATGACCCTAGGCTCATATCCATGCATAATCGCCACTCCCCCCCCCCCCCCCCCCCCCCAAAGCCTGGTTTACTAGTGTGTGTACATGGTAAAAGAATGAAGTTCCACCCCACAGAAAAACAATAGTTGGTTAATAAGCCAACACACATGACACAACATGCTTGTGGAATGATTGCCCTGTCTACATTTATATTGTACAAACATGTATTGTTTGAATGTTTTGTTATTCAACTCTATTTCACGTGCAATGACCAGATCATCATTGTTTTAGTTAGCTGGGAAATGTTTGGCTTTGGTTATAATATGAATGCGAAAATTCCGCTGTATTGTACAAGTTTTGAAATCACAAAATTGGCCAAGATGACACAGCATTCTTTTAGTCACGTATCATTTTACATTTGACGGGAGCACCTGAAAAATATCACGAACATCCTGATTAAATTTAATAGTACTCTGAACAATATTGGCTGGGTAATTGTCCATTCATTTTGGGTGGCAAATATCTGGTGGGCCAAGTTGTCAAGATGATAGAGAGCAGTTCTGGTAAGAAACTGTCAGATGAGCTCTCACTCTTACCCACATACAATGGCCTATGTATCCTTTTTAGGTTACCGGACCTTTGATCCGATAACCTATTGCCGTGGCGTTGCGTCCGTCGTCCGTCGTCGTCGTCCGTCGTCGTCCGTCTACATTTTTAGCTTACCGGCCCTTTGGGCCGATAAGCTATTGTCGTGGTATTTCGTCCGTCGTCCGTCCGGGTCTGTAACTTTTTTTTGACATGATGAATTTCCCCATAAATTTGTCAGAACGTACCTTGGGCCAGTATTTAAAAAATGTTTTTTTAATTTTTTTGATTGAATCGTTTTTGCCTATTTGGCGGCCTTTTTGGACGAAAAATTGCCAATTTTGGACTTTGGATGCCATTTTCTCAAAAACTGTCTGATCAGTTTTCAGATTTTTGTTTCAAAACATTCCTCTCATGTACCTTTATGACGTGTATAAGTTTCGTTGCCCTTGAATCGCCGGCCTGCGTGTGGCGGCCATTTTGATTTTTTGACGGGTCGGCGAAAAAAAAATTTTTTCTCCCAAATCAAGTCACTATTCGTTTTGAGCCATTTCCAGCAAAAAAAAAAAAAAATTTTTTTTGGCCATTGAAAAATTTTTTGGACAGAAAATTTCACCCAATTTTCCTTCATAATGGGAAGTGTGCAGAGTAAACTCATAGAACACTTGAAGATAGAGCCTAAGTATTCACACCAGCGAAACCGACTAGCGGAACGCGCGTTCCCTCGATCAAAGATGGCAAGCGGTGGGTTTTGCTTCGATTTGTTTTGCCGAAGAACATGGAATATTTTGTGTTATTTGTATGTTTTGTGTTGTATTTAGATGAAGCACATATTACTCCGAACAGCAGACATTATAAACAGGTTGTATGCCACTTAAAACGCATAAACAATAAATATTTCTTATCGCTGAAAACCTCCACTCATTAACGGAACGCAATACAATGATTTACGGAAAGCGCCAGACAATTTATTTCCCGATGAACGGAACGCGCAAAACCATGTTGCATGAAACAAATGCATAAACCAACATTTGACTCAACAAATAGGTGAAAATAACTTATGCACACGTGTGTTTCTTTCATAACGTCGAAGAGGATTCCTCACTATAAAATTAGGAACATTATGATGTTTTACTATCATGTTTCAATTTAGGAAATGTATCGTGTTCGAAGAACATTTCAACACGAATGCCAATTTTCTGAGAAATACAAATATCGCAGGCCTAAAATTCCCAATAAAATTTGCCAGATTGTACTAGTATCAATAACAAGTAGGCCCTACCAAAAATTTTGTAGTTATTTTTTTTGTGTTTTTTTTCTTGTTCGTTTTTGTTTTTGACGTTTTGCTGGTAATTTTTAAGCTGAAAAATTTCCACCTTTCGAATTTGTTTTCTCAATCACTAGTATCCCTATATGCCATATGTTTCGAAATGGTATATGGTATATCTCTATTTACATGTAAATATAGACCGAAAAGAGTATAAAATAACCAAAATGGTTTCCACATCACTACTGTAATGGTTGAAATTAGTATTATGAACATATGGACAGTCATTGTGGAATTTATGATCGATGTATTCGTTTCAGCATTGAATTATAAGCTTTGACCTTGATTTATAAATAAGAAGAATGATCTGCAATGAAAATTGCCCCGATACACAAACGTTTTATGGCTATCCATGCTCTATTCAACATTTCATGACATTGTAGTGATATGAAAATGTGTGTACTTGCAGAAAAAAACCAGCATGAGATATTACTGTCCACCAAGTACCGGTCGGTACGAATCAGTCAGCACCCTATTCCGCCACTATGTTGAAAAACATGAGAACTGTAAATTTTCCTTACGACCATACCATGGAAAACTTATGTACGTTCATATAAAATGCCTTGTAGTCCGTTATAATTGAAGGCCTAGGCTATGCCTACTCAACATACTACACTCATCACAACATCTTACTGGTATAGAATATAAATAATATTTCGCGCGTGGTTGAAATCAAGCACTTCCATTTAATAGTCATTGTCTCATTCCATTCCTCAGTGTACACCAAAGCACACTCTGGACATATTATTCTGAATGTATATATCTGTTTGTAAAGTCCAGTTAAGATATTGTGAGGTGTGTGGAACGGTATCAAATAAACATAGATAACATAACATGATGTATAGCATGATGAATTACATATAGTGCGGCTCACCATCTGAATTCCCAAGCTATAAATGACAAAAACTCATTCATGCTCATGTCAGTGATGTTTGCATAGGACTACATAGGCCTGCATTTCATAGTCACGCACGGAATACCTCATTATTATATTTTTTGTTAAATTTGACCTTCATGTAGTATAAGCCTACCTGGTGCAAAACACTGTCAAAAGCTGCCATGTCTAAAATGTATGAATATACCTTCAACACTACAGTGAACAAACATGGATGAAGTTCGGAAAATAAATTCTTAGCTGGAAATTTCAAGTTCATGACTTCGCGTTCCGTAGGTCAATTCCTTGCGTTCCGTTAATCGTTTGAAAAGTTGATCTTCGCGTTCCGCTGATCTTCTTGTTTTCTTATCAGCTCATTTTCGACGCGATACACCCATATTACTATCTAAAGCAGGTGCTTTACCTGACTAACCAATATATAATTTTGTTTTATGTATAGATCACATGCAAATATCGCCCTAATTCGTTGCATCGGCCGGAAAATTTCTCGAAGCAAAACCTACCGCTCGCCATCTTTGATCGAGGGAACGCGCGTTCCGTTAGTCGGTTTCGCTGGTGTGGTATTGGCACATTCAAATGGGAAATCATATATTGTGGTTTGAGTGATGACCTTGAATTTGACCTTCAATGACCTTGAAAGGTCAAAACGGCCTTTTTTGTCGAAAAAATGATGAATTTTGCTTTTGGTGGTCATTTTATTGAAATCTATTCAGACAGTTTTCCTCAAAATCATGTATAAGATTATCCTTATGTACGTTTGTGATGTGTATAAGTTTTGTTGCCTTTGAATCGACTATCTGTGAAAATTTGTCATTAACAAAAAAAATATTTCAAGATGTAACTTGATTTCGTATTATAGTCCATACAGAAAATGTGTTTCTATCAACATTTACGAAGATGTTTTAACGTATTGATTTTAACATCAGTGTAACTATATACAGTATTCTATGCAATTCACATGATTGCCGGTAAGCTACAGCACCCTTGGTGCTAAGTTTATCTTTAAAGTTTACGATCGAATCTTTCTGAAATTTTGCACAAAAATGCCTAAAAATATTTCGAGAGGGAGGTATTTTTTAGTTTTTTGATTTTCGCAATTATTTCAAAATGGCGGCCGTTTTCGTCGAAAAATGGCCAATTTTGGACTTTGGCTGTCGTTTTCTCAAAATCTGTTCAGTAACTTTTTTTCTTATTCATGCATAACACTCCTCATATGTACCTCTTTGACATGTATAAATTTCGTTGCCCTTGAATCGCTCGAAGTGGGCCATTTTGGGCCCAAACTCGGCCCAAATGGGACTTTCCCATCTTAAATTCTCCTATGCTTTATAATGGGACACATTATGCCTAATATCTCACTTAATATTGAGATTAGAGATTAGGAATCAATTGTGTACATATAGGAAATGATATATGCTGAATATTCTCGTGACCTTGAATTTGACCTCTGACCTCAGTTTCTAGGTCAGAGCATTAAATGGCTAATATCTCGCTTATTATCGACTTTACAGCTTAGGAATCAATTGTGAACATATAGGAAATGATATATGCTGAATATTCCCGTGACCTTGAATTTGACCTCTGACCTCAGTTTCAAGGTCAGAGCACAAAATGGCTTATATCTCGCTTATTATCGACTCTACAGCTTAGGAATCAATTGTGGACATATAGGAAATGATATATGCTGATTATTCTGATGACCTTGAATTTGATCTTCGACCTCATGTTCAAGGTCACAGGACAAACAGGCTAATATCTCACTTATTATCGATTTTACAGCTTAGGAATCAATTGTGGACATATAGGAAATGATATATGCTGAATATTCTCGTGACCTTGAATTTGACCTCTGACCTCATTTTCAAGGTCCAAGGACAAACTGGCTCATATCTCTATTGACTGTATGGCTTGGGAATCAATTGTGGGCATGATATAGAAAATGATATACATTAAATATTTTGATGACCTTGAATTTGACCTTTGCCCCTTCATTTTCAAGGCCACAGCACAAAATTGCTAATATCTCTCTGATTATTGAATTTACAGCTTAGCAATCAACTGTGGACATGATATATGCTTAATGTTATATATGCTGAATATTCTCTTGACCTCGAATTCAACCAGTGACCTGGCTAACATCTAAAATATTAAACATTGTCCGGTAACCTATCTTCGGCCCTTGGCCTAATTTTTTTTGTGAAATCGAATGTAATTCACAGATAAATAATCGATATTATGCAGCGAGATGGGCGATAATGGGTGGTAAATATATACCGCGCATAGGTTAAAATTCGGAAATAGGTTGGACCCGCATTATCTGTTGTGGAAAGAAATAATTTATTTCGTTTTCACCTTTCACTAGGGGCTGTGCACTGCTGGTTGTGGTCTGTAACACGTTATTTTACAATTGGAGTTTGAAAGGATAGTTGAATGTACCCAATATTTGTGTGCAGACCAAGAAACTAATGACATGGCTAAATTAACATTGGGGTAGGTTAAATTGATGATAGTGGATGAACAATGAAGAAACCCCGGCCAAATCGTGATATAGTCCCCAGCGGGGACCCTGTCCCCCCACCACCCCAAGACTTTCCATATACAGGAATTGGATGGAAATATTAAAATGGTGTTACTATTTCAACGAAATAAGCCTCGTCATAATGTTGCACTTTATTCCGTGTGTCTACATATTACTCGTGAAATAGACCCCGGGGATAATTTCACGAGTGAATATAAAATAGGTTAGTTCATTTTTCGGGGACTATATCACGAGTAATATATAGAGGACTTTAGAAGCTAAAATAGAGCAACAGATATGTCATATGATGGGGCTAGAGTAAAAAATGGGGAGGTGTTTTTTTGGTGGAAATGTCTACGTTGGCTTGGTCATGGCTGTATTTCATACTGCAGGGGAATAGTCCCCAGGGACTATATCACGAGTAATATATAGACACACCGAATGAACTGCAACATGGCTATGAGGCTTATTGCGTCCCAGGGACTATATCACGGGTAATATATGTAAAGTTCGCTACATATATAGGAGACACCACTAGTTTAGAAGCTAAAGAGGGCGACGGATATGATGGGGTTAGAGTAAAAAATGGGGAGTTGTTTTTTGGGGGAAAATGTCTATGTCGGATTGGCACTGGGTGTATTTCATGGGTCAGGGAAATAGTTCCCGGGGACTATATCACGAGTAATATATAGGAGAAACCACTAGTTTAGAAGCTAAAGAGGGCGACGGTTATGATGGGGTTAGAGTAAAAAATGGGGAGTTGTTTTTTGGGGGGAAAATGTCTTTGTAGGATTGGCACTGGGTGTATTCCATGGGTCAGGGAAATAGTCCCCGGGGACTATATCACGAGTAATATATAGGAGACACCACTAGTTTAGAAGCTGAAGAGGGCGACGGATATGATGGGGTTAGAGTAAAAAATGGGGAGTTGTTTTTTTCTATGTCGGATTGGCACTGGGTGTATTTCATGGGTCAGGGAAATAGTCCCCGGGGACTATATCACGAGTAATATATAAGAGACACCACTCGTTTAGAAGCTAAGGAGGGCGATGTATATGATGGGGTTAGAATTTTCTTCAAAATGTAAGCCCGCCAATATTGGCCTGGTATACACTGTAATGATGTCAAGTGTATATATTGGGATACAAAATCCCATGCTATCATATGCTATGCCCCTCATTTCGTGAGTGCTGGGAAATACTCCCCGGCGGGGACTATATCACGATATGGCCGAAACCCCCTGGCAAATACCCATGCACTATTTTCACTGATATTCTACTGGTTCTGTTCAGCATAAGCCATGTCTTGAAAAAGAAAAAAAAAATGTCATTGTCTGACACACTGACCGTCTTGACAAGAGTGCCATGACAAAAGTCCTTGTTCTGTGGCTGTGCAGCGACAGATTTCTTCAAGTGAAATTTGACAAAATAGTGCATACATTTCCATTGATCAGTGACTGGTACATTTGCACATGCCATATTGTTGATGTTGTTAATAAATGTTACCATATAGATGTAGAACCCATGTACTTGCATTGCCATGGTTATCACATGTATCACATAATAAATGCATCACACAAGCTTGTGTTTCTTTGGTACGAAATCTCATTCAGACTCCCCCAGACCCATTCTAACTGAATACCTTTAGTTAGTGAATATTTTGGTCTGGTCCCTTGAACGTTCACTAAAAAAAATCTTTGTAACCATCTATTGTGATATTTTATCTCACAAATTCAGTGAAATGTCCTTGACGAATTGTTGTTTTCGTTTGTTAAAATTTATGTTGGGTGACTCGGGTACTAGTAATATTCTGACATCTCTGCAAATGTGTTGTTATAGACTCATTACAACATTCTGTGTGTTAACCCCTTTTATCAGTTTTCTCATATTTTGAATAAAACTCTTTACTAATAGTTCGGAATTTCACATTCAAACCAAATTTGTAACATTTTGGGTAAAAATATGACATTTTGTGAAAAGTTTGATCTGGCTTCAATTTCATCATCTTGGAATGTAGTTTTAGTGAACTTTTAGTTGGAATTTCAACTTATCCTGAATGTGGTACATATTTGGAACGAACAATTTGGTACATATTTGGAATGAACTTTGGAACTTTTTTTTTTTGAAAGTCTGATTAGGCTTCAATTTAAATTGATTTCAACTCAACCTTCTTGTTGAAATTTGAAAGGAAAGTTGGCATGTAACTTTTGATGAAAAGTTTGATCTGACTCAATTGTTGTGATGCAGTTTTGGTCAACTTTTAGTTGGAATTTCTCCTCGAAAGTTTATTCATTTTTTTGAGTTAAAATATAACTTTCGGTGAAAAGTTTGATCTGGCTCCTGGATTCGTCGTTTAGAAATTATGCAGTTCTGGTGAACTTTGGTCGGAATTTCAACTTCAAACCAAATTTGGTACGTTTTTGGGGTGAAAATATAAGTTTCTGAAAAGTGAGTTTCGACTCCAGTTTTATCATCTTAAATACAATTTTGGTCAACTTTTTGTTGAAATTTCAACTTGAAACCTAGTTTGGCACATATTTTGAGAGAAAATGTGACTTATGGTTGAGCATTAAATCTGCCTCCAATTCCCTCATCTTGAATTGTTGTTTTGGTCAAGTTTGGCTGTAGAGATTTTATTGGGAACCCTCTACAGGTTGCAAATCTAAACCGATTTCCATAATTGTATCCCCCGAAGAAGTTCGGCAGATACATGTACTATGGATCAGTGATAGAAATTAGCGCCAGTCCGACGGCCCGAGGCCGGTAGATTTCCGTCAGAACCTGCAGAAATGCCCAACTGAGAGGCCCGGCGGTCCGGTGAATAATTAGCAAAAGATTCGAACTGATTTACGCAAAGTTATCGAAACCACATCGAATGCGCGTCAGTACGGTAAATTCCTACAAGTGATCGGTCGTCATCGGAAATGCTCGGGTATTTTCGTGAGCTTGAATTGTTATAGTCTCTCTGATTAGCTAACTGTTTGATGGGGAGGCGTTTTCAGCCAATGAAAATCGGTGTTGTAACATCAGTCGGTTATGCAAAAATAATTTGGGCTGCCTGAAAATTTGGGCTAATTTCTATCACTGCTATGGATTTGACTCTGTCGCGTCGCTTCCTTCGTACAAGTTTTATTATGATCGCTCCACAGGTTGCAAATCTAAACTGATTACGATAATTTTTAGGTTACCGGACCTATGGTCCGATAACCTATTGGCATGGCGTTGCGTCCGTCGTCCGTCGTCGTCGTCGTCGTCGTCGTTGTCGTCGTCGTCGTCGTCGTCGTCGTCCACATTTTTATCTTTTTTGTTTACGGGCAAATTTTTCTGAAATTTTGCAGAAAAATACTTAAAAATAATTCAAGAAGGGGGTATTTTTTAGTTTTTAGGTTACCGGACCTATGGTCCGCTAACCTATTGGCATGGCGTTGCGTCCGTCGTCGTCCGTCGTCCGTCGTCGTCCGTCGTTCACAATTTTATCTTTCTTGTTTACGGTTGAATCTTTCTGAAATTTTGCACAAAAATGCTTAAAAATTATTCAAGAAGGAGGTATTTTTTATTTTTTTGATTTTCGCAATATTGTCAAAATGGCGGCCGTTTTCGTTGAAAATCAGCCAATTTTGGACTTTGGCGGCCATTTTCTCACAATCTGTTCAGTAACTTTTTTTCTTTTTTGCACAAGGATGCCTTATTATGTCCTTCATAATGTGTATAAGTTTCGTTGCCCTTGAATCGCTCGAAGTGGGCCATTTTAAATTCTCCTATGCTTTATAATGGGACACATTAAAGCCTAATATCTCACTTAATATTGAGATTAGAGACTAGGAATCAATTGTGGACATATAGGAAATGATATATGCTGAATATTGTTGTGAACTTGAATTTGACCTCTGACCTTGGTTTCAAGGTCAGAGCGGCCGTTTTCGTCGAAAAATGGCCAATTTTGGACTTTGACAGTCGTTTTCTCAAAATCTGTTCAGTAACTTTTTTTCTTTTTTTGCACAAGGATGCCTTATTATGTCCTTCATAATGTGTATAAGTTTCGTTGCCCTTGAATCGCTCGAAGTGGGCCATTTTGGGCCCAAACTCGGCCCAAATGGGACTTTCCCATGTTAAATTCTCCTATGCTTTATAATGGGACACATTAAAGCCTAATATCTCACTTAATATTGAGATTAGAGACTAGGAATCAATTGTGGACATATAGGAAATGATATATGCTGAATATTGTCGTGACCTCGAATTTGACCTCCGACCTTGGTTTCAAGGTCAGAGCAGCCGTTTTCGTCGAAAAATGGCCAATTTTGGACTTTTCTCAAAATCTGTTCAGTAACTTTTTTTTCTTATTGATGAAAAACACTCCTCATATATACCCCTGTGACATGTATAAATTTCGTTGCCCTTGAATCGCTTGAAGTGGGCCATTTTAGGCCCAAACTCGGCCCAAATGTGACTTTCCCATGTTAAATTTTCCTATGGTTCATAACGGGACACATTAAGCCTAATATCTCACTTAATATTGACATTAGAGACTAGGAATGAATTGTGGACATATAGGAAATGATATACGCTGAATATTCTCGTGACCTTGAATTTGACCTTCGACCTCATTTTCAAGGTCACAGGACAAAATGGCTAATATCTCGCTTGTTATCGACTTTACAGCTTAGGAATCAATTGTGAACATATAGGAAACGATATATGCTGAATATTCTCGTGACCTTGAATTTGACCTTTGACCTCATTTTCAAGGTCACATGACAAAATGGCTAATATCTCGCTTATTATCGACTTTACAGTTTAGGAATCAATTGTGAACATATAGGAAATGATATATGCTGAATATTTTTGTGACCTTGAATTTGACCTTTGACCTCATTTCCAAGGTCACAGGACAAAATTGCTAATATCTCGCTTATTATCGACTTTACAGCTTAGAAATCAATTGTGAACATATAGGAAGTGATATATGCTGAACATTCTCGTGACCCTGAATTTGACCTTTGACCTCATTTTCAAGGTCACAGGACAAAATGGCCAATATCTTGCTTATTAGCAACTTTACAGCTTAGGAATCAATTGTGAACATATAGGAAATGATATATGCTGAAAATTCTCATGACCTTGAATTTGACCTTTGACCTCATTTTCAAGGTCACAGGACAAAATGGCCAATATCTTGCTTATTAGTGACTTTACAGCTTAGGAATCAATTGTGAACATATAGGAAATGATATATGCTGAATATTCTCATGACCTTGAATTTGACCTTTGACCTCATTTTCAAGGTCACATGACAAAATGGCTAATATCTCGCTTATTATCGACTTTACAGTTTAGGAATCAATTGTGAACATATAGGAAATGATATATGCTGAGTATTTTTGTGACTTTGAATTTGACCTTTGACCTCATTTCCAAGGTCACAGGACAAAATTGCTAATATCTCACTTATTATCGACTTTGCAGCTTAGGAATCAATTGTGAACATATAGGAAATGATATATGCTGAATATTCTCGTGACCTTGAATTTGACCTTTGACCTCATTTTCAAGGTCACAGGACAAAATTGCTAATATCTCGATTATTATCGACTTTACAGCTTAGGAATCAATTGTGAACATATAGGAAATGATATATGCTGAATATTTTCGTGACCTTGAATTTGAGCTTTGACCTCATTTTCAAGGTCACATGACAAAATGGCCAATATCTTGCTTATTAGCGACTTTACAGCTTAGGAATCAATTGTGAACATATAGGAAATGATATATGCTGAAAATTCTCTTGACCTTGAATTTGACCTTTGACCTCATTTTCAAGGTCACATGACAAAATGGCTATTATCTCGCTTATTATCGACTTTACAGTTTAGGAATCAATTGTGAACATGTAGGAAATGATATATGCTGAATATTCTCATAACCTTGAATTTGACCTTTGACCTCATTTCCAAGGTCACAGGACAAAATTGCTAATATCTTGCTTATTATCGACTTTACAGCTTAGGAATCAATTGTGAACATATATGAAATGATATATGCTGAATATTCTCGTGACCTTGAATTTGACCTTTGATTTCATTTTCAAGGTCACAGGACAAAATTGCTAATATCTCGCTTATTATCGACTTTACAGCTTAGGAATCAATTGTGAACATATAGGAAATGATATATGCTGAATATTTTTGTGACCTTGAATTTGACCTTTGACCTCATTTTCAAGGTCACATGACAAAATGGCTAATATCTTGCTTATTATCGACATTACAGCTTAGGAATCAATTGTGAACATATAGGAATTGATATATGCTGAATATTCTCGTGACCTTGAATTTGACCTTTGACCTCATTTTCTAGGTCACAGGACAAAATTGCTAATATCTCGCTTATTATCGACTTTACAGCTTAGGAATCAATTGTGAACATATAGGAAATGATATGTGCTGAATATTTTTGTGACCTTGAATTTGACCTTTGACCTCATTTTCAAGGTCACAGGACAAAATGGCCAATATGTTGCTTATTAGCGACTTTACCGCTTAGGAATCAATTGTGAACATATAGGAAATGATATATGCTGAAAATTCTCATGACCTTGAATTTGACCTTTGACCTCATTTTCAAGGTCAAATGACAAAATGGCTAATATCTTGCTTGTTATCGACTTTACAGCTTAGGAATCAATTGTGAATATATAGGAAATGATATATGCTGAATATTCTCGTGACCTTGAATTTGACCTTTGACCTCATTTTCAAGGTCACAGGACAAAATTTCTAATATCTCGCTTATTATCGACTTTACAGCTTAGGAATCAATTGTGAACACATAGGAAATGATATATGCTGAATATTTTTGTGACCTTGAATTTGACCTTTGACCTCATTTTCAAGGTCACAGGACAAAATGGCCAATATCTTGCTTATTAGCGACTTTACAGCTTAGGAATCAATTGTGAACATATAGGAAATGATATATGCTGAAAATTCTCTTGACCTTGAATTTGACCTTTGACCTCATTTTCAAGGTCACATGACAAAATGGCTAATATCTTGCTTATTATCGACTTTACAGCTTAGGAATCAATTGTGAACATATAGGAAATGATATATGCTGAATATTCTCGTGACCTTAAATTTGACCTTTGACCTCATTTTCAAGGTCACAGGACAAAATTGCTGATATCTCGCTTATTATCGACTTTACAGCTTAGGAATCAATTGTGAACATATAGGAAATGATATATGCTGAATATTTTTGTGACCTCGAATTTGACCTTTGACCTCATTTCCAAGGTCACAGGACAAATTGCTAATATCTTGCTTATTATCGACTTTACAGCTTAGGAATCAATAGTGAATATATAGGAAATAATATATGCTGATCATTCTCGTGACCTTGAATTGGACCTTTGACCTCATTTTCAAGGTCACAGGACAAAATTGCTAATATCTCGCTTATTATCGACTTTACAGCTTAGGAATCAATTGTGAACATATAGGAAATGATATATGCTGAATATTTTTGTGACCTTGAATTTGACTGTTGACCTCATTTCCAAGGTCACAGGACAAAATTGCTAATATCTCGCTTATTATCGACTTTACAGCTTAGGAATCAATTGTGAACATATAGGAAATAATATATGCTGAATATTCTCGTGATTTTGAATTTGACCTTTGACCTCATTTTCAAGGTCACAGGACAAAATGGCCAATGTCTTGCTTATTAGCGACTTTACAGCTTAGGAATCAATTGTGAACATATAGGAAATGATATATGCTGAAAATTCTCATGACCTTGGATTTGACCTTTGACCTCATTTTCAAGGTCACAGGACAAAATTTCTAATATCTCGCTTATTATCGACTTTACAGCTTAGGAATCAATTGTGAACACATAGGAAATGATATATGCTGAATATTTTTGTGACCTTGAATTTGACCTTTGACCTCATTTTCAAGGTCACAGGACAAAATGGCCAATATCTTGCTTATTAGCGACTTTACAGCTTAGGAATCAATTGTGAACATATAGGAAATGATATATGCTGAAAATTCTCTTGACCTTGAATTTGACCTTTGACCTCATTTTCAAGGTCACATGACAAAATGGCTAATATCTTGCTTATTATCGACTTTACAGCTTAGGAATCAATTGTGAACATATAGGAAATGATATATGCTGAATATTCTCGTGACCTTAAATTTGACCTTTGACCTCATTTTCAAGGTCACAGGACAAAATTGCTGATATCTCGCTTATTATCGACTTTACAGCTTAGGAATCAATTGTGAACATATAGGAAATGATATATGCTGAATATTTTTGTGACCTCGAATTTGACCTTTGACCTCATTTCCAAGGTCACAGGACAAATTGCTAATATCTTGCTTATTATCGACTTTACAGCTTAGGAATCAATAGTGAATATATAGGAAATAATATATGCTGATCATTCTCGTGACCTTGAATTGGACCTTTGACCTCATTTTCAAGGTCACAGGACAAAATTGCTAATATCTCGCTTATTATCGACTTTACAGCTTAGGAATCAATTGTGAACATATAGGAAATGATATATGCTGAATATTTTTGTGACCTTGAATTTGACTGTTGACCTCATTTCCAAGGTCACAGGACAAAATTGCTAATATCTCGCTTATTATCGACTTTACAGCTTAGGAATCAATTGTGAACATATAGGAAATAATATATGCTGAATATTCTCGTGATTTTGAATTTGACCTTTGACCTCATTTTCAAGGTCACATGACAAAATGGCTAATATCTCGCTTAGTATCGACTTTACAGCAGCTTAGGAATCAATTGTGAACATATAGGAAATGATATATGCTGAATATTCTCGTGACCTTGAATTTGACCTTTGACCTCATTTCCAAGGTCACAGGACAAAATTGCTAATATCTCGCTTATTATCGACTTTACAGCTTAGGAATCAATTGTGAACATATAGTAAATGATATATGCTGAATATTCTCGTGACCTTGAATTTGACCTTTGACCTCATTTTCAAGGTCACAGAACAAAATGGCCAATATCTTGCTTATTATCGACTTTACAGCTTATGAATCAATTGTGAACATATAGGAAATGTTATATGCTGAATATTCTAGTGACCTTGAATTTGACCTTTGACCTAAATTTCAAGGTCAGTCATTTTATTTTCAAAGTCAGATTACAAAATGGCTTATATCTCGCTTATTATCAAATTTACAGCTTAGGGGTTCATAGTGAACATAAAGGAAATGATGTATGCTGAATAGTTTGGTGATCTAGAATTTAACCTTTGATCCCATTTTCAAGGTTAGAGATATGGCGATTTCAGTGGTCACCTTGAATTTGACGTTCAACTTTCTCGGCTTAACTCTGTATATTTCTCCGGTAACCTTTCTAGCCCATTGGGCTAATTTTTGATTTTCCCTTTTTCTTCAAAATGGCGGCCGTTTTCGACGAAAAATGCCTGATTTTGGACTTTGGCAGCCATTTTCTCAAAATCTGTTCAGTAAGTTTTTTTTTTTTGATACATAAGACTCCTCATATGTACTTCTATGATGTCTATAAATTTCGTTGTCTTGAATCGCTCGAAGTGGGCCATTTTGGCCCAAACTCGGCCCAAATGGGACTTTCCCATGTTAAATTCTCCTATGCTTTATAATGGGACACATTATGCCTAATATCTCACTTGATATTGAGATTAGAGACTAGGAATCAATTGTGGGCATATAGGAAATGATATATGCTGAATATTCTTGTGACCTTGAATTTGACCTCTGATCTCAGTTTCAAGGTCAGAGCACAAAATGGCTTATATCTCGCTTATTATCGACTCTACCGCTTAGGAATCAATTGTGGACATATAGGAAATGATATACATATGCTGAATATTCTCGTGACCTTGAATTTGACCTCTGACCTCAGTTTCAAGGTCAGAGCACAAAATGGCTTATATCTCGCTTATTATCGACTCTACAGCTTAGGAATCAATTGTGAACATATAGGAAATGATATATGCTGAATATTCTGATGACCGTGATTTTGACCTTCGAACTCATTTTCAAGGTCACATGACAAAATGGCTAATATCTCGCTTGTTATCGACTTTACAGCTTAGCCATCAATTATGAACATATAGGAAATGATATATGCAGATTATTGTCATGACCTTGAATTTGACCTTTGACCTCATTTTCAAGGTCACAGGACAAAATGGCTAATATCTCACTTATTATCGATTTTACAGCTTAGGAATCAATTGTGGACATATAGGAAATGATATATGCTGGATATTCTCGTGACCTTGAATTTGACCTCTGACCTCATTTTCAAGGTCCAAGGACAAACTGGCTCATATCTAGCTCCTCTACATGATATAGAAAATGATATACATTGAATATTTTGATGATCTTGAATTTGACCTTTGCCCCTTCATTTTCAAGGCCATAGCACAAAATTGCTAATATCTCTCTGATTATTGAATTTACAGCTTAGCAATCAACTGTGGACATGATATATGCTTAATGTTATATATGCTGAATATTCTCTTGACCTCGAATTCAACCAGTGACCTGGCTAACATCTAAAATATTAAACATTGTCCGGTAACCTATCTTCGGCCCTTGGCCTAATTTTTTAGAGGGACATAACTTACAGAAATCACAACACCAATCGATTTCGGTTGCCATAGCAACCAAATTGGCCCATTGGTGAAACATTTTGTGCTGAAACTGGCCTGTTTGACACACATGGTTTGTGAAAACTCTACAGGTGGGAGTTTTTGATGGACGATAATGAAATCACATCTAGCCCGATTAGATGAGAACGACAGTTACACCAAACATATTCAGGATAACGAAATGAATATTTATTAGTTAACGTACTCATTTCAACGCCGAGAACACATACATTTTTTGCAAGAACGCGTTTTGATCTTCCACTGTGGATTATTTTCTCGGGATTATATATGCAGATATAAACTGGAAAATGTACTCGATGTGGACTTTTAAGGGCAATTTGAGCATCTGTTTACATTTGGGTTTGATGGATAACCTTCGTTTGTTGATATAGAAGACTGATATAAAATGTGCTAGAATGGATGGAAAGACAACTTGAATTGAAATTGTCAAAATCCTTGTGTGCAAGCCATCCGTCCTAAATTCGCCGCATCCCAAAATTCGCCAACTTGATATTAGAACTCAGAAGCTTGTTTTGTAGAAAATAAATTACTGGGAACAAACATTGGATATCAGAGTCTCGATTCACGATAGAACTTGTTAGTTTCATTTACATTACAAGGCCTGAAATCCACGTTGACGAATTTGGGAATGCGACGAATTTAGGAAGGATGGCTCGTACATGTTTTGTTGTCTTTTTACTGTAGCAAGACTAATATTGGCAACTATTAAATTTTGCGGTTATAAACCTACATTTATTGGCAGAGATTTGATTTGAACATTTTTGAACCACATGTATTGCTCCACATATATATATCAACTTTAACTTGGTGCAAGATTTAATTTGGCGGTTTATATATAATAAATCGTCCACCAAAATTAGTCTTTTTACAGTAGCAGATGTGTTGCACTAAACTTCCGTTTAGAAAAAAAATATTCCATACATTCGAAGGAAGTTGCTCTAACATGACTGAAAATATTGCCGGGTACACAAAGTTCACCTTCGGTTTTTAGGTTACCGGACCTTTGGTCCGATAACCTATTGGCATGGCGTTCCGTCCGTCCGTCCGGCGTTAACATTTTTATCTTTAAAGTTAACGATCAAATCTTTCTGAAATTTTGCACAAAAATGCCTGAAAATATTTTGAGGAGGTATTTTTTTGTTTTTTGATTTTCGCATTTTCTTCAAAATGGCGGCCGTTTTTGTCTAAAATCGCTCAATTTTGGACTTTGACGGCCATTTTCTCAAAAACTGTCTGATCGCATTACTATCCATTTTGGGCCATTTCTAGGTTAAAAAAAAATTTTCACCCTTTGAAAAAAATTTTGGACTTTTTTCTTTCATAATGGGAGCTGTCAGGACTGTACTCATAGAACGCTTGAATTTGACCTTGGATGACCTTGAAAGGTCAAAACAGCCATTTTGGGGTCAAAAAATGCCCAGATTTGCCTCTGTAGATGAAATGCTTGCAGATAGAGCTCATGTTTGCATTATGAACATATAGGAAGACATATATGGCACAACTAATGATGACCTTGAACTTGATGTCAGATGACCTTGAGTGCCAAATGTCTGACTTGGAATGTGTAAATTGACCTGAGCGGCCTGAATGATTCCAACCAACATATAGAATATCAAATGCCGCACACATACATGTAATGGTAACATCGAAGTTCATACGGATGACCTTGATTGGTAAATCCCAAGGTCATATGTTTACACTGCAAACCTTGATTGGTAAATTTCAAGGTCTGTTACCTGCCAATGCTGCCATGGCCAAACCAAAATGTCCGGTAACCTATCTTAGCCTTTGGGCTAATTTTTTTTTTGCAGAGTCTTAAATTCCATTGACATGGGAACGAAGAGAGCTACTGCTTTGCAGAGATGTGCCAGGTTGGCGAAGGTTTGTACAGTGACGATCAGAGTTTGTAATAATGTTTGCAGAATAATGTATGATCAAAGTATCGAATCTGATGTTTTCGAGCCTTGTTTACTGATTTATATGATTTGGTCTTGTAAAGAACCGTTGTGTAGAATGACATATATTTTATGTACTACAGTAATTCACAAGAATCCATGCTGCACTTAGATGTATTAAAAAACTAAACTAAAATCATGGTAATGTAAAGTAGTGATGTATTTTTTGTTTTTGATTTTTTTTCTTCTGCAAAAATCTGTTGCAGAACTTGAGGGCGATCGATGAGGCGAGGGACCTGGGGGAGTGTTCACCACGACCAGACGAGGATGAGGCTTTGGCTGTGGGTGCTCGGGGAGCCCCCGGGGAAAGTAACCCCGTGAACAAACTCGAGGAAGGTTACCTCGTGAAAAAAACACCACAGCTTGAGGAAGGTTACCTCGTAAAAAAAACGCCACAGATTGAGGAAGGTTACCTCGTTAAAAAAACACCACAAAATATTGCAATATTGTTGAATCATACTGATGACAGATCTGAATCATGCTTGAATCATACTGAATCATACTTGAAACCTGAGGATGTAACAAAGTGCTGCCCAAATTTACCACACTGTAATGAAAATCTTGCTGAATCGTGTACTGCTGAGCCTTTTGAATGTTCCTCCAGCAGTTTGTATGATGTGAATACTGCTCAAGCTGTGGCTTCAATGTCCCACACTATTGACACTTCACACCAATCAGATTATTTTCTTTCTGTTCAATCCTCCAAGACACAAAAACCAAGACCTAAAGTAGTGAAATATCATCAACAAAGTGTTAGTGGCTCATTCCATCAAGGTGACGTTCATTTCCCTGAAATCAGTCGTGGCACTCAATGTACATGTAATTCTCTGGTTGCATTGTGCAAACTACAGACCAACAATTCAAGAATGCTGACATGTGGTGAAATCAATGATGTACTCAATAAGGGAGATTATATCTACAGAAAAGTTATTGAGGATTTAGTACTTCGCAATAAACTCACCAATGTTTATTTGAATTTTCAAGAATTGCCATCTGAGTTTGATATGTGGAATCTACACTTCAAAATTACCTTGTTGGATTATATAAATGGAATTTGCGGCATTGCGGAATTTCCTCATGAGTTCGGTTTTAGTCTTTGAAATGCTGTGACAGATGGCCTGGCACGAGCAAATTACATTCTTTTGATGATAGGTAGTAATTGTGTGGCAATTTCAAAATCTGGCAGAGATTATGTGTTAACTGATTCCCATGCAAGAGATTGTCATGGACGTCTCGCAGAGTCTGGAAAAGCAGTAATGCTTAAATTTAGAAGTATGCAAAGGTTGTGTTCACACCTTCTAGATGTGGCTTTCGAGAGTAGTAGAAATATCCCATTTGAAATACAACCAGTAGCTATCCATTCAAGAGAGATTAACCCTCTACAGAATGTCACTAAAATTTCAATGCAAGGTTATATGGATGATCAAGCAGAGAAAGACAAACTCTTCAAAATGCAAAAGAAAACAAAAGTAAGTCCAACAAAGGGAGATTGTAGAAAGCTCTACATCAGTGAAATGAAGAGGAAATCTCGAAAAAGTGAACAGTACAGAGATGCCGAAGGAACTAAGGAAAGGATTAGAAAGCAGACTTGTAGATCAAACTTCGACTAAAGAGATAAAGAGAAGGCACAGAAACGTATTGTGAGAACAGATAAAGAGTACAGAGATAAAGAGAAGGCACACAAACGTATCGTGAGAACAGATAAAGAGTACAGAGATAAAGAGAAGGCACACAAACGTATCGTGAGAACAGATAGAGTACAGAGATAAAGAGAAGGCACACAAACGTATCGTGAGAACAGATAAAGAGTACAGAGATAAAGAGAAGGCACACAAACGTATCATGAGAACAGATAAAGAGTACAGAGATAAAGAGAAGGCACACAAACGTATCGTGAGAACAGATAAAGAGTACAGAGATAAAGAGAAGGCACAGAAACGTATTGTGAGAACAGATAAAGAGTACAGAGATAAAGAGAAGGCACACAAACGTATCGTGAGAACAGATAAAGAGTACAGAGATAAAGAGAAGGCACACAAACGTATCATGAGAACAGATAAAGAGTACAGAGATAAAGAGAAGGCACACAAACGTATCGTGAGAACAGATAAAGAGTACAGAGATAAAGAGAAGGCACAGAAACGTATTGTGAGAACAGATAAAGAGTACAGAGATAAAGAGAAGGCACAGAAACATATTGTGAGAACAGATAAAGAGTACAGAGATAAAGAGAAGGCACACAAACGTATCATGAGAACAGATAAAGAGTACAGAGATAAAGAGAAGGCACACAAACGTATCATGAGAACAGATAAAGAGTACAGAGATAAAGAGAAGGCACACAAACGTATCGTGAGAACAGATAAAGAGTACAGAGATAAAGAGAAGGCACACAAACGTATCGTGAGAACAGATAAAGAGTACAGAGATAAAGAGAAGGCACACAAACGTATCATGAGAACAGATAAAGAGTACAGAGATAAAGAGAAGGCACACAAACGTATCGTGAGAACAGATAAAGAGTACAGAGATAAAGAGAAGGCACACAAACGTATCATGAGAACAGATAAAGAGTACAGAGATAAAGAGAAGGCACACAAACGTATCATGAGAACAGATAAAGAGTACAGAGATGCAGAACGAACTAAGGAAAGGATTCAAAAACAGACCTCGAGTACAGAGATAAAGAGAAGGCACAAAAACGTCTAGTGAGAACAGATCAAGAATACAGAGATATGGAACGTATCAAGGAAAAGCAACAAAAACAACAAAAAAGGAAATGTGATTATTTTAAAGAAACTGAGCGTGTTGCCAAAAAACAAAAACGTCTTAATCTATCAATCAAAAAAGTTCAACAACAAAATGATCGAAGGAGGAAATCACGGAAACGAAAGTCCTCTGATTTTGTGTTTCTTGAAAATGCTTCAAAAAGACAAAGAATATTCGGAAATAACTTGGATGGTTGCATTAAAAACTTCCATACTAAAATAGCAGAAGGCCCTGTTTATGTTTGTTGTTGCTGTCGCCAAACTTGTTTCAGAGAAGCTGTTGAAAGGTCGTTCAGAATTTTAATGTCTTCATCTGATAAGGTTCTTATTGAGAAATGCATTTCCAATTTTTGTGATAAAGGTGATACTCCTGGAGAATGGATATGTAAAACGTGCTATGGCTCTATAAAATCTGGTAAAGTTCCCAAGTTGTCAATGGCAAGCAAAATGTCGTTTCCTCGAAAACCAACAGAACTAGAGCTTTTTCCCCTTGAGGAAAGACTTGCTGCGTTGCGTATTCCTTTTATGCAAATAAGAGAATTACCCAGAGGTGGCCAGCTGTCAATACGTGGCAATATTGTCAATGTTCCCTGTGATATTGAACCCACTGTACGCACTTTACCAAGAAACTTATCTGAAAGTAGAACAATTTCTGTTCAACTCAAGAAGAAAATATCCTTCGCCAGCTCCGTATTCACAGAAAATATACGCCCACAAAAAGTTTTAAATGCTGTTAAATATCTCCTGGATACCAGCCCCGTATACAAAGCTGAGAAAATTTCTCTTGATGATGAATGGACTAACAAAAGAACCACTGACAATGATATTGAAACATTGGAATTTACTGGTTTGGCAACAGATCTGTTGAAAGATGATGCCGATATGATACTACAGGAAGAGACTGTCGAACAGCCCCACCAAGACAACACTTGTAGTGATGACGATGACAATTTCAGTGAACTGGATGAGCGAGAAAAAGTCATGGGTAACATGGACACATTACTAGATGATGGGGATGCATTTGATGATACCAAAGTCTACACATTTGCTCCTGGAGAAGACCAGACACCCATTGCCATGTTTCAAGATGAAAATTCTGAATATTTAGCTTTCCCAACAATTTTTTGTGGCCTGAAACGTCCAGATAATTCTGAAAGAGAAAGGCCTGTGCATTACAGTGACATTTGTAAATGGGAGCTCCGTTCTGAAGATCGCAGAGTAGCTATGTCCGTGCCCAATTTATTCTACAAAATGAAAAAAAATCAGTTGAAGCAAGTTAAAGATAAAATAGGACTTGCAGTTCGTAGATGCAAAATGGGTTCTAAGCAAATGACTGCCGGCGATTTACTGAACATTGCTGAAACCAAATGCATTCACGAATTTAGTGAATTTAGATGAGGGCTTCTACATTTTCAAATCCATTAGAAATTCCCCAGCTTATCTCGAAAAGAGGAAGAAGGATGTGTTTGCCATGATATGACAACTTGGCTTACCAACGTGGTTCGCATCGTTTTCTGCAGCTGACACAAAATGGCCAGATTTACTTAGAATAATTGGAAAATTGGTGGACAAGAAAGAACATACAGATGCTGAAATGGACTGGACAGAACGAACGAGGCTCTTACAATCAGACCCAATTACGTGTGCCAGATATTTTAACAATCGGGTTTCACTTTTTATAAACTCAGTCCTGAAAAGTGACCATACTCCTATTGGGAAAATAACAGATTACTTTTATCGAGTAGAATTTCAACAGAGAGGCTCGCCTCACATTCACATGCTTATATGGATAGAAAATGCACCTGTTTTTGGCGAAAGCGAAAACTCAGAAATAGTAAAGTTCATTGACCAGTATGTATCGTGCTCCAGTAAAGTCGCTGATTCTGAACAAATATACAAGGGTCAAATGCACAAGCACTCTAAAACGTGTCGGAAATATGGTAAAGCTATATGTCGGTTTGGGTATCCAATACCACCAATGCCAAGAACTATGATATTGATGCCTCTGGATAACACAACAAACACTAATGATGGCACTGATTCAGATTCAGATGATACTGATTCAAATGCTGAAAGGCTCGGAAGAATTCAAGCCATGTTAGTTGATAATAAGGATGGTATAAAATTATCATTTGAAGAATTTTTATCTGAAATACACATGACAGAATCCCAGTATATAAAAGCTATACGTAGTTCCGTAACAGATGCTAAAATATACTTGAAACGTGATCCGTGTGACATAAGGGTGAATGCTTATTGTAAACAGTTGTTGTCAGCATGGAAGGCCAATCATGATCTGCAGTTCATATTAGATCCCTATGCATGTGCGATGTATATTGTAAATTATATCAACAAGTCTCAGAAGGGAATGAGTGCTTTATTAGATCGAGCATGCAAAGAAACCAGAGCAGGCAATATGGACATAAAACAAAGTGTTCGGCACATCGGAAATATGTTTCTAAAAAGTGTAGAAGTTTGTGCTCAAGAAGCTGTGTATCTGGTTTTACAGTTACCACTCTCAAAATGTACCCGAGATGTGATATTCATAAACACATCACCACACACAGACCGAATTTTTCTTTTGAAAAGTAAAACTGATTTGGAAGAGTTGGATGAAGAATCAACAGACGTTGAAACAAAGAATATCATGGACAGATATAGTAAACGTCCTGCACAATTGGAAAATTGGTGTCTTGCTGATTATGCATCAAAATTGAATGTTCAGTATAATTCTACCAAACCTAAACAAAATGCCAAAGAAGATGAGGCTCCTGCAGTTGACGAAGAAGCTGATATATATGATGATAACAATGAAGTTGACAACAAAGAAAATGATGAAAACAACAGAAAGTCAAACATCATTCTAGCTTTGCCAAATTGTACACTGTTCACAAAAAGAGCCAAACCAAAGGTTATTCGATTTGTAAATTATAACCGCAAGTCAGACTACGAAAATTTCTGTCGGGAAAAGCTTATGCTGTTCTTACCGTGGAGAAATGAAGAAAAAGATCTGTTGGGAATGTTTGACACGTACGAGGCACATTTCAATACAGTTGAACAAGCAGTTGGTCAGAAGTACCGAGAATATGCAAACTATACTGAAATACTAGATGAAGTTGCTGAAAAGTCCCATAACTTTCATGACGAGAAAGTCTATGACAATCTTATACCTGGTGCCCAAGAAGAAAATGCCTTGGATGAAGAGATTGGTTCAACGGAAAGCCAAAAATACATCTATTTTGACCCGAATCAATGCTCACAAATGCAGTTTGATTTTTTAGGTGATACTATTGGATCAACAGGTTTAGTGGCAAATGAGATATCCGTACCCAACAGACTTCCGGAAGCTGAATATTTGCAATTAGTCCGGTCTCTCAATCGAAAACAAAGAGAATTTTATCTACACGTTGTCCACTGGATAAAAACCAAAGAAGAGCCATTGAGAGTTATATTGACTGGCGGCGCCGGTGTTGGAAAATCTGTAGTTACAAATACATTATATCAAACACTGCATCGTTACCTTTGTTCTTCTGAAGGTGAAAATCCACTTGATTGTCGAATACTCCTCTTGGCTCCAACTGGTAAAGCTGCTTTCGGTATCCGTGGAACAACTATACATTCCGCATTGTTCCTACCAGTGAGTCAAGGTTATAAAGTTTGTAAACCGCTAGACACGGAAAAGCTGAACACTCTTCGTACAAAGTATCGAAATCTTTCTGTAGTCTTCATTGATGAAGTATCTATGGTCGGCCATGACATGCTTAATTTCATAAACCTAAGATTGCAGCAAATCAAAGGAAATACCAAGGTCTTCGGTGGAGTCCACATGATACTAATTGGTGACTTGTGTCAGGTACAGCCTGTAGGTGATGGTTGGATATTTAAAGACTTGACTTCTGGATATGGTCCACTTGCAACCAATCTGTGGAAGGAATATTTCTCTGCTTTCGAACTTGACGAGATCATGAGACAGAAAGATGACCAGCAGTTTGCGCTATTGCTAAATCGCTTGCGAGAAGGAAAACATACGCAGAATGATATTGACACACTAAAAGAAAGACAATGCCAACCGCAAGACGAGTCTAAACTCCTTGACTTACCTCATTTATTTACAACTAATGCAATGGTGAACAAATTCAACAGTTCTCTCTTTGACAAAAGTTTGAACCAAAAAGTAACTATACCTGCATTGGATTCTATTTTAGGTGATTTTGCAACTGACGTCAAAGAAAAAATAATTCTGACAGTAACTACTGATCCAACTAGGACAGCAGGCTTACACAATCCTCTTGGAGTGTCACCCGGATTACGTTATGAGGTTGTTGCAAATATATCTGTTGATGACGGCCTAACAAATGGCTCTGGTTGTGTCCTAAAAGATATCGAATATAAGATGAACACCACAACAAGGCCAAGTATTTTGTGGGTCCACTTTGATAACGAGAAAATTGGCAAAGATCAGAGACGAAAATATTGAGCATTATATTCTCCCCATATTTCACCAGAATGGACACCAATTTTCGACATCAAGCGAAAGTTTACTGTGCGCAAAAATGTACATGCTGTCCGAATACAATTTCCTCTAAGGTCTGCAGCAGCCAAAACAGTTCACAAAGCTCAAGGAGAAACATTACCAAAGGTTGTTGTTCACTTGGGGTCAACTCGAAGAGACCATATTCATTATGTGGCACTAAGTAGAGCACAGAATATTGCAAATCTTCATATCTTAGAACTGAATGAAGACAGAATAGCAACGTGTGATGCTGTTACAAAAGAATTGGAAAGACTAAGACAAGATGCTGCTGTTAAGCTCTGCTATTTTCCCTTGTACCAGATGAACACAAAAACCTTCAAGATTGTCTTTAATAATGCACGATCAGTTCATGCTCATTTTCAAGATATAATGGCAGATGCAAATTTTATATATGCTGATGTTGTTTCATTTGCAGAATCCAGGTTAACTGAAAATGCTCCAGATGCTAATTATAGCTTTGATCAATTCATTCCTCTCAGAAATGACGAAGCATTAGACAGCACATCAAAATGTCGACCTCATCATGGATTGCTTTCTCTTGTCCAAAAGAAGCACTCTGACCATTTTCTCATCTTCAGCCACTTCAGTTCTGTGTCATTAGAATTCACTTTCATCAAAACTGGTGACTTGTCCAATCCTATTCAAATAGTGTTTTTATACAGATCACCTGCATTTTCATTTGAGATGTTCAAATGTATAATGACGAAAGAATTATTGCATATTGTTGACCCCACAGTCAATCTAGTTATTTAGGGAGATTTTAATTTTGATCATCGTGACAAATCACATGCTGGTCTAGAACAATATATGAACAATACTTTCAATTGTATCAACAAAATTAATTCACCAACAACAGATCATGGCTCAACTTTAGATTTAATTTTCACAAACATGGACTCTATATCAACAAATACATTAGAATGTCCTTGGTCTGATCACAAAGCAATAGTTGCATGCATCAATGAAATACCGGTATAGAAAATTGTCAAAATACCCAATGGGGCATGAGCAAAAAACGCCTATTCGCCAGCTGGCAGCACTGTTTTAGTGGTAAAATGACGTCATAACGTTATTTATTATCAGGATACCATGGCATTACTCCAAACCTACGGAATTTTCGGGCCAAATGCCACGTGCATGGTTCACAACAGACGACATTCCCTAGTGATTTTGCGCCAAATTTACCACTATTACAATGCTGCCACCTATCGAATGAGCTTTGCCCACGCCCCATTGGTTCTTTCAAAGTACATGTATGATCCAGGCGCCATACAGGTAATGGGGGTTTATACAGTACAGCCTGACCCCTCCAAATTGGCGGGGAACATGTTCACCCGTAAGCGGTGGACACATTGGGGAGGGTAGTAGCATGACCCCTCTGGTGTGGGTGGGTGTGATGGTTCTTGGTAACTATAATATAATGTGATATATGGTGTTGTATGATATATGTACAGCACTACATGCATTTTGATTTCATTTCCATTATATCTGTTGAAACGCAATCATTGTCATTGGCAACGTCGGTCAGACATTGGCAACGTAACATTGGGCCTTCAGTGGATAAACAGTAGATTTGACGTCGAATTTCCGACAGACTGCCAACGTTGGCCCAATGTGGTTTTGCCAATGTGATCGCGATGTTGGCAGCACTTCGCTGGCCCTCTGTTGGACCAACGTTGTATTAACAACGCAGATCTCCCCAAACAATCGGCAACGTTGGCCCAACGTAACCGTGCTATCTGGGTGCTTGTTGTGATTTATTTGAATTTTTATTGGTTCATATGTGATAAGTATTATAGATTTTGTTTGAATCCTATCTGTTGAAGGAACAATCATTCAATATCGTGAATAATTATATCATATCAGGGATTTTATTTATGTTTGGCTACATCCTAAATGTAGATGCATGTTGTTCACATTTTCTGAGCTGTAAATACTTATGGAATATGACCTATTTAACATATATGTATATTTAATCATTATTTGTAGCATCAAATAACACAGTTGGTATAAATTATATGAATGTTACTGGAAGTAGTTTTGTTTACAAATACAATATGTAACTGATCTCTTCATAATGTATTCCTTGTTTTAAAAGTAGTGCAGTGGTGCAGTACATGCATTTGTAGTTATATGAATACAAAAGTGGTATATGAATCGGATCAAATATGTACCAATCAAATGTATGTATAGTTCAAACAATATTCCAAATACATTTACATATTACGATTTATTGTCATGAATGATGTATATTGAATATGGGCAATATTATATTGGACACTGCTGTCTACATGTGCAATAATATATCCATATGAACTATATGAGCTCATTCGTCTGGGTGTAAGATTTCATCACCGTGAAATAATATTTGTATACCAGTATATGTTAATTTCACTGCATGACTGGCCAGGCTAAATGGTTTCATGCACAATATCGCTCATGATTTCAGTGGCCAGGCTATAAACGCTTGCATCCACAATATTCATGTCGCCATCTCCACATCAGTGCATGGCCATGCTATGAATGCCTGTGTCTCAATACCATTCTCATATAGTGTACATGTACTAGACTGATATTCTAATTAATCATATTGAAACCTGACACCCAGATCAATGAGTTAATATCGCACACAATAATTATTTTAATGTACACAAAGACTTGCAGCAAAAATCTTCACAAATCATCATTATTGTTGTACCACTCAACTGATTATCTGGCACGCATGGCAATTACATGTAGTTATTGTTTCCAATGTCTCACAGGTATGCAAGTTCTGATTATTGAACTCTTGTATTGTATGACAGATTTAGATCTTCAGTCCTAGGGGGCACAATCAGCATGCATGATGATCTCTCCCAAACCGACAGAAATGTAGTATTTTTGTCAGAGCCACAGTAACTTATATTCAGGTAATCATGTATAGTTCAATCTTACGGCAATGATGATTGGCTTGATGATCTACACCTGTTGTTATTTATGGATGATACAGCAGTTATAGCAACTTCGCGGGAAGCCACGGAACACAAGTTGAAACTCCTTAAAGACCAAACAGATAAAATCGGAATGTTGTTTCATCCTACAAAATGCCAATATATATCTGTCAATACCGAAGACACTTCATCGATCAATATTGACAACATCTGTATCCAACATGTACAGGAATACTTGTACCTTGGTGCTATTGTATCTCACAACAACATTGTTTCCCAAATTAAACGCCACCTGGACATCAAACAATTTCACGTCAGAAAGTTTGTGTCATTTCTATCAAAAAATGCTGATGCTCCGTACCAAGTCAAATTGAAAGTATGGCAAAGTGCCCTAAAATCTGCAATGTTTTATTCAGCTGAAACATGGATAACTAGTGACCTCCGTGTGACCGAGTCTCCATACATGTCAACTTTGAAGTGCCTGTTAGGAGTTCGACCTACTACATGTAACGACATAGTTTTTGCCGAAACAGGAATCACTAACGCAAAATGCTTTATTATCGACAGGCAAGTCCGATTCATCACAAAATTGCGACAACGACCTCCTGACCACTACATTGTCCAGTTAATAGACAAAGCCATCGCCCTGCGCTCCCCAATGGGACGTAGAATCCATCAGCTTGAGTGTATGGAAACTGATGTTACAACCCATTTCAAAAGTGACCTCAAAACTAAACTCACCACCAGCACTAGCACCAGACGGAAAACATACCTCCAAATAAATCCAAAACTATCATTGAGCCCAGTACTCAAGTGTTCACCTTCAAGGACTATTCCAGAAACAAACAGAATTGCATACACCCGGATGAGACTGTCATCTCACCATCTTCGCATAGAAACGGGCTGCTGGTCAAGGACACCCATTGAAGAAAGAACTTGCAAATGCGGTGACCATATTCAATCAGAAGAACATGTATTATTATACTGTCCCTTGTCAGAACATCTACGAACCAATATGCGAATAACCCACAACCGTCTACAGGATTTATTCAGCTCTGAAAATGAACTACAGAACATTACTGCGTATTGCCACCAAATTCTTATATTATACCGGACATGAATACATACTAGAGACTTGAGACCTGGATTTCAATTATTTTAGTATTGTAACATTTATCATGTCAATAAACCTACCTACCTACCTATACTTTATTGTATTATAACACATGCATGAAATATGCACATTTTCATCAGAACTGTTATACGATTTTATTACCACACATGTATGGTAAAAAGAAGTTTTGCATTGTCTTGGCACCTGTCAGTTTCCTTGGTTAGAATATGCAAATTCCAATATACTCTACTTGCATAACTGTATATGTTCATTCTGTGGTTCAATATTTAGGAGTATGACAAACATGTACCATATTTTTTATTCATCCACTGGTAGAATTTCCTCTGCAAAAAAGTATATACATGTAACTACATGTATGTACGATACCCTTTCAAAGTGTGCGCATCCATTCCTACGTTAACACACTTATTTCATACTTGAATTACTTTCTTTTAGATGTCGAGTACACAATGTACTGATGAATGGTTATTTCACTCAAATAACTTGTTTGCTCATTAAACACCATATTGATTGATTATTTGATGAAAATAAATTTTTTAATCAATCTCAGTTGAGTTCTTTGATAATTTTTAATTCAATTCACCTTCAGTCTGGTCTTGTAGCACTGCAATATTTGTAAATCGGACATCACAAGATGGAAAGTTGCTAGCTCTGTCCCAACAGCAGAAATTCATGGAATTCCTACATGCATTCATTCAAACAACACATTTCAAGTTACACACTGCTTGAAAACTCACCACATATATTGCCAGTTGAGTTAGCATGGTTAGGACCCACAATTTTGATATGCTTTACGTGTTCTTTGGGGAGAACAATGCATTTTCGGCTTACATTTAAGGCGTGACGAGTAACAAAGCAATTTCAACAACTTCTAGTTAAAAGAGTTTGGCAATATTAGTTTGCAATATCTTGTGTTGATCACTGAGAAAAGATACCCTGGTATATAGGCGCATGCGCCTCAAGTATATTTGGATATATGCGCACCCCAATATTCACTTGGTATGCGCACTCCTAATATTCACTCGTAGGCACACCCAATATTCATTTTTAATTGTTAAATGTTGGTTCATTTCCCAATTTGTACAATGATAGGATATACATTAGAAGCATCTACGTAAAACACGTCTGTGGTTAAAACATTTATTATACTGACTAATGCTATCCTATTTCCTAGGCCTAACCAAAATATTGAGCATCATACATAATTTAATGATAAAGCCTGCAATTTTGGCGCAAATCTTTAACTACAGTACATGACAAGCACATGCACGTACATCACAGCTTGAAAAGTGGCATACTGTGCAGTATTATAGTGCAGCATAAAAAATGATGTGCAGGTACCTGTTAACAGCACTGTATAGTACATGCAGCAAGAAACAGGCGTAATTTGTCTAAGCTCTAATATATGGGGTGCGTCTATATGAAAATAATGTGTTCCAGCAGAAAAAATCTCACTTATAATCACATGCAACTATATTCGCATATAGGCACATTCGCGTATAGGCGCATGTGCCTATATACACATCAGTACGGTAGTAAGTCGTCACGTGATACCAGATGGGACTGTACATCTGAACCCATGGACGACTCGGCCCAGACAACTCGGCCCATACTTGCCAGGATTGGCTCTCAGAGCCATCCTGGCAAGGCCCATACAGCTCCGCCCTACGACTAACGTCGCCCCCAGGTGCCAGTCAAGTGTGATTGCAGTGTGGTGGGCAGCGACGCCTACTAAATCTAACAAACGTTACGGTCTTATACTAGATCTAGTACTTCTGTAACCATTGAACATTCAACTCAATAACTTTGATTTTCAAATAGATCTAGCATTGACCGAGTAGTGCTATACAATGGGCCGAGTCGTCTTTCGTGGCTTGAGTTGTCGCTGGCCGAGTTCTTCATGGGCCGAGCTGTCATGAAATCGAGGCCAAAGATGTTAATCAGCTGTTAATGCGCATGCGTAGCGTTCTTTACTTCTGTGCCGGTCGAACTCAAAACTTCTAGTGAACTGCACAACTGATTAAAAAAAACTGATTTAAAAAGAGCAGGAAAATAATCATCGATCTGCTGACCATGGCTTTTGTAAAAGCCACAACGTCTTCATCTCAGACATCTGACATACTGACAGGATACGTTCTCGACGTCTCTCCTGTGAAACAGTCAGCCACCGGAAAAACCCGCTATTTCAGTGGGACAATCCAGACGGACAGGGATCAAGTGCGGAAATTTATACCCTTTTCTCCTGACAAACGAGCTGACGTGGCAACGGTCGAAAAATCCGGGACTGCTGTCACTTTGAAGAACATCGAATTCGTCGCAAGTCGACTGAATCCAGAGGTGAACGACATCAGACTCACAAAGAAGACCACTATCCAAGTCTCCGAGGTACCCTTGGCCTTCGACCGCAAAGAAACGACTCCACATACACACACCATTCAGGAGTTGAAAGACCTCCACTTGTCAAAATCTGATAAGGTATGTTTAACCTACAGCCAAAATTTGTAACTACGCAGTGGCAAAAAAATAAATTGTCCAGCATGACCAGTGTTTTCATCAGAAATATGTCTAGTCATAGCATGTGCAACACAATAACTCTAGAAGTCCTCCTGAAATAATCTGTAATGCTATGCATGGAGATTATGCCACCAGCAGAGAACATTTAGAAGTATAAAATAGAAATTAATATAAACTATACATCAAAGTAACAAATTGCTGTTTTCACCACACGCAGGTCACTGTGAACGCCAAAGTGCTCTCCATGGAAGGCATCAAACGACAAGAACTTTTTCTAAAAATGAAAAAGCGCCAGAGTGTCGTCATCGCCGACCACACATCTGCTTCCACACTAACTCTCTGGGAGAGCCTTGTGGATACAGTCATCGAAGGTGAATCATACGAGTTCACAGCACTTTCTGTCCGTGACTTCGATGGATTCACGTTAACCATGACGCCAGACACTCAAATCCTGACAATTCCACCAATCACCAATGTGGCAGATGCATCAACTGCACAACCCACACTGTCCGGAATCCGTTTCGGCAGAGGATATTGGGAAACGATATTTTTCGGTTGGGAAACGATATGTTCGATTGGGAAACGCCAAGCTGCAAGGGGGTATGTGTTGTTTTCCTCAATAAGGTATGAAAAATAGGTATAATCGTTGACCAGAAGAAAGACAAACATGCGCTGATGTTGTATAAAGTCTTCAGTGTCGACCAAACCTGCTATACTTGAAGTAATATCGTTTTTGTGATGTGAAATGCGATGAAAATCACACCGAAAATCAACAAATGAACACTGATGATTAAATATGTGTCTGATGGACACAAAAAGTAAAACGAGTCAAGAGAAAGGTGTATTACATGATCCCCACCGAAAAGAAACATTTTACATCGTCTCATTAATAAATGTTTGCTGATTTTCTGAACCATTGATGTTTCGGTGGGTAAACGATACTGTTCCGATTGGACAACAGTTCTGGTATAGATGTTTCGATTAGTAAACGATATTTTATTGGAAATGTATGGCCCGTTAACATGGTTAAGGCTCGTTTTTGGCTATTATTCATTCATACTTATTATTTCTTCCAACAGATGGCGTCTTGTGGCCTAAACGCCGGGTGTTATAACTGTCATTCCAAGTTTGAGGACTCTAACCACATTGTGAAGCACTCATTTGACAAACACCAAGAAAAAAACCTTTTCAACACTGAGACCCGCTGTGGACAAGGAAACAGGGAAAAATTAGCTTAGAAGTATTACCGGAGAACTGTACAATGTTAAGGTCTCAAAGTCTGCAATGGTAATTTTTCAACAATGTCTGCCCAAAGGGGACATTATTTTCTATATGCTTACAATTGATTCTTAAGTTGGAAAGTCGATAATGAGCGAGATATTAGCCATTTCGTGCTCTGACAAAAAAAATAATGTCAAAGGTCAACTTCAAGCTTATGAGAATATTCGGCATATGTTATTTCCTATATGTCCACAATTGATTCCTAAGCTGTAAAGTTGATAATAAGCGAGATATTAGCCACTTTGTTGTCTGACCTTGAGATAAGATCAAAGGTCACGAAAACTCCACAATTGATTCCTCAGCTGTAAATTCGATAATAAGCGATATATTGGCCATTTTGTGCTCTGACCTTGAAAAATGAGATCAAGGCCAAATTCAAGGTCATCAAGAAATTTGACGTATATCATTTCCTGTATGTCCACAATTGATTCCCAAGCTATAAAGTCGATAAGGAGCGAGATATTAGCCATTTTGTCCTGTGACCTTGAAAATTAGGTTGAATGTGAAATTCAAGGTTATGAGAATATTCATTTATATCATTTCCTTTATGTCCACAATTGATTCCTAATCTCTAATCTCAATATTGAGTGAGATATTAGCAATAATATGTTCCATTATAAAGCACAAGAGAATTTAACATGGGAAAGTCCCATTTGGGCCAAGTTTGGGCCAAAATGGCCCACTTTGAGCGATTCAAGGGCAAAGAAACTCAGACATGCCACAAAGGTACATAAGGGTGATCTTTTCAAACGATAATCTGAAACCGTCTGAACAGTTTTTGAAAAAATGGCCACCAAAGACCAAAATTGACCAATTTTCTGACAAAAAGGGGCGCTTTGACCTTTCGAGGTCATTGAAGGTCAAATTTAAGATCACCACCGAAACCACAATATATGATTTCCTTTTTGAATGTGCCAATATGTAAGCTCCATCTTTAAGTGTTCTAGGAGTTTACTCCATATAGCTCCCATTGTGAAGGAAAAATTGCGTGAAATCCAAAAAAGTTTTCAAAGGGGGAAATTTTTTTGGTTGGATACCATAGTGACTTGATTTGGGACGAAAAAGTTTTTTTTTTCACCAACCTGTCGAAAATTCAAAATGGCCGCCACATCCAGACCGGCGATTCAAGGGCAACAAAACTTATACACTTCAAATAGGTACATAAGAGGAATCTTATTAAACAAAAATCTCAAAACTTATCGGACAGTTTTTGAGAACACAGCTAAAACTGAATTTTGGGCCTTTTGAGCCTAAATATTGGGCCAAGGCACTCCATCTTAATACACATTGTCAAGGACCCAAATTAGCATGTTTTGAAACAAAAATCTCGAAACTTTTTCTATTATGTCGAGCCGGGCACATGATTCACCGTCCTTATTTCACACCCAAAATGTTGTGCATACAGTCATATAATTAATAATTCACTCGAGGTAACCTTTCACTAAAGACCACACAGTATTGCTTGTGTATAACAGTTGATCTCGTATTTCATATGTACAAAACTTTCCGTTTCCCAATCGAAACAGCATGGTTTACCAACCGGCGCCTTCTCTATACGTATCGTTTACCCACCGAAACATCAATGGTTCAGAAAATCAGCAAACATTTATTAATGAGACGATGTAAAATGTTTATTTTTGTTGGGGATCATGTGATATACCTTTCGCTTAACTCGTTTTACTTTTTGTGTGCATCAGACACATATTTAATTATCAGTAGTCATTTGTTCAAAATGGAGTGATTTTCATCGCATTTCATGTCACAAAAATGATATTACATCAAGTATAGCAGGTTTGGTCGACACTGGAGGCTTTATACAACATCAGCGCATGTTTGTCTCTCTTCTGATTAACGATTACACCTATTTTTTATACTTTATTGAGGAAAACAACACATACCCCCTTGCAGCTTGTCGTTTCCCAATCGAACATATCGTTTCCTACCGAAAAATATCGTTTCCCAATATCCTCTGCCGAAACGGATTCCGGACAGTGACCCAAGCACAACCAAAAAAACATCGACGTTCTAGGAGTCGACGTTCAACTGGTGAAGAGGTGTGTCGCATGCAAGCGGATCGCTCCTCAAACTGGTCAGGGTAAAGTCACCGTAAAATGCGACGGATGCAACATGTTGCAAAAAGTAGCAAATCTGCAAAGCATTACTACAGCCAATATAGTCTGTAGCATGGCAGACAACACAGCTACACCATGTAAATTCACCCTGACCAACGACATATTGATTGACTTTGCCAACAGCATCGGCCATCCACAACTGATCCAACATAAGGCTCAGCTAGAAGAGAAGATCCTGTCTGCAAAGTTGACCATCACACTGTCCGAAAATAACAATGTCGTTCGGGTATGTCCACAATAATGTGGACCACTTTGTCATGTTGTGTGACATTGCAAAACAAAGCGATTTTGTTGTTTTATTGTGCTTTAAGCCTCTGGTGCAGACCCTGAAACATATTCACATGGTAATTTTGTTTGATTATATATGAAAAATCAATGGTTAGAAAATATTGTTCACTCAGACACCCGCAGATATGGTAATATTGCAGGTGTCCATGTTTCATTGAATCAAATTGTATTACTTCGAAGTAGAAAATATTCTGATTATTGATTACATGTATTATTGTCAACATACCCGAATGACATATGACAGGTGTCCATCTTTCGTAAATTTGTATGTCGGGAATGTCCATGTTACGTTGAATTCTATTATATTTGTACTTCAAAAGCAAAAAACATTATTCTGATTGTTGATTACATGTGTTATTGTCAACATACCCAAATGACATATGGCAGGTGTCCATAATATTTTTCGCATGTGGCAAATGTCCATGTTACGTTGAATTGTTTTACTTCAAAAGCAGAAAACATTATTCTGATTGTTGATTACATGTGTTATTGTCAACATACCCAAATCACATATGGCAGGTGTCCATGTTACATAACTTCGTATGTGCCAAATGTCCATGTTACGTTGAGTTGTTTTACTTCAAAGCAGAAAGCGCGATAATTCCAATTGTTGATTAGGCCACACGAAATCAATTATTTACTCAATGGATTTCCCGCACTAAAATATTGTCTTTGAATTTTTTAGTGAAAAAAAAAACTACAATAATAACCCTTTTTGTGTGTAAATTTCTAGAAATTTTTTGTAAAAAACACTTTCAAACGTACATAACCTTTTTTGTCACAAGAACCCATTGAGTAACTTATTGATTTGGCATGGCCTACATGTGTGACAAACATTATCGTCAACATATCCCAATAACATAATGGCAGGTGTCTATTTACGTTGAATTGTATTATTACTTTGAAGCATAACAAAAAAAAAAAAATTTGATTTTGTTCCATGGCAAAAAAGTCCGTAATCAGCAATAAATTTGTTTGTTTTACAAACTGAATTGCAGATATCACTCACCCATGATGTTGGCAAATTTGGAATTGCAGTGAATTTACAACAATTGGCTTATATACTGCCAAATGTGCAAACTCATTCCAATTTAAGTTAAGCAAATACTATGGAATTGCATGCATTGTATCCTCTGAACGAAGTTTGCCGAATACTATTGATTTGTGCCGCTGTAGATTTCTTGTGCATGCTCTACAGGCCGTTGACAAGTTTTTGTAGGGACATAAGTATACATAGATTCACGACACTCATCAATAATGGTTACCATAGCAACCAAAATAGCTGACTACCAACACAGTTTTCAAGCATATTCAGTAGATGAACCCTATTGTTTTGGAGCTCGCTGAGCTGGCTCCGAGGTCTGGTTTGTCCATGAACCTGAAATACCTGTCAAATCGTTTCCAGATCAAAACTCGACAAGAATTGGTTCTGTCATTCTGAAACTTCACAGGGTGATTCATATAGTGTCAAGAGAGGAACCCTATTGATTTTGGGCCCTGTTTTGTCAGCCAACCTCCGACCCATGGCTCGAAACCTATTTTGCTATCTCACAAACCGTGCTTCGTTGAGCACAACAGACGGGACCAAAATGGCCAAAATTCCACTTTTTGGCATATTGCTTGAAATCTGTTGAGTAACTTTCTTTTTAATTTCACGTGTGGGTGACAATTAGGAATGTTTATTCAAAACCAGCATTGTCCGGTAACCTTCCTTAGCCCTTGGGTTAATTTTTTCTCAGTCCAGTATGACCATTTGAAATGATAAGAACAAATTGGGGGATGCCACAAAGCCTATAGGCTTTTATGTCTAGTTTGATTTCTTATTGTACCCATACAGAAAATGTGTTTCCAGCAACATTTACGAACATGTTTTGACAATAGAGTTTAAGATCAGTGTAACAATTTATATGTTGGAAAATCAATACTCTGCATTTCTCATGACTGCCGGTAAGCTACAGCACCCTTGGTGCTATGTTTAATATTGCATACATTTGAAAGCAACTGCTTTAAAGTGCATCAAGCATTTATAACTCTGTGTGCACTGGCAGGAGAGGGCCCAACCAGTGACCCTGAAATTGAGGAACACTTCAGACGATCACTGGGTAGCAAGTACCGCACGTTGTTCAGTGGCTGCATTGACCAGGACAGTCAGCCGGCTAACAGCCTCCTGCACATCAGTGGTCAGTCTTCACGTCAATATCACCGCTTGCCCTCACAACACATACAAACTAGTGCACAAGGTATAGTTTGTTTTAAAAATTACCAATCTGAAATACTACATGCTCGTACTTGTACCGAGCTAAGTAGACCATCGGACTACCACAAAAAAAGTGTGCCATTATGAGTGCCATACTGTGGCCAGCCGTTTGAACTCCCGCCAAAACTGATCAAAGCATGCGCAGTGCGCAGCTTCCTTCTTCACCTTTTCTTGTCTGGGGCCATCTTGCTGGTTGCAGACCTGTAGAAGTTAGAAATTGTCAAGATTACCGTCTTTCACCATAGATAATCCGCACTTTTAGGCCGCCAAAACGAGGGAAAACTTACAGGGTGCGGATTATACATTGAAACATAAAATCTGTATGCTTTTTCGGTGGCCAAAAAATCGTTTGACAGGCAGTGACACTGGCGCAAGTCGATCGTGCGTGGACGATAATGGAGGAATCTCGTGATCAAGCAGGAATGTTGCATAGCTGAATACGATTTGGCAAGAAATATAACTCGAATCTTGAGTCATACGTTAATGGACTGGCATTCGTATTTATTTCCATTAATAGTGTCATGTCGTGTCTTTTGACTCTTTTCAGATCGGAATTTATGGTGAAAACATCATCAGAATCTTGCTGTGCCGGATTTGACCCGCAGATGGCGCCACTGTTAGGGATCGTCTCCATGTGGGGTTGAATGTCATGATTGCCAATTAAAACTGATGATTGCTATTAACAGATTAAAAGTGTGTGAAACAATCGTGTTCCTCGATTTGTTTATTGATGCAGGAAGTCGAACAAGTATTTGGAATATTATTTATTGGCACATGAACGATGAATGAACCGACATGGAAATTTTTCTGTTGAACATTGTGAGACGACCCCTTAACTTGGACAGGAAGATGGAAACAGCCTTGACATTGCTTGCGAATCCATTTTTGTCAGCAACTCAAGAAACTCGCAATCGCCTTCTGAAATAAAAAAAGATTGTTTTTTTATTGACAAAAACAACAATAGAAATCATGTGTTTCGATGTCAGCTAGTCACTGAAGCATGAAACTTCCTGCCGGCCTATTGTCGGCCAAAGTTTGTCACACTTGAATGATCGCGACTGATCACTGTTGATTGACCGATCGGGCTCGCGACTCGACGAAATTTCACACCTCCACCGGAGAATGGGGGTGCGGATAATACACTGAGTAATAGGTTTTTCCCGAGAAATTGAGCCTCAAAATGGGGGTGCGGATTATCTATGGTAGCGGATTATCTTTGGTGAAAGACGGTATGCCATTTATTGGCATGTATTTAAGTATTCTAGTGGCATTATTTCACCTCTTGGCTAATGCTTTCATGATTGGAAGGCATTAAACGGATGAGTATTGGGTTTTGGTTGATCTGAAATCACTTCAGATTACGTGCATCTGGATCTCACCAATTATCGCCCATTTTGTTTGTTTACTGTTTCAACTGCATTGGTGTGAGATAATTTTCCCACGATCTCCCATAGCTCTTCCAAATTTGATATTTTTCTGGATCTATCGATTGTTTTGGTTGGTTCAAGAGTAGTTCGAGATATCTGTGGATCTGTCTGTGTCTTTGGGGCTATACCCTGAACGGGTCTATCCACAGTGTAAACTTAACACCCTCTGTAGATGGGAGAAGCACGAGTCTTTCTTCGATTGTTTAGGGCACAGTCCCAAGGACTTTGATGATCTTCGTTGTGACCTTTGGTCTTGAAGACCCTCCCACTTTGAGTCCGCCACTGCTAAGTACGCAGATTCGTCTGCGACTAAGCGTGATGATCTTGCTCTGGTTTACGCTCATAGCAAGGCTTCTGGCAGTGACGGCCCCAAGGTGGCAGACTTCGGGCCGACAGAGGCACAGCAGAGCAGCTTTGCCACAGGGCTGTCTCAGGAGGTTTTAACCTCAAGTATCTTATCGGTCCTTAAGTGTTTGGGGTTGGTCCCTCCTCCCCAGGGTCCTTTGGTTCCCGGCCCTTCTGGCCTCCTGGGGGTGGGTGTCCCTGTGGGCTCCTCCGGGCCTGCCTTTGAGAAGCCTTCCAAGCATAAGAAGGCTAAGAAAGCTTCTCGCAAGAAGTCGGCGGCCGAGGATCCCTCTGCTTCTGTGGCTTCTCTAGAAACACAGGAGTAGCCCTGTCTTCCCTCCCAGAGTTTCGTTTCCCCGGCTCCCAAGAGCTTCTGCTCCTAAATCTCTGCCGGGGTGTCACCCTAGGTCATCTCTCTTTGATGGCGGGGTGTCATCGAGGGCCTTGGCCCAGTCGACAGTTCTGCCTCATTGGTAGACTCAAGTGTAAGTTAGTCGGAGTCATGAGACCAGTCCCTGGGCTCCTCGATCGCTCCATTCGGAGTCGATCAGATCGACAACGATCATGCTGGTCATGATATTGGGGCTGGCGTCATGTGCTTGATCATGTTCTATCGGCATGCGATCGGGGGTCTGTGGTCGACTTGGCGGTACCTTTCGGATCCCTAGGGTCGATAGGTCTCTGCAGGGGGCTGACGATCGTCAATCGGACCAGGACTCTGATCTCGACCAGGTGGAAAGCTCAAACTTTCGGTGGGCGATCGCGACCAGGAGGTCAAGGTTCCAAAGCCCGTTCAGGGTAAAGATCGATTTGCTTCGACTGTTGAGCCACAGCATATCGCCTTGCCTGTGGCTCCTGCTCTGTTGTATACAGTGCAGCATATTAACAATAGGGTCACCTCTAAGCAGGAATTGTCTCGTATCGAGGCATTCTTTCCCATTTGGGAAGCTTCGGCCGCTGTTGTGGAGACCTATCATTCGTCTGGCGTCCCAGCTGAAGACCCCCATCTTCGCTTGTTGTCTCACAAGCAGGGTGTAGCCTGGTCTGCTTACGTCAAGAAGGCTTGCCTTCAATCGTGGTAGTCCATGATCCATCAGTTGATGGGTCAGCTTTCTCTTGCGGATCACCTGACCACGTTGGTAGAGGAGTTTATGGATGAAAGTGCACTGCCCGATGGGGAGCGCCAGTCCTTGACAGCGCTGTAAAAATTGTCTGGTGTTCTCAAGGGGGCTGAGCGTAACTCGGCCTATCTAGGCGCTCACTGGACCTCTCGCGCTTACGTCGGTCGATGAAGTAGAGATGAGGGCTTGGCCACTGTTTTCGGGGTTCACTTTTGGTGATGCCTCGCGGGAGGATGTTAGGCCTTTAGGCAGAATCTTTGCGATGAGGCGCTCACTAGGGTGAGTGCTGAGAGCAGTGATGCGGGGAGGGCTGCTGGGAAGAAGCATAAAGCTTCGACAGCAGCTCCGCCGCAGTCTCTTCAGGCATCGTCCTCTGCCAAGTCGTCCTTTCAGGGCACTTAGCCTACCCACCGCAGGGTGCGGGGAAGGGAGGTGGTAAGGGAGGTCGGTTTCATGACGGAAAGTCAGCTTGCAAGAATTGACTCTCCGTCCGATCACAAACTCTGTTCCCACCCCTCTGTCAGAACCAAACAATTGTACATTGGAGGAAAAAAGTACATGTACCAGTTTTGATAAATCTAGCAGTGATAGGCCTACTACATCTGACAATATATCTTTGAGTGATACATCGTCAAAGCTATGTCTGGAGGTAATAAAGGTGTTTATGGAATACCGAAATTTCTTTCCAAACCCACCCGACAGAAGAAATCAGGAAACGAAAGTGAACCAAACCGGGAAAATGGCGACGTCTTCAATGTCAAGGCCGTTTGAACGCGAGATTAGGCGCAAAGAAAGCGTTGCAACGGCGAGAGCTCATGTTCACTTTTGACATCGTCATGATCTGAAACTTTCCGATTTTTGGCGGCCCAGAATGAAAATTTCATGACGTGTGTATTTATGATTGATACCTTAATTTTAACAGCAAGGAATACTGCGCAATTCCCACACATTGCGAACTGTATGAAGGCGTACAATTGCTTCACAATGTACTGCAAACCAAATCAACAGACGTGGTCGGTGCCCGCCGGCTTTCAAGATACTACTTGTTTCAGTCACATGATCAGGCTTTGCGTGATTGGTTGGCATGGTTGGGAAACTGGGGTAAAAATTACGTCATGCACATTCATTCATAAGGCCCCACTTGATTGGTTACAGAACTAGTTCGTAGTATGCAAATGACTTCATAGTAAAAGATGGCGTCGTAAATTCATTCATCTCCATTCAAATTCCCGCCTTTTTTTCGCAGCTTGCCTGTCGCTTTGTGATTGAAAAATCCTGATCAAAACTAGGGGCTCGTTTCTCGAACAGTTCGCAAATAGGTTTCGTATGCCATGATTTAAGAAACAACTTAAGCAATGCGCAAGTAATTACGCAAGTCTGTTTCTCAAACCTAACTTACGCATTTCTCAAATGTGTGTTCGTAAGTAAAGCCAATCGAGTTCGTAAGTAATGGCTGGTGGTAGTTTCTATGGTAACGCGTGCATGAGTGATGTTATTTGTCACGAGCAGTGACAGACGAGTAGGTGTTTACACCTACGTACTGCTGGATTCTACACCAGGTTTGCTGTCTCTTTAGTCTGACTAAATTTTGAATAGTCTCCGAATATAATGGCTGAGTCAAAAAGTAGAAAAAGAAGTTTCACACCAGAAGAAGTAGAAGTAATGGTAGATGGGGTGGAAGCCAGGAAGGGGATGCTTTCCAGTCGATTAAACAATGTTGTAATGAATCAGAAGAGAAGAAATTATGGGAGACAATTGCTACTAAAGTCAACAATGTCAACGTGAAGGGGGACCGGACCGGTGTTCTTGTTTGCAAGAAGTGGTACGATGTGCAAAGCGCCACAAAGAAGAAGGCGGCGCTTGAGAAGAGGGAAAGGTTGATGACTGGGGGCGGCAAGAAGGCCTCCAACACTGACTTGTCTGTGCTAGAGGAGAAAATGGTCGCTGTGATGGGGCCAACGGCTCTCAACGGGATCGACGGTGGCCGTGACACCATGATCATGAGCAGCCAGTCTTCTGAAGACGAGTCCGACACGGAGGAACACGACGAAGGTATTCCAGCTGCAAATTCCAGCTCAGCTGATCTGACAGATGCTGTTTAAGTGGCAGACCCTTCGCCTAAAACAACCCCGATACCCATTGGTCCGCGTAGAACAGAACCAACATCATCCAAGCGAGGATATAAGTCATACCACCGCTGACGATATGCTGGAAGTTGAAAGAAAAAGGCTGGCAATAGAGGAGAAACGACTCGAAATTGAAACTCAGAGGCTAGAAGTTGAGAGGGCGCGACTTGTCATAGAAGAAAAACGCCTAGCAATGGAAGAGAGCAGACGTGGCCTGACCAATATGAAAGCTGTGAAGGTTCAGCAACCTACTGCCCCAGTCAACTACAGTTTTCAGCAAGATTTCGCTGGAGGATTTATCCCCGAAACCTATGTTACAGAGAGCAGGAATGTTAACACAACATGTGTTCTGCACTACAATGACATGTGAATTTTTTTTTGCCGTTACGACAGTGTATTTCGATCTGACATTCGTTGTGTACTTCCTACCAACATTAGTTCTTTGTTTGTGAAGTACAACATTGCACAGTTCAACAGATGCCTACTGACATGTTCTTAGCATTTCATATTCTTGTTCATAAAATACATCACTTGAAAGTTGTAGTTGTTTTTAGCTTACCGGCCCATATGGGTCGATAAGCTATTGTCGTGGTTTACGTCATTCGTCCGTCATTCGTTCGTCCGCAAAAAACTTTTTTTTTGATGAATTTTTTTTTGCGAATTTGGTGGCCATTTTTGATGAAAAACGGCTAATTCTTGACTTTGATGGCCTTTTACTTAAAAACTGCATGATCAGTTTTGAGATTTTTGTTTCAAAACCTTACCCTCATGTACCTCTATGACATGTATAAGTTTCATTGCCCTTTAATCGCTGGTCTAACGTGTGGTGGCTATTTTGATTTTTTTGTCTCATATTGAGCAATTATTCGTTTTGAGCCATTTCCAGCAAAAAAAAGGGAAATTTGGTTTACCACTGAAAAATTTTTGGGAAAATTTTTCTGTCGAACTCGAAATTGACCTTCAATGACCTTGGAATGTCAAAACGACCTTCTTTGTCGAAAAAACGATGATATATATATATTTTTGTTTTTCGTGGCCATTTTCTCAAATTCTATTCAGACAGTAATGTTTTACTCAAAATCATGCATAAGATTTTCCTTATGTACCTTTGTGATGTGTATATGAAGTTTTGTTGCCTTTAAAGTGACGGTCTACATGTGTCGACCATTTTGATTTTTTGACGTGTACTCGAAAAAAATTTATTTTGTTCAATATCAAGTCATTGTTTGTTTTCAGCTATTTTTCAGGGGAAAATTTTTTTTGGGGCCATGGAAAAGTTAAATTTCATCCAATTTTTAGGTTACCGCATCTAATGCCATGGCGTTTCATCCGTCGTCAGCGTCGGTGGCTGCGTCAGCATCGTCCGTCTACATTTTATCTTTGCAGTTTACAGTCGAATCTTCCTGAATTTTTGCACAAAAATGATTAACAATATTTCAAGACAGAATTATTTGTTATTGAAAAATGACCAACTTTGGAATTTGACGGCCATTTTCTCAAAAAACTGTTTGATCAGTTTTGAGATTTTTGTCTCGAATTATTATCCTCATATATTACCCTCATATTATTACCCCGGTCTGCGTCTTGTGGCCATTTTGATTTTTGTTGGGGTCCCAAATATGACTTTCCCATGTTGAATTCTCCTATACTTTATAATGGGACATAATATGCCTGCTATCTCACTTAATATCGAGATTAGGAATCAATTGTGGACATATTGGAAATGATATATGTTGAATATTCTCGTGACCTTGAAGTTGACCTTCGACCTTGAATGATACTAAAGTGTTTGTACTGCGCCAGTGGCTGCAATTTAGTTCTCTCTCACGTCAAAGTAATAATTGTGCCTACTGGACTCGATTTGTACAATAGAAAGTGGATATATGTTTGACTAACAACCTCTGGATACTAGTACTGACATTTGTAGGATATTTTACACAGACAATTGGTGGTTCCAATGGACATACACTTGGAATATTGTTCTACTGACAGAACGAACAACGTCCATTAATGCTGGCAGTCAATGAACCATGAAAAGTGGCCGGTTGTTTACATGCTACCTCCAAGCATTCATCGCCTGTGTGTTACCAACTGCATGCCCCGTTGATCACTCTCGTGGTTATGTGGTTACTTCATCTGGCAGTGTGTGTGTTTATCAACAACCCAACGTGACTCTCACCAGTGGATACCCTCAGGCATTCATGGGGCCTCGTTCGTACCGTGGCTGCTCTGGTGGACGCAAACGCCGGATCCCAGTAAGGATTACTTCTAGAGGTGAATCAACAGATACGACCAGAAAGTGTAATTCCCAACACTTGGTCACCGTTCCACTTCAACCTCAGAGTGCTGAATCTCCATCCATAAACTGTAAGTTTGCTGTCTGGAATGCTCGATCAATAGTCAACAAACCAGACTGTGTTACTGATCTTGTGCTATCGTCTCAACTGGATATTCTCTGCATCACTGAGACTTGGCTCACAGAGTCAGCTATGAACGCACCCGTTTTGGCTGATATCTTGAATACACTCCCAAATTTCGACATCAAGAGCCAACCACGTTCATCCAAAGGTGGCGGAATTGGCGTCTTATTCAATAGAAACTTCCGCGTTACTGTCAATCGCACTGGTGAATACTCATCATCTTGATTTGACTTTGTCAATAGGCCGTGATGCACTCCGCCTGGTAACAGTGTACCGCCCTCCCACACAAACTAAAACGGACGTCCAATCAGTGTGTTTTTGGATGACTTTTCTAACATGTAGTCCAGTTGCCAAATGACTATTTTCTTGTGAAGCATGTTTTGGCGTCATTATGAACTTTTTTTGTTGATTCATCATCTCTGAGCATTCCTGAGTCAGAATCAACCTTGGCACCCTTGGGGAATTTTTTTCAGAGTCGAAAAACAAAATGGCTGCCACCGAATACCGCTGAATTTACTTTTTTGACAATATCTCCGCTTCTAGGCCACTTAGAAGCACAAACTTGGTGTCTACTACTAGGTTTTCATGGTCAAGGAATCCAAATATAATACTGTCAAACTTGTATATATAACAGCTTATCCGGTTTTCGAGATTGACGAACCTGATTCTTAAAAAAAATGGTTCTGTTCAAGTCATATGCATTTTCCACTTTAATCAACAATATTGGTGTTCACTACTGGGTTAATGAATATATAGTACTGACCCAACAAAAGCTGTATGATTTTAACTCATCAACTGTTGCATGTGACAACATTGTGGGTCATTTACAGATCATAACTTGATCAGTCATCATTATCGCCTTCCTGAACAGGTTCTTCTTTGTACATTCGTTGCAACAATCTTGGCTTAAAAGACAGCCACGGAACTTTGAACAACGCATCTGTTGTTGAGCAGGGGACTTCCACAAAACTGGCATTCGAGCATGGTGTACATGCCGAGCAAATGCATTTTGTGATGGGGTAATACCTTCAGTTTTGCAGCCGATGTTATCTTCGAGTTTGCCACCTTCACCTTCCGTACAAATGTCGGTAAACAGACACAGACATTGATCACTTCTCCGTTTGGAACAATAACAGGCAGCATTAAAGGCAGTCATTGTTTCTTCTGTTCCTAGTTAACCAAGTTAGTTGAGGCGATGTCCTCCCATGTGGGACTTCAATGGTGAGGCACTCACAAACAGATATCAAGATACAAAATTGCACAGTACGGCCAGCATAATATACCGCTTGGGGTGCTGTGAGGTTTACGTAAGCTTTGATAGATACAGACCAACACGAAGCAAATGACAAGATCTTGCCAGACGGTATAAAATGAAATAATAAAAAAAAACATCAGCTCAGTCTATACATGATACTATTTCTGCAAAATGTGGTTCACCGAGTAACCTACAACAAGGCTCGATTGAAGCCGTTCATCTACTTCAGTGGAATAGCCACCAGTCATGTCTTGAAGACGACCAAGGAGGGCGAGCTGATCACACTCTGGGGAAGGCCATTTCAATCAGGTGTTGTGCCGGAATAAATGACTGGTACATGTTGACAGTTGTTTGATATTGTGCGAACTGGCCTGGTCCTTGTCTGAGACAGCTCAGAAGGATGATGATCAATCCATTGGCCATCTTATACAAACGGGTCAGCGTCATTCTCCTTCTCCACTCCATGAGTGATATCCAACTGAGGTCATTAGGAATAGCTGTAATGCTGTCTGAATGACGATTGTCATAGGGTTCCTTTGCTAGAAATCTGGCCGCAGATCACTGAACCTTTCCAAGCTGGTTTCATAGCTTGGCCTGATGTGGGCACCGGACCATACAGCAATATTAAATGAGGTCAGATGAAAGCGAAATTTTTCCTCTGGCTTGGATGACTTGTCACGTCGAATAAGGTTTCTACAAAGGAAGCATAGTGCCCGAGTCGCCGTCGTTTATGGGTTATCATTCTGTACTGTCCTGCCACCTATGGAATATTGATACAGTATTGAAATCCATTTGCCTTTTGTGAATTCATCAAACAAATATCTGCACGCAGCCTGGTGGTTGATGTTAAATTCATCGTGATGTCATCTATGAAGAGTAGAAACAGCAGGTACTAGACATTCAGAGGCCAGATTTCCATCCACGTGGATCTTTTGGGTTCTCTGCTTTTTAGTCTGGAGTGTAGGATCATGTGTCTTGCTGAAGTCTAGTATGGCCGTATGTACTTGTTTGCATCTGTTTGGGGAAGTCAGGTCGTGAATCGTAATGATGAGTTGGGACTCATACGGACGTTTAGCTCGGAATCTGTGTTGGCAGTCGACTAGGATATTGTGTTCGTCAAAATGGTCCATCATGTTGCTCACCAGAATATGTTCACATTAGCTTTCCTCCAGCATTCGTCAAACTGCTCGAACACACCGAAGCATAGCAAAATATATGCCAGGTGTACATGTCTCAATGGGGGAGGTGGGTGTGACACTGTGTACTACAGTATCTGTTTGGCATTGGAAAGGCCACAGCATTGAAGACACCCTAGAGGGGAAATCACCTAATCTAACTCGGTCAACCAGAAGCAAATGGAACAAACCTGATGTCAAAAACGACTGCTTCTTTTGCTGCCTATCATGGTTTCAAACTGAGAGATGATATGTTTGTTCACCACCATCCTGTGAAGAACACATTAACCTCGAAACTGAAGGTATTGCCCCTATCACAAGATGACTTTGTTCAGCATCAACATCGTACTCAATCACAATTCTTATGTATAAATCCGCTGCTCAATCAGATCCTCCACACTTTGACCCTAACCAATATGGTCGGAATACAGATGGAGACGGCACATGCGTCCAACCCCGCTACACTGTACCTTACGCCATTCTACAAACAGTCGAATATGGATGCCCCACCAGCTGGCCATGTTCCACTGGGAGATGTGACTGTGTAGTGCCACAGGTGTCTTGTTCAAAGTTCTGTGCCTGTTATTCTGGACCAGATTGTTGCAATGAACATATCAAGGAAGAACCTGTTCAGGAAGATGATAATGATGTCGGTTCAAGTTACGAAGAAGTGTCAATGACTCGTAATGTTGCCACATGTAACACCTAATTTGATAGTGAAAACATATTGTCACATTTATTGCCATTGATTTATTGAGTCTGAATACATAGTAGTGGACAGCAATAAATGTTGTACTGAGTGGCAAATGCCTGAGCATTTACATGGTTTAATCACTTGACCAAAACCAGATTTTTCAAATATCTGGTGGTTAATCTCGAAAATCTGATGAGCTGTTATATATACAAGTTTGGCATTATTTTAACTGGATTCCTTGACCATGAAAACCTAGTAGTAGACACTAAGTTTGTGATTCTAAGTGGCATAGAAGCGGAGATATTGTCAAAGAAGTAAATTTAGCGGTATCCAGTGGCAGCCATTTTGTTTTTCGGCTCTGGAAAAAATTCCCCAAGGGTGCCAAGGTGGCACCCGGCTGATTCTGACTCAGGAATGCTCAGAGATGATGAATCAGCAAAAAAAGTTCATTATGACGCCAAAACATGCTTTTCTGCAGTTCTGCTGGACTAATGCTTGAACACCTGGTGATAGCTCCTGGTGATCTCATGGTTGTGGGTGATTTTAATCTCCACATGGACAATAACGCTAACCTTGATGCAGCCAAGTTCCTCGAGTTGATACAGTCTGCTAATTTGTCTCAACTAGTGTCATTCCCAACTCATAAAGGTGGACACTGTCTCGACCTTATCATCACCAGGAGATCTGACTCATTACTCGTTGGTGAACTTCATCCTGTGTTTGATCTTTTGTCTGATCATTATGCAGTATCATGTTGTCTGTCGTTGTGCAAGCCCGCGCAATGCACTAGGACTATGACCTCCAGAAATATCAAGATGATCTCTGTTCCATCCTTCATGGAGGACGTTACCAATATCGCTTGGCCACATGTGGATCCCATTCCTGACTTGCTTGTGGATGCCTACAACGAATGTCTCCGTGGTGTTCTCGACGTCCATGCCCCACTCGTTACACGTACTATCAAGGTAAAACCGTCGGCTCCTTGGTTTGGTTCCGACTTGATACAGGCGAAAGCACATCGCAGGACCCTCGAACGAAAATGGAGGAAGTCCAGACTGCAAGTTGACCATGACATTTACCGGCAGTTCTGTGCAAACTACAAACACATGATAAATGAAGCTAAAAAGCAATATCATCGCAAGAGGATATTGGAGTGTCCCGAGCATAAACTGTTCCATGAGGTCGACCACTTGATTTCAGGCTTCAAGGAACGTGTTCTACCACACGGCATTATCCATTCGGATCTCTGTCAACAGTTCTGTGATTTCTTTCATGACAAGATTGAGAAAATCAGGCTTGAGCTTGATGACTTTGTGTCAGAATCCTGCACTGCCTTTGACTTTGCGCCTGACCGACAGACTTCTTTAGACAGTTTCATTCCCATTTCTAGTGATGAAACACTCAAGCTTATCATGGATTCGTCGACCAAAACGAGTCTCCTCGATCCGGTCCCAACGTCACTACTGAAGCAAGTCGCTCATGTTGTACACCCATGGGTATGTGAAATCATAAACGCATCCATATCGACTGGAGTTGTGCCGTCAAGCTTCAAGCAAGCTCTTGTGACGCCTCTCATCAAGAAGCCAAGTCTTGCACCGGACTGCCTGCAAAATTATCGTCCAATCTCCAACCTCCCGTTCATTTCGAAACTAATGGAGAAGTTCATAGCAAAACAAATTCACGATCATCTTCACACAAACTCTCTCTACGACAAAATGCAGAGTGCATACAGAAAATGTCATTCCACGGAGACAGCCCTTCTTAGGATCAAGAATGATGTTTTGATGGGTTTAGACAAAAAAGTTGATGTGATGCTCGTTTTGCTCGACCTGAGCTCAGCATTCGATACCATCGACCACAACATTCTTCTTCAACGTCTACATCTCATGTTTGGAATAAATGGGTGTGCTCTGGGTTGGATACGATCATACCTCTCTGAAAGATCCAAACGTGTCTCATTGGGCAAGGAGGTATCTGATCCACATACTCTCAAATATGGCGTTCCCCAAGGAAGTGTTCTGGGGCCTTTGCTGTTCTCACTCTACATGGCGCCTTTGGGGAATCTCATCCAGTCATACAACATCCAATACATGTTGTATGCGGATGACACACAACTCTGTCTTGCACTGGACAAATGTCACGCTCATGATTCACTTTCTACTCTGGAATCGTGTGTTCATGACATCAAACAGTGGATGGCATGTAATAAGCTTCGCCTTAATGACACAAAAACTGAAGCTGTCCAGTTCTACTCAAAGCATCTGTCTCCTGACGTGGTTCCGGATATCAGCATTGGTGAATCTACTGTACCAGTATCCAGCACGGTTAAGGACCTAGGAGTGTATTTTGATGCAACTCTGTCCATGTCTCGCAATGTCAGTGCCGTGATATCTGCTGGATCACTTGCTTTACGGAAGATAGGCAAAATCCGTAAATATCTGGACTGTAAAACCACAGAAAGGCTTGTCCACGCGTTTGTCTCCAGTCGTCTGGATTACTGCAATAGTCTGCTATGTGGGATTCCTAAACATCAACTCATGCGCCTTCAGCGTCTACAAAATACAGCCGCCCGACTTGTCACGTGTACGAAGCGGCGTGAGCACATTTCCCCTGTCCTCGAGAAGTTACACTGGCTGCCAGTGGAGAAAAGGATCATTTTTAAAATCTCCTTGCTGACATCTCTCTACGGCCAGGGACCGGACTACCTCAGTGAACTCCTTTGCCACTACAACCCTACTCGTGCGTTACGGTCAGCCGATAAACTCTTGCTGATTGAGCCAAAGTTTGGGACGGCAACATACGGCCAACATGCGTTCGTCAGCACAGCACCTCGCGTCTGGAACAAACTACCTCTCCATGTCAGGCAAAGCTCCACAACAGCCACCTTCAAGAATAGACTCAAAACCTATCTGTTTGGACTCTAAATCTTGTCAATTCTAGTCAATCTCATCAACTCTAGTCTAAATCTTGTCAATTCTAGTCAAACTCGTTCAATCTAATCTAGTCAACATAACTGTTTTTATTTATTTTTCATCATCATTTTATCTCACATTCAATGTCTGTTCATCAATGTGTCTTATTGTACAGCGCTTTGAGAGCATGTATCAATGTTTTAGCGCTTTATAAATAATAAATTATTATTATTATTATATTACCTAATTTTTAAGGTCACAGGACAAAATTGCTAATATCTCGTTTAATCATTGTCTTTAGAGCTCGGGAATCAATTGTAAACATAATATACGAAGCAAAATTGATATGAAATGAAATACGCCGAATTGATGACCGTGAGTTTAACCTTTGATCTCATTTTCAAGGTCAGAGCACAAAATTGCTAATATCTCGCTTATTATCGACTTTACAGTTTGGAAATAAATTGTGGACATTTAGGAATTGATGTACGCCGAATCTTTTGATGACCTTGATGTACGCCGAATCTTTTGATGACCTCTGACCTCATTTTCAAAGCACAAAATGGCCAATAACTCGGTTATTATGAACTTTACAGATTAGAAATCAATCGTGTACATATAGGTGAACATAGGTGTATGTGTGTTTGTTCACGATATTTACTAATAACATGTACATGTAATATAGCCTCTCAAATCAACCGTATTATGTTTTGACACAATTTTCCTTGGCAGGTGAAATGGCCATGGTGTACATGACGCATGCTGTCGCACAACGGCGAATACTCCGTTTACATCTAAATGTTCCAAGAATTCGCTTCCGAGACGATCAGAACCCATTAGATCATTTGACTGATAAAGAAGTGATCCGGAAGTTCAGACTTTCCTGTCCGTGCATATTGCAATTATGCGACGAATTGAACGACGCCCTTCAAAGGCCAACCGAACGCTCAGCATCACTGCCTGTGAGTCTGCAAGTTTTGTCAGCGTTGTCTTACTATGCAACAGGAAATCTTCTGCAAGGCGTTGCAGACTCCGTTGGTACATGTATATCCAAATCATCAGTATCAAGATGTGTTACAAAGCTCTGAGTCGACTTGCACGGCGATACATCAAGTTCCCAGAAGACAATCACGCCTTAGCAAAAACGAAATCTGACTTTGCAGAATTGGCTGGATTTCCTAACTGCCTGGGAGCAGTGGATGGAACTCTCATTGCTATTGCCAAACCTAAAGATGACGAACCTTCCTTCGTATGCAGAAAAGGGTATCACGCCATCAACGTGCAATGTATCTGCAATTCTAACTTGGAAATTTTGAATGTTGTATGCAAGTGGCCTGGATCAACGCATGATTCGTTCATATATGGGCAAACTGTGAGCTTGCAACTCGGTTCGAGAGAGGTGATTTTGGAGATGGTTGGCTTGTGGGTGACAGCGGGTATCCCTTGCGATCATACATGCTGACGCCAATACTGCGGCCTACAACACAGGCAGAAGAGAGATACAATACTGCTCACATGACAACCAGATGTACGATTGAGAGAACATTTGGCATCGTCAAAATGCGATTCCGATGCTTGCACAAGTCCGGTGGTTATCTGCTGTGTTCACCCCAAAATAGTGTACATGTAATCATGTCCGTAATGGTCTTGCACTGTGTCTGCACGCAGAATGGGTTACCTCTCCCTGCCGAAGTTCTTGACGACGACGCCGACGACAGAGACGAGCCCGATGATCAGCATGCGCAGACACACTCTGGTGAGGAAGAGATCACAAGGAATGCACTACAATCTGGAATCGCAGTGCGGAAGGCTTTAGGTCGAGACGTTTTGCTTAAAGACACTTCATATGGAATTTCTATTCTAAATAATCGATTCTGCAAACTGTGTACATAATTATGGCACAATTGGCCATCGCAAATTGCTTACAATGTCGTGAAATTAGTACTTTTGTATGACCTCCGCGTTATACACCACATTTTGGAAATAAAATTGTTATTGACAGTCATTGAAATGGTGATGTATAATTAATTCACGATACCTGCAGTCGTACAGTCGCTATTCTAACATCACATCCGGAGGTCAAGGTTTTTTAATGAACAATTTTTTTTCTTTTGAAAAATATACAAATAAAAGGCATATGACCTGTGCAATTGCTATTTATTCACGCTCCAATACAAAGATTCTGTACGTAATCTGGTTAACCTTTTTCAATGTGCCGAGACTACATGCTATATCGATTTGCGTTAGCGAAAATATATATACGACGCTCATGATATTTTGCATCATTCTGTTATTTGTTTATTTCAAAAACACATTAGCAGACTTATGTGTTTAGGTTACCGGACCTATGGTCCGATACCCTATTGCCGTCGCGTTGCGTCCGTCGTCCGTCCGTCGTCCGTCCGTCCACATTTTTATCTTTAAAGTGTACGGTCCGATTTTTCTGAAAATTTGGGAAAAGATACCTTAAAATATTTCAAAAAGGAGGTATTTTTAGGTTACCAGACCTATGGTCCGTAACCTATTGGCATGGCGATGCGTCCGGCGTCGTCGTCCGTCAACAATTTTATCTTTAAAGTTTAAGATCAAATTTTTCTGAAATTTTGCACAAAAATGCCTAAAAATATTTCGAGAGGGAGGTATTTTTTAGTCTTTTTATTTTCGCATTTTTTTCAAAATGGCGGCCGTTTTCGTCGAAAAATGGCCAATTTTGGACTTTGGCGGTCGTTTTCTCAAAATCTGTTGAGTAACTTTTTTTTTTATTGATGCATAACACTCCTCATTATGTACCCCTGTGACATGTATAAATTTCGTTGCCCTTGAATCGCTCGAAGTGGGCCATTTTGGGCCCAAACTCGGCCCAAATGGGACTTTCCCATGTTAAATTCTCCTATGCTTTATAATGGGACACATTAAAGCCTAATATCTCACTTAATATTGAGATTAGAGACTAGGAATCAATTGTGGACATATAGGAAATGATATATGCTGAATATTGTCGTGACCTTGAATTTGACCTCTAACCTTGGTTTCAAGGTCAGAGCGGCCGTTTTCGTCGAAAAGTGGCCAATTTTGGACTATGACGGTCGTTTTCTCAAAATCTGTTCAGTAACTTTTTTTTCTTATTGATGAAAAACACTCCTCATATGTACCCCTGTGACATGTATAAATTTCGTTGCCCTTGAATCGCTTGAAGTGGGACATTTTGGGCCCAAACTCGGCCCAAATGTGACTTTCCCATGTTAAAATTTGCTATGCTTTATAATGTCACACATTAAAGGCGACGGACAGTAAAAAAATGTTCTTGCACAAATATACTGCTTATGTTCATATGATATGCTACGAAATAAATAAATGTACGAATTCCATCGATATATGCGCGTCTGGCACGATCAAAATGCTGTTCACAGTGCCCCAGCCATGCCGTGTGTTTCAGGTAAAAGAATCGTGACGTCACGATAGGTCATTACGTTTTCCATACAGCTGTATAGATACCTGAACGTTTTCCGCGGATGCTGTGACCACCTCAGTGAGGTCGAAGAAATTTCATGCGATGAGATGGCGTTCATTAAATATTTGCGACACAGCCAGTTTTGAGCAGAAGGATATGAAAATTTGCCATCATTTTCAGGATAGTATATAGATGACACTGTTATGGTGAAATATATGGTTAACCTGAAAAATATGCACAGTCCATGCCCTAATATGGTCTCTAATCGGAAAATATTTCAAGACGGGTGATGAGTTATAACCCACAGGTAAATATGTGCTCATCAGAATTTTCTCAACATTCGTCTGATTATTAAGTGATATGTGTAGATTGAAATTGTTGAATAAAAATTGGGGGTCACCGCGTTGGATTTGTTGCAAAACACTTTCGAAAGAGTTTAGCTATCCTTCGAAATCCGCCATATTATTAATTTCAAAATGAATTAACAGCCTCAGAAAAAAATCCATACGGTAGAAACTTCTAAAATTTAGTATAGATGTCTAGTGGATTGTACACATGTAAAAAATGAAAAAAAAATTGGGGGTCACTGCGGCAGAGTTTTCGCAATCTGCATTTGAATTCTGTATGTCGGACTAGGATCGTGCGCCCGTTTGCCACCAAAACGTCAGAGGTTTACCTATCGTGACGTCACACCATTCGCTGGTAGCTTCTTGAAGGGAATCTCTACTACAGAGCGCCCACAGGGCAACAGAATGCATATTCATTGAAAATATTGTTCCTATCATTTATAACCCATACGACTCTATCATATAAGGAAAAAATCCTGAATATTATTTTTTCACCGTCCGTCGCCTTTAAGCCTAATATCTCACTTAATATTGAAATTAGAGACTAGGAATGAATTGTGGACATATAGGAAATGATATATGCTGAATATTCTCGTGACCTTGAATTTGACCTTTGACCTCATTTTCAAGGTCACAGGACCAAATGGCTAATATCTCGCTTATTATCGACTTTACAGCTTAGGAATCAATTGTGAACATATAGGAAATGATATATGCTGAATATTTTCGTGACCTTGAATTTGACCTTTCACCTAATTTTCAAGGTCACATGACAAAATGGCTAATATCTCGCTTATTATCGACTTAACAGTTTAGGAATCAATTGTGAACATATAGGAAATGATATATGCTGAATATTTTCGTGACCTTGAATTTGACCTTTGACCTCATTTCCAAGGTCACAGGACAAAATTGCTAATATCTCGCTTATTATCGACTTTACAGCTTAGGAATCAATTGTGAACATATAGGAAATGATATATGCTGAAAATTCTCATGACCTTGAATTTGACCTTTGACCTCATATTCAAGGTCACATGACAAAATGGCTAATATCTCGCTTATTATCGACTTTACAGCTTAGGAATCAATTGTGAAGATATAGGAAATGATATATGCTGAATATTGTCGTGACCTTGAATTTGACCTTTGACCTCATTTCCAAGGTCACAGGAAAAAATTTGCTAATATCTCGCTTATTATCGACTTTACAGCTTAGTAATCAATTGTGAACATATAGGAAATGATATATGCTGAATATTCTCGTGACCTTGAATTTGACCTTTGACCTCATTTTCATGGTCACAGGACAAAATGGCCAATATCTTACTTATTAGCGACTTTACAGCTTAGGAATCAATTGTGAACATATAGGAAATGATATATGCTGAATATTCTAGTGACCTTGAATTTGACTTTTGACCTCATTTTCAAGGTCAACAGGACAAAATGGCTAATATCTTGCTTATTATCGACTTTACAGTTCAGGAATCAATTGTGAACATATAGGAAATGATATATTCTGAATATTTTAATGATATTGAATTTGACCTTTGACCTAAATTTCAAGGTCAGTCATTTTATTTTCAAAGTCAGATTACAAAATGGCTTATATCTCGCTTATTATCAAATTTACAGCTTAGGGGTCCATAGTGAACATATAGGAAATGATGTATGCTGAATAGTTTGGTGATCTAGAATTTAACCTTTGATCCCATTTTCAAGGTTAGAGATATGGCGATTTCAGTGGTCAACTTGAATTTGACCAACTTTCTAGGCTCAACTCTGTATATTTCTCCGGTAACCTTTCTAGCCCATTGGGCTAATTTTTAGTTTTCCGATTTTCCAATTTTTCTCAAAATGGCGGCCAATTTTGTCGAAAAACGCTCAATTTTAAACTTTGGCGGTCATTTTCTCAAAAACTGTCTCATCAGTTTTAAAATTTTTTTTTTTTCAAATGATTCTCCTTATGTATCTCTGTGATGTGTATAAGTTTGGTTGCCCTTGAATCGCCGGTCTGCGTATGGCGGCCATTTTGAATTTTCAACGGGTCGACGGAAAAAATTTTTTTCGGCCCAAATCGCATCACTATCCATTTTAGGCCATTTGTAGACAAACAATTTTTTTCATCCTTTGAAAATTTTTTTGGACTTTTTCTTCATAATGGGAGCTGCCAGGACTGTACTCCTAGATCACCTGAAGATAGAGCTTAGAAATTGGCACTTTCAAATGGAAAGTCATATATGGCGACTTGTGTGGTGACCTTGAATTTGACCTTGGATGACCTTGAAAGGTCAAAACAGCCATTTTTGGGTCGAAAAATGCCCAAATTTGCACCTTGTCCGTCTTATCTTGAAAACTGTCTGATCAGTTTTGAGATTTTTGTTTCAAATGATTCCCCTTATGTACCTTTATGATGTGTATAAGTTTTGTTGCCTTTGAATCGCCGATCTTCGTGTGGCGGCCATTTTGAATTTTTGACGAGTTTTTTTTCGCCACAAATCGCATTACTATCCATTTTGGCCCATTTTCTAGGCACTTTTTTTCTTCATAATGAGGGCTGCCAGGACTGTACTCGTAGTACGCTTGAAGATACAGCTTAGATATTGGCACTTTCAAATGGGAAGTCATATATGGCGATTTCTGTCGTGACCTTGAATTTGACCTTCGATGACCTTGAAAGGTCAAAACAGCCATTTTGGGGTAAAAAAATGCCCAGATTTGCCTCTATAGATGAAATGCTTGCAGATAGAGCTCATGTTTGCATTATGAACATATAGCAAGACATATATGGCACAACTAATGATGACCTTGAACTTGACGTCAGATGACCTTGAGTGCCAAATGTCTGACTCTTAATATGTATATTGACCTGAGCGGCCTAAACGATTCCACCCAGATATATCTTTGTATTATGAACATATAGAATATCAAATGCCGCACACATACATGTAATGGTGACATCGAAGTTCACACGGATGACCTTGATTGGTAAATCTCAAGGTCATTTGTTCACACTGCGAACCTTGATTGGTAAATCTCAAGGTCTATTACCTGCCAATGCTGCCATGGCCAAACCATAATTGTCCGGTAACCTGTCTTAGCCTTTGGGCTAATTTTTAGGTTACCGGACCTATGATCCGATAACCTATTGGCGTGGCGTTGCGTCCATCGTCCGTCCATCCGTCCGTCCGTCGTCCATTCACATTTTTATCTTTAAAGTTTACAGTCGAATCTTTCTGAAATTTTGCACAAAAATACCTAAAAATATTTCCAGAAAAAGTTTTTTTAGTTTTCTGAATTTCGAATTTTTTTCAAAATGGCGGCCGTTTTCGACGAAAAACGCCTGATCTGTTCAGTAACTTTTTGATTTTTTTTTGATACATAACACTCCACATATGTACTCCTGTGATGTGTATAAGTTTCCTTGCGCTTGAATCGCTCAAAGTGGGCCATTTTGGCCCAAACTCAGCCCAAATGGGACTTTCCCATGTTAAATTCTCCTGTGCTTTAAAATGGGACAAATTAAGCCTAATATCTCACTTAATATTGAGATTAGAGACTAGGAATCAATTGTGGACACATAGGAAATGATATATGCTGAATATTCTCATGACCTTGAATTTGACCTCTGACCTCGGTTTCAAGGTCAGAGCACAAAATGTCTATTATCTCACTTATTATTCACTTTACAGCTTAGGAATCAATTGTGAACATATAGGAAATGATAAATGCCGAATATTCTGATGACCTTGAATCTGACCTTTGACCTCATTTTCAAGATCACAGGACAAAATGTCTAACATCTCACTTATTATCGACTTTACAGCTTAGCAATCAATTGTGGACATATAGGAAATGATATATGCCGAATATTCTGATGATCTTGAATTTGACCTTTGACCTCATTTTCAAGGTCACAGGACAGAATGGCTACTATCTCACTTATTATCAATTTTACGGCTTAGGGATCAAATGTGGACATATAAGAAATGATATATCCTGAATATTCTCGTGACCTTGAATTTGACCTTTGACCTCATTTTCAAGGTCAGAGCACAAAATGGCTAATATCTTGCTTATTATTGACTTTACAGCGTAGGAATCAATTGTGGACATATGGGAAATGATATATGCCGAATATTCTGATGACCTCGAATTCGACCTTTGACCTTTTGTCACAGGACAAAATGTCACAAAATGACCTTTTTGTCACAGGACAAAATGGCTAATATATCGCTTCTTAACGACTTTACAGCTTAGGAGTCAATTGTGGACATATAGGAAATGATATACGCCGAATATTCTGATGACCTTGAATTTGCCCTTTGACCTTATTTTCAAGGTCATAGTACAAAATGGCCATTATCTCGCTTATTATCGATTTTACAGCATAGGAATCAATTGTGGACATATAGGAAATGATATACGCCGAATATTCTGATGCCTTGAATATGACCTTTGACCTTATTTTCAAGGTCATAGTACAAAATGGCCAATATCTGGCTTATTATCGAATTTACAGCTTAGGAATCAATTGTGGACATATAGAAAATGATAAACACCGAATATTCTGATGACCTTGAATTTGACCTTTGACCTTATTTTCAAGGTCATAGTACAAAATGGCCAATATCTTGCTTATTATTGACTTTACAGCTTAGGAATCAATTGTGCGCTCATAGGAAATATTCTCATGATCTTGAATTTGACCTCTGACCTCATTCTCAAGGTCAGAGCACAAAATGGCTAATTTCTCGCTTGTTATTGACTTTACAGCTTAGGAATCAATTGTGGAGCCATAGGAAATGATACATACTGAATATTGTCATGACGTTGAATTCAACCTTAGACCTCAGTTTCAAGGTCAAAGCACAAAATGGCTAATATCTCGCTTATTATTGACTTTACAGCTTAGCAATCAATTGTGAACATATAGGAAATGATATAATGTTGAATATTCTGGTGACCTTGAATTTGACCTTTGACCTCATTTTCAAGGTCAGAGAACAAAATGGCTTATATCTCGCTCATTTTTGACTCTACAGTTTAGGAATCCATAGCGGACTCATAGGGAATGATATATGCTGAATATTTTGGTGACCTTGAATTTGACCTTGACCTCATTATCAAGAGCAGAGAACAAAAAAAGTTAATATCTCACTTGTTAGGGACTTTACAGCTTAGGAGTCAATTGCGAACATATTGGAAATGATATATGCTGAATATTCTCATGACCTTGAACTTGACCTTTGACCTCATTTTCAAGGTCAGATCACAAAATGGCTAATATCTCACTTAATATCGACTTTACAGCTTAGGAATCAATTGTGGACATGCTAGAAATGAAATGGGCAGAATATTCTCGTGACCTCGAATTGACCAACTACCTTAATTTGAAGGTCATGGGACAAGAGGCTAATATCTAAAATATACATTCTCCGGTAACCTTTCTTCCTTGGGCTATTTTTTAAGTTTGCAGTAACCTGAACTTAATATAAAAAAAAATATATCATTAAAAGTTAACACTCAAGAATATGGTGTTACGAAATCGGGATTCCTCAGGGTCCGATCAGCCCTTTTACTGACGTATAGTGTTCGTAGTGTTGTGCTTGAAGTATCACAAACCAGTCCGAATTCAACTAATCCAAGTTTATTAGGATGAATCTTCCGATGACACGACCACGGCCACATACGTACTTCCTGATATAGTCCGAATAACAGTCCGACACGTACAACAATATATCACAGATATTCAATTCTTAATTTCTTTGTAATTTCTTCAATATTCTAGAGATCCGTCTTCCCTCTCTAAAATCTCTAAACTCGACTCCAAAAAGCGCGGGGACTTTTTCATGGGTGTCCCGCGTCGTGGAACAGGAGTTCGTGTGATTCGTTGAATGTGATGTAATGTCTGTGTGGGCGTGGTTAGGTGTCTGGAAATGTTGTGATTGGTAGTGTATTCTGCATGACGTCATTTGTGGAGTTGTTTACGTGTCTTGGACGGTGTGTGTCAGTTCTCGTGAGTACGAAGTCATGTGATGAATCTGTGTCGTGTATGTCGAGTGGGATAAAGTGTAAGGGAGGGTTTCGGGCCGATAACTGACATAAATATTCTACAATAGCCATGACAGGATCGCATTATTTGATGAAAAGCAGAAAATACCAACGACCTAGTGCTCGTTAAATCATACTACGCATCAGTGTTGAATATAAAAACAATATTATTGGATACTTGGATGAATGACCGTTAGGTACAGTCAATTTGGTATGAAATATGAACTTCATGCATAGGAAGCACTGAAAGTATACATGCGCAATTACTTACGACACCTTCAGAGGTGACGTAAATGTTCACAATGTGTTTAATCTAAGAACATTTCGAGAAACAGGGTGCATTACTTCCGCAGTCATAATACACATCAGTGTTGAATATAAAAACAATATTATTGGATACTTGGATGAATGACCGTTAGGTACAGTCAATTTGATATGAAATATGAACTTCATGCATAGGAAACACTGAAAGTATACATGCGCAATTACTTACGACACCTTCAGAGGTGACGTAAATGTTCACAATGTGTTTAATCTAAGAACATTTCGAGAAACAGGGTGCATTACTTCCGCAGTGCGTAAGATACGCCCTTGATGTAAGTACTGTTCGAGAAACGAGCCCTAGTTCATTTTCTAATGCATATTGCTTTCGATTCACTTCCAGTCATATATGCTAAATCAAGAATTGAATTATGCCTATTCGGGATAAACACTCGAAGCAAACTCTAAATGACTAGCTCATACTGGGTTTTTCCGGTTTCAGTTTCTCACTGTCAACTGAGACAAGAACGGGAGAGCCGCAACTGACTAACGAATCCTATTGGGACGGAAAATGCATTCTGGCAGCATTTAAAGCTCGTTTGAATTGAACGTGGTCATGTTTATTCAGCCACAATTTATTGACGCGTCCACGGTCACAATTAGATGGACGCGTCCTGCCAAAAAATGGTCTCGTTTGCTTTTTTAGTCGAACACGTCCTTTGCATGGGACGCTCATTTAGAACGGTCGGAAACGAGACCGCCCCATGAGCAAACCCGTCCTAAACGCAGTAGGTCGCGCTAAACTAGTTAGGCTAGTGAACTTTCTAAAAACCACCACTGTATACTCGCAAGGCTGGTGACACTGGCGGATCCAGGGGGGGGGGGGGGAAGCGGTGGGAGCTACTGCTCCCCCCAAAGTCGAATAAAAAAAATATTCGAGAAAAAATCAGTAGAAAAACGGGAGAGCCGCAACTGACTAACGAATCCTATTTGGACGGAAAATGCATTCTGGCAGCATATAAAGATCGTTTGACTTGAACGTGGTCACGTTTATTCAGCCACAATTTATTGACGCGTCCACGGTCACAATTAGATGGAGGCGTCCTGCCAAAAAATGGTCTCGTTTGCTTTTTTAGTCGAACACGTCCTTTGCATGGGACGCTCATTTAGAACGGTCGGAAACGAGACCGTCCCATGAGCAAACCCGTCCTAAACGCAGTAGGTCGCGCTAAACTAGTTAGGCTAGTGAACTTTCTAAAAACCACCACTGTATACTCGCAAGGCTGGTGACACTGGCGGATCCAGGGGGGGGGGGGGAAGCGGTGGGAGCTACTGCTCCCCCCAAAGTCAAAGAAAAAAAATATTCGAGATAAAATCAGTAGAAAATGGGAGAGCCGCAGCTGACTAACAAATCCTATTTGGACGGAAAATGCATTCTGGCAGCACTTGAAGATCGTTTGACTTGAACGTAGTCACGTTTATTCAGCCACAATTTATTGTTGCATCCACGGTCACAATTAGATGGACGCTTCCTGCCAAAAAATTGTCTCGTTTTTAGGTTACCGGACCTATGGTCCGATAACCTATTGGCATGGCGTTGCGTCCGTCGTCGTCGTCGTCGTCGTCCACATTTTTATCTTTTTTGTTTACGGGCGAATTTTTCTGAAATTTTGCACAAAAATACTTAAAAATAATTCAAGAAGGAGGTATTTTTTAGTTTTTTGATTTTCGCATTTTTTTCAAAATGGCGGCCGTTTTCGACGAAAAATGCCTGATTTTGGACTTTGGCGGCCATTTTCTCAAAATCTGTTCAGTAACTTTTTTTTTTCTGATACATAAGACTCTTCATATGTACTTCTATGATGTCTATACATTTCGTTGCGCTTGAATAGCTCGAAGTGGGCCATTTTGGCCCAAACTCGGCCCAAATGGGACTTTCCCATGTTAAATTCTCCTATGCTTTATAATGGGACACATTATGCCTAATATCTCAATTAATATTGAGATTAGAGACTAGGAATCAATTGTGGACATATAGGAAATGATATATGCTGAATATTCTCGTGACCTTGAATTTGACCTCTGACCTCATTTTCAAGGTCAGAGCACAAAATGGCTTATATCTCGCTTATTATTGACTCTACAGCTTAGGAATCAATTGTGGACATATAGGAAATAATATATGCTGAATATTCTCGTGACCTTGAATTTGACCTCTGACCTCATTTTCAAGGTCCAAGGACAAACTGGCTCATATCTCTATTGACTGTATGGCTTGGGAATCAATTGTGGACATGATATAGAAAATGATATGCATTGAATATTTTGATGACCTTGAATTTGACCTTTGCCCCTTCATTTTCAAGGCCAAATGTCTGACTCGGAATGTGTAAATTGACCTGAGCGGCCTAAACGATTCCACCCAGATATATCTTTGTATTATGAACGTATAGAATATCAAATGCCGCGCACATACTTGTAATGGTAACATCGAAGTTCATACGGATGACCTTGATTGGTAAATCCCAAGGTCATATGTTTACACTGCGAACCTTGATTGGTAAAAGGTCTGTTACCTGCCAATGCTGCCATGGCCAAACCAAAATTGTCCGGTAACCTATCTTAGCCTTTGGGCTAATTTTTGTATTTTTCTTTGGCCAATTCCCAATCGTATGGCGTACAACCGATGGTCTTAAGACCAAAACTCTCAATTATCGCCTAATTTTAGTTACTAAATCTGAAGGGCGAGGGTCTGCAATCTCTGATTGTCTCGTCTTCTCCCTGTTCTGCTTTGCCTTTCTAGGGTTTTAAAGGTGGTACAGGGGGAGCTATGGCCCTGGGTAGGATCAGAACATGGATGGTTGCATTTTGGGGAATCGCCTAAGAATTTCCTTTGTCACGCAAATTCTGATCAAATCTATTTCAAATTTGGTCTGTATTTGCTATGTTTCTATTTAGTGGACATATCATGTTGAAATGAGAGATTTATCATGATAGTCTACGGATATAGATAACTGAATATACGCAACAGAAAACGAGGTAGAAATGTCTCATGACAGTGTTAGTTGTGATGATACTTGCACAACATAAGTTCATAAGTTTGTGATCACGAACCGAGAATTAGGTTTCTGAAATTGACTGCACATAATGTGAGAAATGGTGTACACTATACACTATGCAAGTTCATACAGATGCTTCTTTTTCCATTAGGTCCCTGCACGTCGACGAAAGTCTGGCATATTTCAAAACTGTAAGCCCCATTTGTTATTGCATTAATATGAAGAGAACGAGTCGACAAACAATGACTTACTTGCTAAACTTTCTGAGTCGAGTGTATGGCATGATTTCCATTGAGTTCAACACCTGAGGAAAGTCAGATCGCTATATAACGTCCGGACGCCCAGTACAGGGCGCCGGATGATACCCTACAGGCATCACGACCAGGTAACAGTCCGTCCGGAGCGAGTCCGGCCGTCATACGTCACATCATAACACATCACCTTATCTACAACATGCATATTACACAGTTATGGCAATGTAGCCGTGTGTAGAGAACGAGATGCCATGGGAGCGGCACCACGAAACCCATACACGTGGGCATGTTGCTGGCCGGCCTCGCCGACGGCACTGACGCAGAGATAGAACTCTGGATCAGCCCGACAGTCTGCCAGAGCCTGTGTCGCACCATCCCAAGTGGGAAGAAACCGGTGATCCACAGGGCGTGAGCCCCCGAGTCAGCAACGGTCTCCCCCACCTGGGCCATCTATGGAAGTCGTCCCTGGGGCCTGACTGGCCTTTACGTGAACAGAGACAAGGAGCACATGGCTGCGCTCACCTGTCGTGCTCAGTCTCTCACACACAACTCCGGCCACACAGAATGTGACCTCGGTATTTATGCTAAAGGCGAGAGCACGAGAGATGACATCAGCAGCCAGCGTTCGGTACAGTGGGACATCATAAAAAAAGTACGTCTCTGTTAGTGATCTATATCATGTCGCCCCACTATCCTGAAAGTTTCCCCACGAGGCATGTAAATGAATTGAAGATCTACCTTGTTATCTATCAGTGACGTTCTTAACTTTCTTGCCAATGTATTCATTGACCAGATTAAGAGTCGCTATGCTCGATATGGCCACGATTCCCACCTTTGAACTTGGACTAAATATGTGTCAGACGACAACTTCGATTATCGATGGAATGTATTGTCATGGATTGCTCAGTGAAAATCTAAATTTTTAGGTTACCGGACCTATGGTCCGATAACCTATTGGCATGGCGTTGCGTCCAGCGTCCGTCGTCCGTCGTCGTCCACATTTTTATCTTTTTTGATTACTGGCGAATTTTTCTAAAATTTTGCACAAAAATACTTAAAAATATTTCAAGAAGGAGGTATTTTCTAGTTTTTAGGTCACCGGACCTATGGTCCGATAACCTATTGGCATGGCGTTGCGTCCGTCGTCCATCGTCCGTCCGTCGTCCGTCCGTTCACATTTTTATCTTTAAAGTATATGGTCAAATCTTTCTGAAATTTTGCACAAAAATATTTCCAGGAAAGGTTTTTTTTAGTTTTCTGATTTCCGCATATTTTTCAAAATGGCAGCCATTTTTGACGAAAAATGCCTGATTTTGGACTTTGGCGGCCATTCTCTTAAAATCTGTTCAATAACTTTTTTTCTTACTGATGCATAACACTCTGCATACAATCGCTCAAAGTGGGCCATTTTGTGCCCAAACACAGTCCAAATGGGACTTTCCCATGTTAAATTCGTCTATGCTTTATAATGGGACAGATTAAGCCTAATATTTCACTTAATATTGAGATTAGAGACCAGGAATTAATTGTGGACATATAGGAAATGATATATCCTGAATATTCTCGTGACCTTGAATTTGACCTCTGACCTCAGTTTCAAGGTCAGAGCACAAAATGGCTAATATCTTGCTTATTATTGACTTTACAGCTTAGGAATCAATTGTGGACATATAGGAAATAATATATGCCGAATATTCTGATGACCTTGAATTTGACATTTGACCTGATTTTCTAGGTCACAGGACAAAATGGCTAATATCTCGCTTCTTAACGACTTTACAGCTTAGGAATCAATTATTATTATTACCCTCGCCCCGTAGGGGGGCGAGGGTATTGCAATTGGGTCTGTTCGTTTGTATGTCTGTTTGTTTTTTTGTATGTTTGTCTGTCTGTCTGTCCGCGCGCATATCTCAAAGGAGAATGGTCCGATCAACATGAAACTGATAGGGATGAAGCAGTATCTCAGTGGCTCGGTCCTCCTCGAATCTGGTCAAAATCGGACAAAAACTGTTGCCATGGCAACGGAAAATGTAAAAATCAATAATTGACCATAACTTCGGTTCTAATCAAGATAATTTTTTCTAACTAATTTTGTATTTTTCTATGGCCAATTCCTGATCATCTGATATATGGCCCGTGGTCGTATGACCAAAACTCTCTATTATCGCCCGATGTCGATAAATTGGGGGTCACGGTTTCGAATTTTTTTGGCCAGCGACGTTTCAGTGCAAATGTCCGCGCTCATAACTCAGAGGCAAACCGTCCAATCGATTTGAAACTTATAGGGCAAGAGTGCTATGGTGGTGGCTCAGTCTCTTCAGAATCTTACCATAATCGAATGGAAACGGTTGCCATGGCAACGGAAAAAAGAAATTCACATCATTGGCTCTAACTCCGGTTTTACTTGATATTAATTTTTCCAACTATTTTTGTATTTTTCTTTGGCCAACTGCCGATCGTTTGGTGCACGACCGATGGTCGTACGACGAAAACTCTCTATTATCGGCCGATGTCGAAAAATTGGGGGTCACGATTTCGGTTATTTTTGGCCAGCGACGTTTCAGTGCAAATGTCTGCGCTCATAACTCAAAGGCAAACGGTCCGATCGATTTGAAATTTATAGGGCTGGAGTGCTATGGTAGTGGCTCAGAAAACGGTTGCCATGGCAACGGAAAAAAGAAAATCACATAATTGGCTATAACTCCGGTTCTAATCAATATTAAATCTTCAACCTATTTCTGTATTTTTCTTTGGCCAATTCCCAATCGTATGGCGTACAACCGATGGTCTTAAGACCAAAACTCTCAATTATCGCCTAATTTTAGTGACTAAATCTGAAGGGCGAGGGTCTGCAATCTCTGATTGTCTCGTTATTATTATTATTATACCACATTTATATAGCACCCATTCCATATGGAATATGTTCACAGGTGCTTTACATAACAACAAGATAATTATAACATAATGTTTGACTAGAAATTAAAACAATATAATTAATTGAAGTATAATTGATGTACATGGACACACGGGTAAAATAAATATATATTTACACATTAATTAAAAAAAACACATGTATGTTTACTGGTCGAAGTGGGTTTTAAAAAGGTGGGTTTTCAAGAGTTTTTTTAATGTGTTGATGGTACTGGCTTCGCGGATGTTACTGGGAAGAGCATTCCACAGGGAAGGTGAAGCGTGAGTGAAACTTCTGTGTCCATAAGGACTTTGTGCGTGGTTTAGGTATCACCAAGGACAGTGAGTTTTGGGATCGTAGTGGTCGATTCGGCTTGTACACTTGCAGCATGTCCTTGATGTATGTTGGCGACCGATCAATGAGGGCATTGAACGTGTGCACTAGGAGCTTGTACTGGATGCGGAGGTACACGGGCAGCCAGTGAAGTTCCTTCAGTACTGGTGTTATAGGGCTGTGTCGTGGCGTCCTCGTGATGATGCGTGCTGCAGTGTTTTGGACTCGTTGTATTTTATCAATTAGCACCTTGGGCAGGCCATACAACAACACATTACAGTAGTCAATTCTTGACGTAACAAGTCCGTTAACGAGAGATTTTGCAACATCAATGGTCAGGTACTGTCTGATGCGCCCGATCCTCCTTAGCTGTGCATAGCCGGACCTGCAAACAGAATTAATCTGTTTGTCCATGGTCATGTTGCTGTCGAAAATGACGCCCAGATTCTTCACAGACTGCGTGGAAATAACGGTTGTGTCACCCACTTCAACGGTTATTGAGTCAGGGGCTGTCAGGCTGTGCTTCGATGTGAAGAGCATCACCTCCGTTTTTTCTGTGTTCAGTTTGAGCATATTTTGCTGCATCCACGTTTCGATGTCGCTGAGGCACAATTCTATGCGTGCAAGGGCTCCATCCTGATCGGCGTGATCTTGAGGTTTGAAAGCGAGATACAGTTGAGTATCATCAGCATAGAAATTATGGTGTAATCCGTGTGCTCTTATGATGGTGCCGAGTGGTTTAGTGTACATTATATAGTTTTTTGGACCCAAAACGGACCCTTGAGGTACGCCATATTCCAAGAGGGAGGGTGATGATAATTCCCCGTCTACACAGACTGTTTGTCCTGGATGAGGTCATACCTAACCGATCGCTACCAGAGGTTTACCCGAGATACCGAAATGATGTTCAAGGCGTGTCAGCAGCGTTTGATGATCAATGATATCAAACGCTGCTGATAGGTCAAGGAGCACGAGTACAGAGGCACTTGTGGACATATAGGCAATTGTGGACATATAGGAAATGATATACGCAAAATATTCTGATGACCTTGAATTTGCTCTTTGATCTTATTTTCAAGGTCACAGTACAAAATGGCCAATATCTCACTTATTATCAATTTTACAGCTTAGGTATCATTTTTGGACATATAGGAAATGATATACGCCGAATATTCTGATGACCTTGAATTTGACCTTTGACCTTATTTTCAAGGTCATAGTACTAAATGGTCTATATATCGACTTTACAGCTTAGGAATCGATTGTGCGCATATAGGAAATATTCTCATGATCTTTAATTTGACCTCTGACCTCATTTTCAAGGTCAGAGCACAAAATGGCCAATGTCTCGCTTATTATTGACTTTACAGCTTAGGAATCAATTGTGGACCCATAGGAAATGATGCATGCTGAATATTGTCATGACGTTGAATTCGACCTTAGACCTCATTTCCAAGGTCAGAGCACAAAATGGCTAATATCTCGCTTATTATTGATTTTATAGCTTAGCAATCAATTGTGAACATATAGGAAACGATATAATGTTGAATATTCCGGTGACCTTGAATTTGACCTTTGACTTTATTTTCAAGGTCAGAGAACAAAATGGGTAATATCTCGCTCATTTTAGACTCTACAGCATAGGAATCCATAGTGGACATATAGGAAATGATATATGCTGAATATTTTGGTGACCTTGAATTTGACCTTGACCTCATTTTCAAGGGCAGAGAACAAAAAATGTTAATATCTCACTTGTTAGGGACTTTATGGCTTAGGAGTTAATTGCGAACATACTGTAAATGATATATGCTGAATATTCTCATGACCTTGAACTTGACCTTTGACCTCATTTTCAAGGTCAGATCACAAAATGGCTAATATCTCACTTAATATCGACTTTACAGCTTAGGAATCAATTGTGGACATGCTAGAAATGATATGGGCAAAATGTTCTCGTGACCTCAAATTGACCAATTACCTTATTTTCAAGGTCATGGGGCAAAAGGCTAATATCTAAAATATACATTGTCCGGTAACCTTTCTCAGCCCTTGGGCTAATTTTCTTTAAAGTTTACGAGCGGATTTTCCTGAAATTTTGCACAAACTGCCTAGAAATATTTCCACAGGGGGTTATTTTTTATTTTTTTTATTTTCACATTTTCTCAAAATGAATGGCCAATTTTGGAATTTGGCGGCCATTTTCTCAAAAACTGTGAGATCAGTTTTGAGATTGTTGTTTCAAAATATTCCCCTTATGTACCTTTATGATGTTTATAAGTTTTGTTGCCCTTGAATCGCCGGTCTCTGTGTGGCGGCCATTTTGGATTTTTGACGGGTCGCCGAAAAAATTTTTGTTTGCCCCAAATCGCGTTACTATTCATTTTGGGTCATTTCTAGACAAAAAACAAATTTTTTCACCCTTTGTAAAAAATGTTGGACTTGGAAAATTTTCGGCACTTTTTTCTTCATACTGGGAGCTGCCGGGGCTGTACTCCAAGAACACTTGAAGATAGAGCTTAGAGATTGGCACTTTCAAATGGGAAGTCATATATTGCGGCTTGTGTGGTGATCTTGAATTTGACCCTGGATGACCTTGAGAGGTCAAAGCAGCCATTTTTGGGTCGAAAAATGCCCAAATTTTCACCTTGTCTGTCTTCTCTCGAAAACTGTCTGATCACTATTGAGATTTTTGTTTCAAAATTTGCTAATTGATGTGCTTGACATTGTTTATAAAGATGGAGTGCCTTGAATCGGTCGATAGGCCCAAAATTATGGCTCAAATGGCCCAAAAAGGCCTAAAATTCAGTTTTTAGCTGTTTTCTTGAAAACTGTCTGATCAGTTTTCAGATTTTTGTTTCAAACCATGCTGATTGGGATCCTTGACATTGTTTATAAAGTTGGAGTGCCTTCAATCGATCGATAGGCCCAAAATTATGGCCCAAAAAGGCTCAAAATTTAGTTTTTGGTTGTTTTCTCGAAAACTATCTGATCAGTTTTGAGATTTTTGTTTCAAAACATGCTAATTGGGGTCCTTGACATTGTTTATAAAGAGAAAGTGCCTTGAATTGCTGAAAAAGCCCAATCTGTGGGCTGGAAAATCCTAAACAGGCCGATATTTACAAATTGCCATATGCATCTGTTTGTGACCTTGAGGTTGACCTCAGATGAACTTGGAAGCAAAATCTCAAAGGTCACAGGGAAATGAAATGTGTGAATTGGCCTCTATAGACAAAATGCTTGTAGATAGGCTATGTTTATATTATGAGCATTTAGGAAGTCTTTTGGTGACCTTGTTTCTGACCTGAGATGACCCTGAGTACTAAATCTCAATGTCAGATCTGACATGAAATATGTAAATTGGCTTGTGGGGCTAAACCATTTGCACATACAGGTTAGGATTGCATTATTAGCATATAGGGAGTCAGAAAAGCAGAAGGTCACCATCTTTTGGCCTTTATGGACAAAATACTTGTAGATAGACATTATATTTGTATTATGAATATATGTTGTATACAAAATTATATGCAGCACACCTAATGGTGACATTGACGTATGTACAGAAAGATGACCTTGATTGGTAAATCTCAATGTCATATCTCACCTGTGGTGCTTGATTCAAAATTGTCCGGTAACCTATCTTAGCCCTTGGGCTAATTTTTTCACTTGACTATTATGCACATATATATGTATTATGTAACCATTTTAACCATATTTCATATGCACATTTCAAGAAATATGTTTATGGTAACCAATAACAAGCCAATTATGTACATCACGTATGTCAATTTTGGGACGTTTTTGTATTAAGAGGGTATACCAAGTAAATGGCCATTATTTTATGAAAAGCTACCACCCCCTCACTGCTATCATGCATTTTTGAACTCAGTAGATGTATGGCTTTCCAAAAAATATTGATAACAATTGCCTGGAGTTTGGTACCGAAAAAGTGTCTGGCTCATACACTACAAACAGTCTGAAAAGGAGTGAAAAACATAGACTAGACAATGAAATGACATATAGATAAAATGACTAAGTAAAACACCAGGTGGCAAGTTAAAATGGATAAGGTAAAATGACTAGTAGAATGCTTTATGGAAATAGAATGTTTGGAGTTTTTTTCTGAACAAGTTGAGAGATGGAGCTGTGGGTACATCGCATGGATGTAGATACGTCTATGTACATACGCTTTTATAGTGTAGCGGTGAAAAAAAAGGCTGGCTATGAGTGTGATATGTGCCAGTTCTAACACAGCTTGCACCACCTTTATTGGCTTTAATTCTAATGGAGCATGTAGTATTTCAGAATGGTAATGTTTAAAATAAACTTCCAAAAATTTGTTGTAATTTTTCCGTTTATTGTTAAACTTACCTCTGAAATACTACGTCATCGGCCCTCCTAAACTGTTCTGCTTTCACTTACCGACAAGAAAAAATGAAGAGGGAAGCTGCGCACTGCGCATGGGCCGATCAGTTTTGGCGGAAGTTCAAGCGGCTGGCCACAGTATGGCACTCATAATGGCACACTTTTTTCGTGGTAGTCCGATGGTCTAGATCGGTACAAGTATGAGCATGTAGTATTTCAGAGGTAAGTTTAACAATAAACAGAAAAATTACAATTAATTTTTTGGAATTCTTTTTATTTGTATTACAGCTTTCAAAAATTGTGGTTTGTTTTCTCTACATTACAGGTAAAGTGGATGATCATTTTGCGCAGTCTTTGGGAGCAACCTGGACATCCCTCAATGCTAACTGTGAAGATACATCAGCTGTCAGTGTTGATGATCATTTCACCAAGGCTCTGGGTGACACGTGGTTGAAGATAAAAGCACAGAATAATTCTTCTACTCCTAATTCAAGGAATCCAACCTCCATATCTAAAGCTTTCTGATTAAAAGCTGGAATTGCACACATGACATTTTTGACTTTATGACAAGGCTTGTCATTCAGAGCTGCTGCTTGTCTGAGACAAGTAAAATTAACTGTCAGTTTGTGACAAGTATAATTGGGCTTCCCGATTGGAAATCTGAAGGCCTTATGATGTTATTGTCAGCTTTTTGTTTTCTGGAAGATGGCCGCCACATCTTTTTAAAAATGACGTCACACACTTTATTCCAAAACATACCAAGATATCATCATGTAACTTTTTGTACACATACATCGGGCCCTGAGGTAGGTTACTATTGAATTTCAGCCGAATGGGAGAAAAACAAGATGGCCGCCACAAAAAAAATTAGCGCAAAGCCTAAGATAGGTTACCGGACAATTTTGGTTTGGCCATGGCAGCATTGGCAGGTAACAGACATTGAGATTTACCAATCAAGGTTGCCAGTGTGAACATATGACCTTGAGATTTACCAATCAGGGTCATCCGTGTGAACTTCGATGTCACCATTACATGTATGTGTGCGGCATTTGATATTCTATATGTTCATAATACAAAGATATATCTGTGTGGAATCAGGCTGCTCAGGTCAATTTACACATTCCGAGTCAGACATTTGGCACTCAAGGTTATCTGACGTCAAGTTCAAGGTCATCATTAGTTGTGCCATATATGTCTTGCTATATGTTCATAATGCAAACATGAGCTCTATCTGCAAGCATTTCATCTATAGAGGCAAATCTGGGCATTTTTTTTACCCCAAAATGGCTGTTTTGACCTTTCAAGGTCATCGAAGGTCAAATTCAAGGTCACCACACAAATCGCCATATATGATTTCCCATTTGAAAGTGCCAATTTCTAAGCTGTATCTTCAAGTGTTTTATGAGTACAGTCCTGACAGCTCCCATTATGGAGGAAAAAAGTGCCGAAAATTGTTTAAGGTGCGGTATGAGCCCATTAGTGAGCTATATTATATTTGAGTTGGTCCTAGGGGCCTATCTAGCCAATGAGGGGGGTTAGATCACCATGGTGAAAGTCAAATACCGCACCTTACTCCGAAAATTGAAGTCCAAAATTTTTTTCAAAGGGTGAAAAAAATTTTTCCCCTAGAAATGGCCCAAAATGGAAAGTAATGCGATTTGGAGCGAAATTTTTTTTTTTGGCCGACTCATCAAAAATTCAAAATGGCCGCCACCCAGAGATCGGCGATTCAATTGCAACAAAATTTATACATGTCACAGAGGTATGTAAGAGGAATCTTTTTAAACAAAAATCTCAAAACTGATCAGACAGTTTTTGAGGAAATACAGACCAGGTGCAAATTTGAGCATTTTTCGAACTAAAAATGGCTGTTTTGACCTTTCAAGGTCATCCAAGGTCAAATTCAAGGTCACCACACAAGTCGCCATATATGGCTTTCCATTTGAAAGTGCCAATTTCTAAGCTCTATCTTCAAGCTTTGTATGAGTACAGTCCTGACAGCTCCCATTATGAAGGAAAAAAGTGCCCAAATTTTTTTAAGTCCAAAATTTTTTTCAAAGAGTGAAAAATTTTTTTTGCCTAGAAATGGCCCAAAATGGATAGTAATGCAATTTGGGGCGTAAAAATTTTTTTTCGCCGACCCGCAAAAAATTCAAAATGGCCGCCACACAGAGACCGGCGAATTTAGGGCAACCAAACTTATACATATCACAGAGGTATATGAGGGGAATCTTTTGAAACCAAAAACTCAAAACTGATCTGACAGTTTTTGAGAAAATGGCCGTCAGAGTCCAAAATTGAGCGTTTTTCAACAAAAACGGCCGCCATTTTGAGAAAAATGCGAAAATCAAGAAACAAAAAAATACCTCCTTCTCAAAGTATGTTTAGGCATTTTTGTGCAAAATTTCAGAAAGATTCGATAGTAAACTTTAAAGATAAAAATGTTAACGACGGACGCAACGCCATGGCAGTAGGTTATCGGACCAAAGGTCTGGTAACCTAGAAACATTATTTTTTTCCAGGAAAACGGCGTCACACACTTTATTCCAAAACATACCCACTGTCGGAACCCCGACTACCGTAACGTGACGTTACGGTAGTCATTAAGATGGCGAAAGGTATGTCGATTCGTTTTGTTTCCTATCAATTTTTCTTGATAAGTTGTGCGATACAGTGTCAAGTTGGAACAATTTTGAAGCCACGAAGTGTATGCAGATTCAGGCCCACTAGAGTAGCCAGAGCAGCGAGTGTACGTGTGATATTCGTTCGATAAGAAAACAATGACGTCTACCGTAACGTCAGGTAGTATCAGAATAGTGACTACCGTAACGGGAACGGCCGACTACCGTAACGTTACAAACCAAGCAGATCATTGATGTGCTATTTTGTTTCATATACTAATTCTCCACAACAAATATCTCGTTTTCTTTTGTTGGTATACACCTGCCAGGTTGTGTATCTGTTGCCAGTGTAATATCGTTCATGTAGGGCTACATAGGCAGTCCCACTGTTGCAAATAATTATATGTATAATCCTATTCAATTACAGGGCACGTATCGAATAGCAATGGATATATATATAGTTGCAATGTTATATAGCCCTTTATCAAGACTGTATCAATATGAGGTGTATGAAAAACTATTCCAAAGAACGTCTATTAACTCGTATTAATGAAACAAGCTGGGCTAGTGTGTGTAAGTGTAACGACACAAATGTTGCTTGGGAAAATTTTGTAACCATCATGAACACAATTATTGACAGTATCGCCCCTAGAAGAGAGCGCAGAGTAAAAACACGCACTGAGCCTTGGGTATCGTCAGAAATAATTGAAACAATCAACGAACGTGATAAATGTTTACGTTCATATCATCGCAGCAAGGAAAGGTCTGTGTACAAACAATTTTGTAAGCTACGTAATAAAGCTCAACGTTTAGTGAAATCAGCAAAAGCTGAATATCTATCAAGTCAAATTGAACTCAACAAAAATAACAGTAAGGGGCTATGGAAAACTCTGAAATGTCTCGGGTATAGTAATAAAGCCCAGGTTAAAGAGTCTATTGTACTAAACATTGATGGCAACACTTGTTATGACCCCGTCACAGTGGCCGAGCATATAAACAGTTTTTTTGTTAACATAGCACAAAGTCTCACCGAAAAACTACCTAATCTTGTCGATCTGTATGGTGCTTTCACGGACTGGTGTAAATCCCTAAAAAGCTCAAAAAGTACCGGCCTTGACAATATTGACCCCCTCTTTCTTCGCGATGGAGCTGACGGACTATCTGAAATTGTAACTCATCTGGTGAATCTTTCTATAAGCCATCGTGTTGTACCAGAATGTACTAAAAAGGCGGTGATAACACCACTGTATAAAAAGAATAGTAAATTAGATGTGGGCAACTACAGACCGGTTAGTGTTCTGACCACGTTGTCAAAGATCTTAGAAAAGGCTGTTCATGTTCAAGTAGAGTCATACTGTAAAGAGAACAGTATATTCTATCCCATGCAGTCTGGATTTAGGGGTCAATTTTCAACTGACACATGTCTTACTTATTTGCACGACTATATACGTAATGAAGTTAGCCAGGGAAATTTTGTGGGCATGGCCCTCCTTGATGTTCAAAAGGCATTTGATAGTGTAAGTCACAAAATGTTATGTGAAAAAATCCGCTTAACTGGTATTGATCCTGAGTGGTTTATATCATACCTTCATGAACGTAAACAAATTGTAACTGTTGGCAAAACCAAGTCTTCCGAACAAACAATTGTGTCTGGTGTTCCACAGGGTAGCATCCTTGGTCCCTGGTGTTATCTCATATATTCTAACGATATGCACAATTGTGCCTCGTGTAAAGTTGTAATGTACGCTGATGATACAGTCTTACTTATGAGCAACAAAAATCTTGATGTTTTGTCTCACAACCTCAGCACAAATATATCAAGTTGTTTTCATTGGTTAACCAACAATCTGTTATCCATGCATATGGGTAAAACCGAATGTATTGTCTTCTCGTCTAAACGTAAGCAACACTTGACTAAATCCTTTACTATTTCGTGTAATGGTCAAATCATTAAATCTAAACCTGAGATCAAGTATCTGGGCCTAAGGCTCAATAGCTGTCTGTCTGGAGTCGAAATTGTAAACTCTGTTGTCAGTAAATGTAACTCACGGTTAAAGTTTTTGTACAGGTATCGAGATGTTCTCAACCAAAGCTCTCGTAAGCTTCTAACTACTGCACTTATCCAGAGTCATTTCGATTACGGTGTTTCAGCATGGTATCACGCAACTTCCAAACATTGTAAGCGTAAACTCCAGGTTGCACAAAATAAAATTGTTCGCTTCATACTTAACCTCGGACCACGTGCTCACATCGGTCAAAACGAACTCAGCTCCATAAATCTTCTCTGTACTTCAGACCGAGCACAACAACTTATCCTTAACCACATGTTTAATGTGTTTCATGGAATAGCTCCCAGATATTTGTCAGAGTCTTTCACCAGAGTCCAATCTCAGCACGCATATCGTACTCGCAACTCGGAATTAAACTTTGTTGTACCAAAATCACTGGGAATATCGCATTCAAATATGTCAACACAAGGTGTTAAGTACTGGAATAATCTTCCATCCTCAATCAAGAACATTGATGTCAAGTATTTGTTCAAACGAAAGGTCAAGTCTTATATACAAAATGATGCCGTATCCACAAGCCAGAATGTCCTCACCTAGAACTCGAATCACCCTTTTCGTCAGCTTTTTAATATATCATATCATTCTTGCCGTCCATTGTCTTCATTTATGGACCATCCTGGAAATAAGCCTTGTGGCTTTAGGGTGCTATCCATGGTGTACATTGTTCTCATGTTCATTTCATTGTATTTTACGTGTTTTTACATGTCACGCTTTTTACACCGAATAAAATCAAATCAAATCAAAATCAATTATAGTTAATATTATATAGCCCTTTTTCAATAACTATACAGACCTTGTATGTAACAGTTCCTTGTTTGTCGTTGACTGATGTCATGGATCAGGAGCTCGGAATTCGGATTTGGACTTGATTGCCTTGAATTTATGCCTGCTTCGCATCTTGACTTTGTTGAATCTATAGCAATTATGTGGTCATAACTCTCGTAGTTTAAAATTTTGTTGTCAACGTAAGGTATTAGTGTAATGATTACGCACACATCCGAATTTTCAAGTTGCTACTCCAAAATAGGCATAGGTTTTATGTGTGTGAATTTGATTTGTAGATCATCGCAGCAACTTTTACAGCGGACGGTTTGAATATAGATACCATTTTGTTATATATATTTTTTGTCATTTGTTCTGCATCTGAAACCCATCTCTGTACTGATGAAAATGATTGTTGTTTAATTTTACGTGCGTATTGGCCAAATCACAGTAGTGACGTTACGGTAGTCCTAAGCCGCAGATCGGTCACCTTACGGTAGTCAGACCGAAACGTTACGGTAGTCAATAGCAAATCTTATCAACGACTTTTATCCCGGAAATGCCGTTACAGCCTATTCTGCATGACAATATACATATTCTAAATGTCTTATACTATATGTCTGTGGAATAGTTCGTGTCAGTACATTATTAAGGCATTTCGGCAGAAATGCCTTTATGGTTTTAGCAGATTTTTTTTTTTCTTCTTCTTTTTAGGTTACCGGACCTTTGGTCAGATAACCTATTGCCGTGGCGTTGCGTCCGGCGTCCGTCGTCCGTCCGTCGTCCGCTCACATTTTTATCTTTAAAGTTTACGGTCGAATCTTTCTGAAATTTCGCACAAAAATACCTAAAAATATTTCCAGAAAAGATTTTTTTTAGTTTTCCGATTTTCGCATTTTTTTTTCAAAATGGCGGCCTCTTTCCTCGAAAAATGGCCAATTTTGGAATTTGACGGTCGTTTTCTCGAAATCTGTTGAGTAACTTTTTCTCTTATTGATGCATGACACTCCTCCTTTTACCCCTTTGACATGTATAAATTTCGTTGACCTTGAATCGCTCGAAGTGTGCCATTTTGGGCCCAAACTCGGCCCAAATGGGACTGTCCCATGTTAAATTCTCCTATGCTTTATAATGGGACACATTAAGCCTAATATCTCACTTAAAATTGAAATTAGAGACTAAGAATCAATTGTGGACATATAGGAAATGATATATGCTGAATATTCTCGCGACCTTGAATTTGACCTCTGACCTCGGTTTCAAGGCCAGAGCGGCCGTTTTCGTCTAAAAATGGCCAATTTTGGACTTCGATGGTCGTTTTCTCAAAATCTGTTCAGTCACTTTTTTTCTCATTGATGCATAACACTCCTCATATGTACCCCTGTGACATGTATAAATTTCGTTGCGCTTGAATCGCTCGAAGTGGGCCATTTTGGGCCCAAACTCGGCCCAAATGGGACTTTCCCATGTTAAATTCTCCTATGCTTTATAATGGGACATATTAAGCCTAATATCTCACTTAATATTGTGATCAGAGACTATAAATCAATTGTGGACATATAGGGAATGATATATGCTGAATATTCTCGTGACCTTGAATTTGACCTCTGGCCTCGGTTTCAAGGTCAGAGCACAAAATGGCTAATATCTAGTTCATTATCGACTTTACAGCTTAGGATTCAATTGTGGACATATAGGAAATGATATATGCTGATTATTCTGATAACCTTGAATTTGACCTTTGACCTCATTTTCAAGGTCACAGGACAAAATGGCTTATATCTCACTTATTATCGATTTTACAGCTTAAGGATCAATTGTGGACATATAGGAAATTATATATGCTGAATATTCTCATGACCTCGAATTTGACCTCTGACTTCAGTTTCAAGGTCAGAGCACAAAATGGTTAATATCTCGGTTATTATCGACTTTACAGCTTAGGGATCAACTGTGGACATAAAGGAAATGATATATGCTGAATATTCTTGTGACCTTGAATTTGACCTCTGACCTCGGTTTCAAGGTCAGAGTACAAAATGTCTAATATTGCGCCTATTATCGACTTTACAGCTTAGGAATCAATTGTGGACATATAGGAAACGATATATGCCAAATATTCTGATGATGTTGATTTTGTCCTGTGACCTCATTTTTAAGGTCACAGGACAAAATGGCCAATATCTCACTTATTATCGATTTTACAACTAAGGGATCAATTGTGGACATCATATAGGAAATGATATATGCTGAATATTATCATGACCTTGAATTTGACCTCCGACCTCGGTTTAATGGCCAGAGCGGCCGTTTTCGTCTAAAAATGGCCAATTTTGGACTTCGATGGTCGTTTTCTCAAAATCTGTTCAGTCACTTTTTTTCTCATTGATGCATAACACTCCTCATATGTACCCCTGTGACATGTATAAATTTCGTTGCGCTTGAATCGCTCGAAGTGGGCCATTTTGGGCCCAAACTCGGCCCAAATGGGACTTTCCCATGTTAAATTCTCCTATGCTTTATATTGGGACATATTAAGCCTAATATCTCACTTAATATTGAGATCAGAGACTATAAATCAATTGTGGACATATAGGGAATGATATATGCTGAATATTCTCGTGACCTTGAATTTGACCTCTGGCCTCGGTTTCAAGGTCAGAGCACAAAATGGCTAATATCTAGTTCATTATCGACTTTACAGCTTAGGATTCAATTGTGGACATATAGGAAATGATATATGCTGATTATTCTGATAACCTTGAATTTGACCTTTGACCTCATTTTCAAGGTCACAGGACAAAATGGCTTATATCTCACTTATTATCGATTTTACAGCTTAGGGATCAATTGTGGACATATAGGAAATGATATATGCTGAATATTCTCATGACCTCGAATTTGACCTCTGACTTCAGTTTCAAGGTCAGAGCACAAAATGGTTAATATCTCGGTTATTATCGACTTTACAGCTTAGGGATCAATTGCGGACATAAAGGAAATGATATATGCTGAATATTCTTGTGATCTTGAATTTGACCTCTGACCTCGGTTTCAAGGTCAGAGTACAAAATGTCTAATATTGCGCCTATTATCGACTTTACAGCTTAGGAATCAATTGTGAACATATAGGAAACGATATATGCCAAATATTCTGATGATGTTGATTTTGACCTTTGACCTCATTTTTAAGGTCACAGGACAAAATGGCCAATATCTCACTTATTATCGATTTTACAGCTAAGGGATCAATTGTGGACATATAGGAAATGATATATGCTGAATATTATCATGACCTTGAATTTGACCTCTGACCTCATTTTCTGGATCACAGGACAAAATGGCTAATATCTCGCTTATTATCGACTTTACAGCTTAGCAATCAATTGAGAACATATAGAAAATGATATATTCTGAACATTGTCATGACCTTGAACTTGACCTTTGACCTCATTTTCAATGTCGCAGGACAAAATGGCTAATATCTCGCTTATTATCGATTTTACAGCTTGGGAATCAATCATGAACATATAGGAAATGATATATGCTGAATATTGCTATGACCTTGAATTTGACCTTTGACCTCATTTTCAAGGTCAGAGAACGAAATGGCTAATATCTCGCTTTTTATCAACTTTACAGCTTAGCAATCAATTGTGGACATATAGAAAATGATATATTCTGAACATTGTCATGACCTTGAACTTCACCTTTGACCTAATTTTCAAGGTCACAGGACAAAATGGCTATTAGCTCGCTTATTATCGACTTTAGGGCTTAGGAATCAATTATGAGCGTATAGGAAATGATATAAGCTGAATATTGCTATGACTTTGAATTCAACCTTTGACCTCATTTTCAAGGTCACAGGACATAATGGCTAATATCTCACTTATTATTGACTTTACAGCTTAAGAATCAGTTGTTGACATACTAGGAATTACATATGCCGAATATTATCGTGTCCTTGAATTGAACAATGACCTTATTTTCAAGGTCACAGGACAAACTACTAATATCTAAAATATGTATTGTCTGGTAACCTTTCTTAGCCCTTGGGCTAATTTTTTTCTTCTTCTGCCGTTTTGGTTCCCGGACGATAACTATAGATCGCCTTGATGGATCCTTATCAAATTTTCACCACTAGTCAGAAATGATATGTGGAAGAACCCTATTCTTTTTGAGCCGGCTCCGAGGTCCGTGAGGTCCGTGAGGATGAAATCAGGGTTTTTGGTTTCCGGACGATAACTCGAAAAATATTCAGGCAATAGATGCAGAACTCTGCATGGAGGTTCATATACCACCAGGGAAGAACCCTATTGATTTTGAGATCAATCCGTCAAATGACCTTGGACCTAGAGGTCAAAATAATTTTTTGCTGATTCATCCTTGAGGCTTCCTGCATATCTCGAAAACGGTACGTCGTAGAGCGAAACGGACGTTATTTTCGGACTCATCCACCTAGACAAACATGTCTAAGGGGTATTTTTTTTTATTCGACTCCGAGGTCCGTGAGGTCCCTGAGGATGAAATCAAGGCCGATTATGAGACTTGGTTTCCAGACGATAACTCGAAAAATATTCAGGCAATAGTTGCAGAACTTTGCATGGAGGTTTATATACCACCAGGGAAGAACCCTATCGATTTTGGGATTGATCCGTCAAACGACCTTTGACCTAGAGGTCGAGATACCTTTTTGATGCAGGCTTCCTGCATATCTCGGAAACAGTACGTCGTAGAGCGAAACGGACGTTATTTTCTGACTCGTCGCCGTAGACAAACATGTCTAAAGGGTGTTATGGATGAACTTTGACCTCGACCCGAAATTTTTTTGCCGAGTCAGCATTTTTCGTTTTCGTCGATATCTCGGAAACGGTGCGTAGTACAGCGAAACGGACGTTATTTTCGGACTCGTCGCCCTAAACAAACATGTCTAAGGGGTATGATGGATGAACTTTGACCTTGACCCGAATTTTTTTTGCCGAGTCGGCATTTTCCGTTTTCGTCGATATCTCGGAAACGGTGCGTCGTAGAGCAAAATGGACGTTATTTTCGGACTCGTCGCCCTAGACAAACATGTCTTAAAGGTATTATGGATGAACTTTGACCTTGACCCGAAATTTTTTTGCCAAGTCGGCATTTTTCGTTTTCGTTGATATCTCGGATTTACCACTTCTCGGATTTATGGATGAACTTTGACCTTGACCCAAATTTTTTTTCGCTGAGTCGACATTTTTCATTTTCGTCAATATCTAGCAAACGGTGTGTCATAGAGCCCGTGGCAAACATGTTTTAAATATTACGAATTAGTCCTAACACCGAAATGCCTCGAAGGCATCTTTAGGCCTTGACGTCTAGTTGTTAGCAAGAAAACAGCAGACAATAGAACGAATCGATTTAAGGGGTATGATGGATGAACTTTGACCTTGACCCGAAATTTTTTTGCCGAGTCGGCATTTCTCTTTTTCGTCGATATCTCGGAAACAGTGCATCGTAGAGCGAAACAGACGTTATTTTCTGACTCGTCGCCCTAGACAAAACATGTCTTAAGGGTATTATGAATGAACTTTGACCTTGACCCGAAAATTTTTTGCCGAGTCGGCATTTTTCGTTTTCGGCGATATCTCGGATTTACCACTTCTCGGATTTATGGATGAACTTTGAACTTGACCCAAATTTTTTTTCGCTGAGTCGACATTTTTCATTTTCGTCAATATCTAGCAAACGGTGTGTTATAGAGCCCGTGGCAAACATGTTTTAAATATTACGAATTAGTCCTAACACCGAAATGCCTCCAAGGCATCTTTAGGCCTTGACGTCTAGTTGTTAGCAAGAAAACAGCAGACGATAGAACGAATCGATTTACCTTGCGCCATCTTCATGACTACTGTAACGTGACGTTACGGTAGTCGGGTTCCGACAGTGATACCGGGGGACACCTGTGCGGTCGTAAGACCGACTGCCTCTCCCGATCACCCTCTAGTCTTATGACCTTTCTTAAGGTGGATAGCGACACCTTTCCATAAAGTTCATTTATTTATACCACTATAATCATCTATATGTATATATATATTTAGCAATGCATTGTGGACATATAAGGAGTGATAAAAGCTTCGTATATTATATATATTATATAAAGTGTACTTGATGGTATGGAAGAAAAATTAGTCCCAGGGCTAAGAGAGGACAATATATGTTTTATATTTTATATATTAGGCCAAAAAAAGTATTATGGTTCTGGTTAGGCGCGCACGTCAGTTTTAACCCCGCGCATCAATCGTTTTTTTTTTTTTCAATTTGAGAAATTTGGAAATTTCAGAGCTGAATTTCTTTTTTTTAGGAAGAGCAGAGCTCTTCCTCTATGATGTTGTTTTTTTTTTGGATTTTTGAAATTTTCCCTTTGTTTACATTCTTGAAAGTGCCACTTGGAACCACAACAGGCCATTCAACTGTGGCTAATTGGGAGGGCCCGGGGCCCGTTGGGAGGAAAATGACGCCTGTATACTTAATCATGATTAATGTAATAAGTTATTATCGATAATAATCCCAGGAGACGTGTGTTCCGACCGTTTTTTTTTTGTATGTCACCGTTTCATACCCATCACCTATCCCGTTTCGATCTTCACTGAAACAGTGCTTTCTTGCAATCATATGCACTCAAAGTTTTGGATATACGTTCCGCACAATATATAGATACAGCATGCTATTGCAAAAATGAAAAAGAAGTTGAAACGGCAACATAATAATTATGTGTTAGTGGTGGTATTCCATATTCCAGTAGGCAAATTCAATTATCGTGTGGCCCCGATAAGCATTCACGGCAGTCGGCCCGTCAGCCAGATAGTCACTGAATTGTCCAATCGGGAAGCTGTCTTGACGGACACACCCACATGTTTATGAACTACACGTGTATATAATTATATGCAAATTATCACGTGAGCAAGTCCCGCCAATTAGCGACGCACTGGGCAAAAATTTTGCTTTTGGGGTCAAAATCTGCCACGAGAGCGTCGAAGTTACTGGGTGCGGTATTTGTGGAAATACTTATGACCCAAATAAATGGTCTTTTCTATGATTCTTTCCTACTTCACTGGTAATACTTCAGGAAAATATCACCATACAAAGCTTGTTCATGGGGAAATCTAATAAGAAATGCCTACTGAAGTGAAGCGAGATTTCCCGAGATTTGAGTAGGAACCTGTCGGAAGCAACAAAACTTGGCAGATTTGCCGAACTAATACACTTTGTCGGGGGAAAAAAGTTCAAAAAACTTAGTTTCCTCCTGAAATGAACAGAAACGAATGGATACTATCTCAGTTATCATGTTTATGATAGTTTTATATTGCCGACGAGAATTGTCAGTGCTGATTTTGAGGGGTACAGGCGATGAGGCCACCAAGCAATCAGGCCGAAATCGAGAATTAGCGAACTGCAGAGCAAGTGATGGATGGAAATGCAGACATCAGACAAGTTGCTGAAATGTCTCTGCAGTATAAATCAAAACACTGAAAAAAAATCCATGAAAAAGGATTTAGAACTAGCTCGAAAATTTTTTTGCCTCCTAAATAGGAAAAAAATTATATTCAGAACCTTGAAAATCTTACACATTGGTCCAAATAATACTCGGGTGATTTTTATACGGGCTCAACATGGTAAAGCTTCTGACTTGTAGAGATTTCATATATGTATATATCGGAATAAGTTAACAATAGTTTTACTAATTAAGTCTTATTGGCCACAATAAAATAGTTATGACAAGAATCATTTATTATTGGGCTCAACAAGGTATATATTCTCCCCAGTGGGGAATTCATAGCTGTATACGTAACCAAATAGGTTAACATTAGTTTTACTAGTTAGATATATAGTTAGCCACAGTAAAAAATAATTAAGACCTGGCCAAATCAAATACAGTATTCAAGGGTTTTTAAATAGTTCTGTGCAAACATTTTCAAAGCTCTTCCTTTGAGGCCAGTGGCCCTTGTTTTTAGAGGAAATTTACACCCGTACACCGATTCTTGGGAGATAATGATCGAGTAAAATGGTCACGATATACTATATATATATATATATATTAGTCTAAATTGTATATTAGCTGTACATGTACATCTTCGTGTACAGCTAATATTTGGTGTGTCTCTCCTGCATTGATCGTTTATCTTTTGGCATTGCTGTCCATAACATGAGACCAATGTGACCACCTTTACCTGTTTCCGCAATATTATTGACTTTTCATCAATAGAAAAGACTACACACCAATGGCTCCAACCATGGGAGTATACTTCGTTCGTGCTATTAGCTGTACATAATATTTCATACGAATTTTAGTGCCATGAATGGAGTATACTTGAACGTTTGCATCAGTATATTATCATACCACATGTTTTACATGACTCAACTGCAACAGCAAGACAAAAAAACCAATCATCGTGAAAAGTGATAAAAATGTCACTGTGAAATCACGCAAAAACATATACTTTGTCCGAATGTACAGCTAATAACCACTTTATGCTAAAAAGATATACCCGGCATATATGTACAGCTAATAACCTCATTTACTGTGTAGGTTGTGTGTTACTTTGCACTGCAGTTAAATCCACCCGTAGGCCTACTGTAAATTTGCGGGCCCATTATTTTGGCAAAATCACTGAATATCATTACCAGTAGGCCTATACCTAGCCTGAATAAGTAATGTGAGCTCATCATGTTAATTAAACAGTACAATAATTAACAAGCCATTATCTTAATTAGACAATATAATTAACATTCATACGTAAGATACGACCAAGCATCATAGCCTCAGTAGGCCCCTATAGCGATACTAGTAGATCTACAACTTAAGTGCGGGATTCTGGACACTCCGTTGTATGAAAATGGGCGACATTGTGCAACATAGGCCTACTGACTATTCTGCACTGACATGCGGACGGAGGGAGGATACACCTCTGCGCCCACAGAAACGTGATGCACATCAAATTGAAGACTCAAGGGTGGCACTTTCCAAAGGGCAAAACCGTAGTCCTATATTTGCTCAAAAAAGAATCAATCAAATGTCAGCATTTTGGTATATTAGTATTTGAGAACAAAACTACCGAGAAAACTATAGTGACCGTGCGCTTTTTTTCGTTAGGGAACAATTTAGGCAACGAATCTTGAATGCCATTTTGATATGGAGAGCATAGGGGAAATACAAGTATATCGCACTTTTGTACATGCAATATTACCTAACAACTGCCAGTTTTACCAGCATGTGTAATACATCATTTTGAAGGAAAAAAGCTACCTTTACATATGGAGCCAAGAAAATATGGGGTCACCGTTAGAATTGTTGCACTAATGTTACAATTACAAATGTTACAATTTAGGGGGAATAAACGTAGGCCTATTTATCGCATATCTGTACAATGTTACCTGACAATCGTCAGTTTTATCTGCATGTGTACTACATCATGTTGCAGGAAAGGAGCTACCCTTACATATGAAACCAAAAAAAATATGGTGTCACTTTTAGAATTGTTGCGCTAATTGGCATTTTTACTCGCCGAAATCTGACATGTAACGATTTAGGGAAAATAAACGTATATATCGCATTTCTGTACAATATTATTTACCAATCGTCAGTTTTATCTGCATGTGTAATACATCATATTGAAGGGAAGAAGCTACCCTTACATATGTAACCAAAAAGCATGTGGTCTCCGTTGGAATTGTTGCGCTAATATGACATGTAGCGATTCAGAGGAAATAACGTTTATATCGCATTCCTGTACAATATTACTTAACAATCGTCAGTTTTATCGGCATGTGTAATGCATCATTTTGAAGGAAAGAAGCTGGCCTTACATATGAAACAAAAAAAGAGGTCTCCAATAGAATTGTTGTGCTAATTGGCATTATTACTCGCCGGAATGTGACACGTAACGATTCAGAAGAAATAAACGGAGGTATATATCGCATTTCTGTACAATATTAATTAACAATCGTCAGTTTTATCGACATTTGTAATACATCATGTTGGAGGGAAGAAGATACCCTTACATATGAAACCAAAAAAATATGTGGTCACCGTTAGAATTGTTGCGCTAATTGGCATTTTTAGCTCATCGGCTGTAAGCCGTAGAGCTATTGGGATGGATTGACACGGTGTCTGTCGTGTCTGTCCCATGTTTTCCTGACCCAAATTTTTCAGAATCTTCTCCGCCGAAAGTGCTATTGCTATTGTACCCAAACTTGGCATATTGTTCGCTTATTGGGTGCTCTCCAAAGTTAAGTATGCTTAGGTGAAAATTCCAAAAGTTTTCTCGAGAAATTTAACAATTAAACATTAATTTTACTATACATGTGCTCTTGTTTATACATACGGGTTGTCCGTGGAAGGTCAGCGCATGCGCAGAGGGGACATTTCAATTGCAAATGGCGAATGTTTGTTTACCTTCGAACTTCCACCAAGAAACACGATTTATCGGGTCATAACAGTTCTGACAGAAGCGGATACCTGTGTTTTGTGTGAATCAGTTGTTATTACGTTTTAAATTCCACCGTAGTCAGTATGTCAAAGCATAAATATATCTGTTTTGCAGTCTTTAATGGGAGTACAGCCGGAAATATTCCGATGTTGGTTAATTTGTCAAACTTTCCAAATCTTTCCGACCAACGACGATTTAGCCTATCTACTAGAGGTGTTTACATCCATATATCGACCAAATAATGTGATTTGTCTTGGCATAATATCTTTGACAGGAGCAGATACCTGTACGTTTGGTGTATCAATTGTTACTATTTTCGAAAATCTACTGTGGTATCATAGCAAAGAGTAAATATCCGAGTATTTGCCGTGTTATTCTCTTATGAATAATTCGTGACGTACTATAAGCTCATTGGTGGATAGCCACTGGATAGCCAATCAGTGGAGAGCCTAACCTTCGGCTATCGACGAAAATTTCCTAATATGGATCAACAGAATATTGCCGGCTAAGTTGTCGAAAAGAACCACGAAGTGATGAAGACATAATCAGATATACCGGACAAAATTCACATGTTATTTCAGTGACAGCTGTTGCATAAACTTCCGTGAACAAATCGGTTTACACTAATTAGCAAACTTGGGAAATTTTATGGAGCGCCTAAGGCGAAATTCAAGTCTCTCTGAAAATCATAACGTTCTCATCGTAACTTCCTCTCTGTCATCCAAGAACTGTTGACTATTGTGCGTCATTCCTTTTCGCCTCACATTTTCTTATTGAATGAACAAAACCAAAACAGGTTGTGATCTGCACACACTTTGCCATGGAAAAGTACCAAGATACCGTACTGTAGCCTAAATAATTCATAAACATCAATACATACCATTGAAATATGTGAAATAACACATAGTAAATAATTAATGAAATTTTGTAATTGAAATAACAATAAAACACACAGGGAGAGCACATTTTTATACTGATGTTCATCACTGGAATTTTATGTATATTGCCACGAGAAAATATTATAAAGTACACAGAACATCACAGTTATTCCAATAAAGGTCTTTTGTAACACATTGGTGGCAAGACAAGTGGGGTGTTAGGAGGTACTGTAAATGGGTAAGCTTCGCGTTGGATAAAGTTTCGCGGATTTGGGTGTGAGACAGTTTCACGGGGAAGGTGTTGGATCACCTTGATATTTCAATATTGAGGTATAAATATAGTATGAATATTAATTGGGAAGTCACATAATATATCAGGCATGGGTCAATTAACTTGGATTTTTAATCAATTAAATTACAATTAAATTATCACAAAATATATCAGGCATGGGTCAATTAACTTGGATTTTTAATTAATTAAATTACAATTAAATTATAAGTCATGCAATTAAATTAAATTACAATTAACACATTTCATCAAGTTAATTAAATTACAATTAAATGACACGTTTAATTAATTAAATTAACAATTACTTTCTGCATTACTGAAAGTTCTGATTAACAGTTCCTTGTAAAAAAATGCGGATTAACAACCTTGAAAAGTATGTAATGTGTGTATGCAGTATGTGTCCTGTTTTTAGGTTACCGGACCTATGGTCCGATAACCTATTGCCGTCGCGTTGCATCTGTCGTCCGTCCACATTTTTATCTTAAAAGTTTACAGGCGGATTTTCCTGCAATTTTGCACAAAGTTGCCTAAAAATATTTCAAGAGGGGGTTATTTTTTAGTTTTTTTACTTTCGCATTTTTCTCAAAATGGCGGCCATTTTTGACGAAAAATGGCCAATTTTGGACTTTGGCGGCCATTTTCTCAAAAACTGTCTGATCAGTTTTGAGATTTTTGTTTCAAAAGATTTCCCTTATGTACCTTTATGATGTGTATAAGTTTTGTTGCCCTTGAATTGCCGGTCTCTGTGTGGCGGCCATTTTGAATTTTTGACGGGTCGGCGAAAAATTTTCTTTTTGTCCCAAATCACGTTACTATCCATTTTGGGTCATTTCTAGACAAAAAAAAATTTTTCACCCTTTGAAAAAAATTTTGGACTTGGGAAAATTTTCGGCACTTTTTTCCTTCATAATGGGAGCTGCCAGGACTGTACTCATAGTACGCTTGAAGATAGAGCTTAGATATTGGCACTTTCAAATAGGAAGTCATATATAGCGAGTTGGGAAGTGACCTTGAATTTGACCTTTGATGACCTTGAAAGGTCAAAACAGCCATTTCTGGGTGAAAAAATGCCCAAATTTGCCTCTACAGATGAAATGCATGTAGATAGAGCTTCAGTTTGCATTATGAGTTTGCACATTACTTGATTTTAACCTTGGATGACCTTGAGTGCTAAATGTCTGACTTGAAATCTTGAAAGTGGCCTCTGAAGCATAAACTTTTGCACATACAGGTTAGGATTGTGTATAAGCCTGTAAAAAAGTCATGTATAAATGGCACATTTTTTGGTGACCTTGAACTTGACTTTAAAGATCTTGAAGGGCGAATCTCAAAATCTGAAATTGGCCTCTACACACAAAATACTTGTTGATAAAACTTATATGTTTGTATTATGAACATACGAAGTCATATGCAGCATAACTGGTGGTGACATTGAGATTCACAAGGATGACCTTGAATGGTAAATCTCAAAATCATATGTCACCTACAATGCTTGAAACCAAGATTGTCTGGTAACCTATCTTAGCCCTTGGGCTAATTTGTTAGTATGATTATATTTCCAATGAAAGGGCAGTTCTGGATAGAAATACAAATATATATGTAGTAAACTTATAAGAGATGAACTCGATGTCCCGGCCACTTCTATGATATATACCTTTTTCCATAGGGTGCAGATGTTTGTGTGATGCTTTATGATAGAATATCTAGCATCTCTACTGGATCTCTCATGTCAGTTCAATATACTGTCCAGATCTAGATTACACAACCACACCACTGACTGTTAGTACTGGCATTTGGCCTGACGACCTTTGCCAATTAACCATTGTCTTTGATCATTGAGTTTTCTGCCTTTGAATCCGGGTTTGAGATTCTAAGGAGATTATATCACCCAGATGAGCTACAGGATGGGCTTTTGTTTTGAGGGGAGGGGCTCCATTTATTAAGGAAGCCCTTATTATGTGTTTGAGGGGGGGGGGGGTAGATTTTGTCTGGCCACCGCTAACATTGTGAACTATCAAATGTATAGTTGATGCTGGGAAACTGCTAGTTAATTGTGATTTAATTGCATTAATTGATCTCAATTAAACATATTCAGCAAATAAATTAAATTAAATTAACCCAAAAATGGAATTTAATTAATTAAATTAAATTAATTGAGTTAATTAAACTAATCAATTAACAATTTTAAAATTAAATGAACCCATGCCTGTAATATATGCAGGGTGCATCCTGGTGCATCCTATATAAGTGGTTTTTTTTTTCGTAGAAAATCTTGAAAGCTGGATAGATATGGGGAATCATTATATTGCAAATCTTTTGGAAGATGGTCAAGGTTAAGTCCACATTGAATGTGGGAATTGATTCATAGCGACACAACTTGAGGATAGAGCTTAGTATTTTTTGATGAACATATGCTCATGTACATGATAATGAGATCTATGCACCACATACACCTATCTATATCAGTTTGATGAAATATCCTGGTCGCCTGCCGATGAGCTACAGGGCCATTGGCCCTATGTTTACTTGCCGGAATCTGACACGTAAGGATTCGAGGAAATAAGTGTGTAAGTTATATAGGGCCTATATATTATACGCATTTCTGTACAATATTACCTAACAATCATCAGTTTTATCGGCATGTGTAATACATCATTTTGAAGGTAAAAAACTATCCTTACATATAAGACAAAAACAATCGGGGTCACCGTTAGAATTTTTGCGCTAATTGGCATTTTTACTTGCCGGAATCTACGGTTTAGGGGAAATACATCGCACTTCTGTACAGTATTACCTGACGGTTGTCAGTTATATCCGCATGCGTAATATACCATTTTTAACGTAAACAGCTACTTTTACATATAAAACAAAAAATATAAAAGAATTATCACCCTTAAAACTGTTGTGCTAATTGATACCAGAATTTACGATTTGGGAGAAATACAAGTATATCGCACTTCTGCACATGCAATATTACCTAAGTTTTATCTGCATGTGTAATACATCATTTTGAAGGTAAAAAGCTACCCTTACATATGAGACAAAAAAATCAGAGTCACCGTTAGAATGTTTGCGCTAATTGGCATTTTTACTTGCCGGAATCTACGGTTTAGAGGAAATACATCGCACTCCTGTATACAGTATTACCCGAACCTGACGATTGTCAGTTTTATCCGCACGTGTAATATAGGTCTACTATTTTGAACGTAAACAGCTACCTTTACATATAAAACAAAAAAAAAAAATTATTTGCGGGAATTAACTATTTAGGGAGAAATACAAGTATATCGCACTTCTGTACACGCAAGAAGGCCTACCTAACAATCGTCAGTTTTATCGGCATGTGTAATACATCATTTTGAAGGTAAAAAGCTACCCTTACATATAAGACCAAAAAAATCGAAATCACCGTTAGAATTTTGCGCTAATTGGCATTTTTACTTGCCGGAATTTTATGGGAAATTCAAATTGGCCTATATTTCACTTCTGTACAGTATTAGGCTCCCTAATACTGGTGTAGTAACGTGTAAAATCATATAGTAAAATCCACAAAAGGCTTACAAGAAGACCCAATCAAAGATTATCACCTGCTGGGAAGAACTGAGAAATGGCAACATCTCCGCGAAGGATTTCCTCAAGAATTGTTCGACTGTTAACGAACCCACATACAATGGCCTATGTATCCTTTTTTCTCAGTCCAGTATGACCATTTGAAATGATAAGAGCAAATTGGGGGATGCCACAAAGCCTATAGGCTTTTATGTCTAGTATCTCGCTTATTATCGACTTTACATCTTCGGAATCAATCGCGGACATATAGGAAAGGTTTTATGTCAAATACTCTGATGACCTTGAAATTGACCTTTGACCTAATTTTCAAGGTCAAAGCACAAAATGGCTATTATCTCGCTTATTATCGACTTTACAGCTTAGAAGTCAAATGTGGACATATAGGAAATGATGTATGCTGAATATACTCGTAACCTTGAAATTACCAGACCATCGGTCCGATCACCTATTGGCTAGCCGGTAAGCTACAGGTCCCTTTGGCCTATGTTTATATGATATGCTTGTTTCTAAATTTCCTCTGTTGCATACGGATATGCCCTAATGAAAATAAATGATGTCGATGTTATATGAATTTGCTTTCGTGCGTTTTGTGCCAAATAATAAAAGTATGTCTACATTAGAACACTCGCCTTCTGAAGTGAATCTAATCATTCACATACATGTATTACATTATAAATTCTCTCGAATGAGCGCCGACATTGCACGAAAAATAGCCTTGATATCCATGATTCTCACAGCGTGCATGATCAATTATCAAAACTGGAAATAAAGAACACGTAAATTGCACTTTGTTTGAGCTTTTATCAGTTTTACCGGTAATTTACTCGGACGCAGTGCAATGAACATTTGATGGTAACAATTTACGGCAGTACTTATTGTCAAGTGCAGGTTGCCTTTCAAAATTACAATTGGTAATTTGTCGCATGGACTTTCCCTGTTGGACATGCTCGATTTAGAACTATGCAACAAATCTCTGTGTACTGAAATACATGGATTGCTACTACTAGCGATCAATGCGATTTATACCGGGGTAATTCTGATATATGAATCGAGTATGCCCAGTGTTGGTGACATTTTTTTCTGGCACTCGACAGCACAGTTTAATTCGTTTTTATCACTCGACCGAACGTTGCAATCACATCTCTCAACTGACAATTAACTGATTAGTTTGATATTGAATACATATGGAATGGACCTGGACACTGGCATAGACCGGCAACATATAGATCGTAGTTTCAACCAGGAAAAGTTTGTTGTCAAATAAGCGCCTCCCTTGAATGAGCGTCAGTGGAGAAACTTTATTGACAAATAATTGAGCGCCCAAGCGCTTAAAGCAGCTGCCTTCAAAATATTTACATAAACATGTGAAATGACTTGAATGAGGCGTGCTCACATCAAATTTCATGACTACAAGCAGTTATTTGGGAAATTTTGCTCATTTGAACAGGCGGTTCACGCGTAAATACAGGAACTGTATCCATCACACGCCATGTGAACAAAACGCAAAAATGCAAGATGGACTGACAATTCCACACACACAACGCTATATCACTAATTATTTTGTCATAACCACATCATATATGCAGATACAAACTGGAAAATGTACTCAATGTGGAATTTTACGGCTAATTTGGGCATTTGTTTACATTCGAGTTTGATGGATACAGTTCGTTTGTTTATATTACAAAAGTGGTATAAAATGGGTGTTAAATCGGATGAAAAGGCAACTCGGGCAGAGTGTAATCGTCAAAATCAATGTGCATATGTTTCATTATCTTGTAGTAGATGTGTTGCACTAAGATTTAGTTTTGAAGAAAATATTGCATACAATCGAAGACAGCTGCTTTAATCGAGCCATCACGATATTGTGTTGGGAATACATTCAGTAGTGGGGAAGGCAAAGGCTTATTGTCAAAGTCATACATAAATTTCAGGACTTCGATAGTGTACATATCCCTAATAATCTGTATTGCACCAGCAGTAATACATAGGAAACAGATGACATATAGTTGCATGAAGGCTGATGGGAACAGCACGTAGCAGGGCTGTCTTCCCGTGCTGACCCTTGGACGAACGTATTTACAGATGAGAAAGTATATCCCTGTGCGTGTATATCCCCGACGTGTGCCGTGTCCATGTGCGTCGTTCAACCGATCTGGATGGAAGACCCGAGGTCATCCCGGCCAGTATGGAAGACCGTGGGAATGCAAAGTCCCGACCAGGGGGCGCAGAAGGCAGCGCAAAACAGCTGACAGGCAATCACGTTTACTTGATGCAGTGTTTACATATTGGGTTTGAGCAGAGTACATTGGTGGCATAATTATTTAAAAGACTTGTTTTGAGTTTTGATTTGAGTATGTTGCGACTTTAGCTTAGTTTCATTGGGTCAGACAGGTAGTTCCAGATGGAGGCTGTATTGTAGTGAAAAGAGTTTTTTTATAAAATTTGTTCTGGGTTTTCCAAGGTATATGTGGTTATTTTGTCTTGTGCTACGAGTCGTTATGTTTTGAGAATAGAAACTGTTGAATGATACAGGCAGGCGCTTATTTAGATAGTCGTATATGAAAAGAGAAGACTGCTGGCTATATAGGTCGTGAAATTTCAATATATTATATTTTCTAAAAATAGGTTCCGTGTGCGAGGTGTAGGAAGATTTATTGATGATACGTACAGCACGTTTTTGAAACTTGAAAATTTTATCCGTTCTTTTACAGTTTCCCCACGCAAGTATCCCATATGTCAGATGACAGTGAATCAATGAGAAATATATGGTTTTCAATGCATGACATGGGAGAATATTTTTGACTTTGTTAAGCATATATAGTGATTTGGACAATTTTGTACATAGGTGATTAATGTGTGCATTCCAGTTAAGCTTTGGGTCAAGAATTATACCGAGAAATTTCACCTCTTTATTTGATGTGTTGTTAATACAGCGGACGGGTGAATCATCGATAATAATATTTGTTCCAGGTTTAATACCCAGGTTGTGTTTTTGTGAGAATATCATATAACTACTTTTGTTTACATTTAGAAGCAGTTTGTTTGTTCTGAGCCAGTTTGATAATGATTTTAGTTCTTTATTGATGTAACTGTGCATGTTAGATATATTACTTCCAGAAGTGTATACGGTTGTGTCATCTGCGAAAGACAATGTATTTAGTGTGGTAGACATCGGCATATCGGTAATGTATATAAGGAAGAGTAGTGGTCCTAAAATTGATCCCTGAGGTACACCATATTCGATATTCATGCATTTAGACATTGTATTGTTGTATTGTACATATTGTTTACGATTAGATAAGTAACTTTTGAACCAGTTGTTTGCTAAACCTCTAGCGCCATACTTTTCCAATTTATAAAGTAGGATATCGTGTGATAGACTATCGAATGCTTTACTAAGGTCTAAGAATACTGCAAGGGTAATATCTTTTGAAGACTTATTATTGGATTCAGTTACGTCTTTGATTAAGTGGAGTAACGGAAGAATGGTTGAGTGTTTGGGTCGAAAACCATATTGATGTTTATATAATACATTATTATGAGTTAAGAATACGAATAATTGTTTATATATTATGCTTTCCAGTAACTTAGAAAATGCTGGGAGGATACTTATTGGCCTGTAGTTTACTATAACGTTTTTATTTTCAGATTTATGGATTGGGATAACTTTGGCAGTTTTCATGTTATTGGGGAATACTTGGTCTTAATACTTAGGTTAAAAATATGAGTGAGTATATCTGTGATTTCTAGTATTGATAATTTCATAATTTTAGTGGAAATACCATCAAAACCTTCGCTTAATTTTGGTTTTTGTTTATTGGCAGCCGCCAATATATCCATGGGCGTTACTGGCTGCAAAAATATGGAATCTTGTACATTTTTTATATGATTAATTTCAAAGTTCTGATCTGGCGGTTTTATTTGAGTACTTATATTATTTCCTATATTAGTGAAGTAGTCGTTGAAAGCGTTTGAGATCAGGTATGAATCCTCTGTGTGTTTATTATTTACTATCATTGAGCTAGGGAGTTCTTGATTTCTATTTTGTGTGTTTAGTGCTTGTTTCAGAACTTTCCAAGATTGCTTTATATCAAATTTACATTTTTCAAGTTTGTCAGCGTAGTGTGTTCTTTTAGCGAGTTTTGTTAGTTTATTGTATAGATTGTTATATGATTCGTAGGCTTCAAGATTTTCTGTCGAAGGCTTCCGAAGTTTGAGCTTATATAACTTCTCTTTACGAAGTGACGATACCAGCAATCCCTTTGTAATCCAAGGTTGGTGTTTTACATATTTGTTTGACATGGAGACTGTTTTCAACGGGAAGGACTTTTCAAAAGCTATATTGTACAAAACAAGAAATTCACTGTAGGCTTCGTCTGCACATGAGAGTTTCAATACTTCACTGAAATCGGTGGTTTGCAGGGTATTTTTGAACTTTTTAATATTATTTTCATTGAAACAGCGTATTTGCCTAGCACGTGGTTGGTGGTTATCATACTCTTTATGGAAGATAGCAAAAGTTCCGAAGTGATCAGATAAGTCACATATGATGATACCCGTTTTGCACATTTATTTTTCTTTCATGATATTAGAATGTATATGATCGATCAGGGTTGCGGAAAATTCAGTAACTCTGGTTGGTTTTGTTATCAGCGGTATCACTCCTTCTGAAATAAGGTTATCGATAAAATCATTGGTTTTAGTATGACTATCATAATTTAAGAGGTTTATGTTAAAGTCGCCTAATAGTATTAGTGATTTATTTGAATTGTTGATTAGGTTGACTAAGTCTGTTATAGATTGATTAAATATATCTAAGTCGGCTTTGGGTGGGGTGTTTGGCCGATAGACTACGCCGACAATTATTGATTTATTGTCATAAGTTTCTATTTCTACGAACAAAGTTTCAATTATGTGGGGTATGAATAAAGTTAGATCGTCTCGAATTTTGTACTTTATATGATTTTTCAGGTAAATCCCAACGCCACCCCTGTTATCATCATGCAACGGTCTGTTTTTGAATATTAAATCATGATACCCATTAAGTTTGAAGTCATTGTGTATTCTGAATGTTTCGGTTAGGCCTATCAAATCGAAAGAGAAGTTTGTGTTGCTTAGGTCAGATATTAGATGGTTGAATTTATCCCAGTGACCTGATAGACTTTGGCAATTTAATGAGAAGACAGATATCGAGTTGTTGTTCATAATCTTAGTGTGAGCTAGCAGTGTTTTAAATTCATGAGGTGAGTAGTATTTACAGTCATTATACAACTGGAGGGAAGGAGTATATTGGTCAGCGTTGCTGGTGTCGTAGAGAGTAGTGAAGTCGTACTCTGCATTGTGCGCAACCTGGTCAAGCGAGACACTACCCACAGTCATTGCGATAGTGACCGGGGGCAGCCCGGGCCATCCATGCAGAACGGGTACATCCGACGAACACAGACTCAGAACACGCGAGGGACAACACACACAGGATTACACTGAAGAACAATAAAACATTGAAAAAGAAACATATATGGATTATTCGCGGTGGCAAAACGGCTTACAAGACGGAGTAGTTTTGTGAAAATGGACAAGATTGGCTCGATATAGGTGAGCTTTCAAATAGTCTGAAATTACTTAGAGGCGAGTTATAGCTTAACGGTTGTAGCACATAGTTGAGTTCAGAGCATACATGTGCTCGAACAGTGAACTGTTATGATGTACCCAATGCCCGATATAATGTGTACACATCTTGTGAAAAAATCTTAATAGTATTCTACAGGACTATACATTCCATTGATATACACGCAAACATGATACTATCCTGGTAAAATATATTGACACTTATACCCAGAAATAGGAATTATAAAGTATTTTTCGACTTAACAGACAGCCAGTGAATACAGTCATAATGATGAGGCATGAGGATCATATGGTGATAACCCCCCTCATTGGTTAGATAGACCCCTAGCACCAACTCAAATATACCATAGCTCACTAATGTGCTCATACCGCACCTTGAACCAGTGAATACAGTCATAATGATGAGGCATGAGGATCATATGGTGACAGATTGAATTATACAGCACACTTAGTAAATAACAAATAGTTGTATAATCATGATAATAGCTTTGGTGTTCATTGGTACTACAATTATCAGTTATGGACAGCTATGGTTATAGGAGATCAGAGATTGAATAATTATAATATGTCCTTGGTTGGAAAACTCAAGAAGTTACAGAATGCTGTATTTATATCTTATGTGTACATCAGTACAACACTTATCAGGTATATTAGATAAAGATGTAATAAATATAGATATACCCATAGATGGGAAATATAATAAATATCTTTGGTAAACATCAGTACCACACTTATCAGGTATATGAGATAAAGATGTAATAAATATATATATGTCCTTAGTTGGGACATAAATAATATCTTTGGTGTACATCAGTACAGCACTTATCAGGTATATGAGATAAAGATGAAATAAATATGAATATACCCTTTGTTGGGAAATATAATAAATATCTTCTGTGTACATCAGTACAACACTTATCCCTAATTTTGATTATGTTCAATTGTTTGTATAGAGGACCCATGGAATCATTATACTTTGCGCCAGTTATTGCTCTAATAGCCCTATTTTGGATAACTTCAAGTTTGTGAATATATTTCTTAAAAGTATTACCCCACAACCTTAATCCGTACAATAAATATGGGTGCACCAGGCTGTAATATAGGATTTTCAGATGACTCCTTGATAGCGAGTATTTGGATCTATTTATGGCGTAAACTCCAGCAGAAATTTTGCGACAACAAGTTGCGATGTGCTGGTCCCAGTAAAGATGTTGGTCAATACTTAGTCCGAGAAATTTGGTACTTGCAACTTTTTCCAATTTAACGGTTTCGATATAGAGATTAGCATTATGTTACGATTTGGGGGAAATAAATGTACATTCCTGCACAATACTACTAAACAATCGTCAGTTTTATCGGCATGTGTAATACATCATGTTGAAGAGAAGAAGCTACCCTTACATATGAAACCAAAAAAATATGGAGTCACCCTCAGATTTGTTGCGCTAATCGGCATTTTTACTCGCCAGAATCTGACATGTAATAATATCTGACACTTATATTTCTGTAGTAATAGCTATATAAGTATATGTACAGCTAATGTTAACATTAGCTGTACAGTACAGCTAATATCGCTTTTAGTGGTGTATATATATATATATATATATATATATATATATATATATATATATATATATATATATATATATATATATATATATATATATATATATATATATTAACAATAGCTGTACATATACTTATATAGCTATTACTAGAGAAATATAAGTGTCAGATATTATCGGTTCACTTTTTTAAAAAGCATTTTCAAAGACATAATGGTAGGCCCTATATTACACATGCGGATAAAACTGACAATCGTCAGGTACATATCAGATTCCGGGGAGGGAAAATGCCAATTAGCGCAACATTTCTAACCAGGACCTCATATTTTTTTTGTTTCATATGTAAGGTCAGCTTCTTTCCTTCAACATGATGTATTACACATGCCGATAAAACTGACGATTGGTAATTAATATTGTGCAGAAATGCGATATGGGCCTATACGTAATTTCCTCTGAATCGTTACATGTCAGATTCCGCTGAGTAAAAATGCCAATTAGCGCAACAATTCTAACGGTGACCCCATAATTTTTTTTTGTTTCATATGTAAGGGTAGCTTCTTTCCTTCAACATGATGTATTACAGATGCTGATAAAGCTGACGATTGTTCAGTAGTATTATACAGAAATGCAATATATACGTTTATTTCCCCTAAATGGTAACATGTCATATTCCGGCGAGTAAAATGTCAGAAATTAGTGCAACAATTCTAACGGTGACCCCATATTTTTTTTGTTTCATATGTAAGGGTAGCTTCTTCAATTCAACATGATGTATTACACATGCTAATAAAACTGACGATTGTTAAATAATATTGTACAGAATTGCGATATACGTTTATTTCCCCATAATCGTAACATGTCAGTTTCCGGCGAGTAAAATATCAAAAATTAGTGCAACAATTCTAACAGTGACCCCATATTTTTTTTTGGTTTCATATGTAAGGGTAGCTTCTTTTCTTCAACATGATGTATTACACATTGATAAATTGATAAAACTGACGATTGTTAATTAATATTGTACAGAAATGTGAAATATACCGGTATATTTATCCTAAATCAGCGAGTGAAAATGCCAATTAGCGCAACAATTCTAACGGTGACCCCATATTTTTTTGGTTTCATCTGTAAGGGTAACTCCTTTCCTTCAACATGATGTAGTGCACATGGAAATAAAACTGACGATTGTCAGGTAACAGTATACAGATATGCGATATATAGGCCTACAGTTATTTCTCCTAAATTGTAACATGTTAGTTTCCGGCACGTAAAATGACAGAAATTAGTGCAACAATTCTAACGGTGACCCCATATTTTCTTGGCTTCATAATTATGTAAGGGTAACTTTTTTCCTTCAAAATGATGTATTACACATGCTGGTAAAACTGGCAGTTGTTAGGTAATATTGCATGTACAAAAGTGCGATATACTTGTATTTCCCCTATGCTCTCCATTATAAAATGGCATTCAAGATTCGTTTCCTAATTTGTTACCTAACGAAAAAAAAAACAAAAAAAAACACACGGTCACTATACTTTTCAGATTCTCGGTAGTTTTGTTCTCAATTATACCAAAATGTTGACATTTGATTAATTCTTTTTTGAGCAAATATAGGACTACGCTTTTGACCTTTGGAAAGTGCCACCTTTGAGTCTTCAATTTGATGTGTGAGATAACTCATCAGCGGCGTATAGCTGATAGTTCGTCGCGCGCGTAGTGAATGGGTCTATATTTTCAAATTTTGGCGCGCTGGGGGCAACACGTCTCTGTGGGCGCAAAGGTGCATTATCTTCCCTCCGTCTGCATGTCAGTGCAGAATAGTCAGTAGGCCTACGTTGCACGATGTCGCCCATTATCATACAACGGATTGCCTGGAATCCCGCACTTAAGTTGTAGATCTACTAGTATCGCTATAGGGGCCTACTGAGGCTATGATGCTTGGTCGTATCTTACGTATGAATGTTAGTTATATTGTCTAATTAACATAATGGCATGTTAATTGTACTTTTGATTAACATAATGGGATGAACATTACTTATTTAGGCTAGGTATAGGCCTACTGGTAATGATATTCAGTGATTTTGCCAAAATAATAGGCCCACAAAATTGCAGTAGGCCTATGGGTGGATATAACTGCAATACAACGTAACACACAACCTACACTGTCAATGAGGTTATTAGCTGTACATATATGCCGGGTATATTTTTTTTAGCAAAAAGTGGTTATTAGCTGTAAATTCAGACAAAGTATATGTTTTTGCGTGATTCCACAGTGACATTTTTATCACTTTTCACGATGATTGATATTTTGTCTTGCTGTTGCAGTTGGGTCATGTAAAACATGTGGTATGATAATATACTGATGCAAACTTTCAAGTATACTCCATTTATGGCACTAAAATTCGTATGAAATATTTTGTACAGCTAATAGCACGAACGAAGTATACTCCTATGGTTGGAGCCGTTGGTGCGTAGTCTTTTCTATTGATGAAAAGTCAATAATATTGCGGAAACAGGTAAAGGTGGTCACATTGGTCTCAAGTTATGGACGGCAATGCAAAATATGAACGACCCATGCAGGAGAGACACACCATTTATTAGCTGTACACGAAAATGTACAGCTAACGGAAATGTACAGCTAATAACAGGGTATATGTACAGCTAATATACAATTTAGACGAAGACACCGATCACAAGACTTGACGGATAAGTCCACATCCTTATCCATACCAGGCCAGAAAAAACGATCACGGAGTACTGCCAGGGTCCTGTCACGACCTAGGTGTCCTATCTCCTCATGGTACTGAGATATAATGTCCTGGCGACGTTGGGCAGGAACCACCAGTTGATGCTTGGGTAAGCCATCCACTTGAGTTACTCGGTGTAGGGCATCTCCGAGGAGTTTGTACTGGATGGTGAAGTCATAAGTGGAAAGCTCTGCCAGCCATCTGTGACCAGTGGCATCTAACTTTGCCGACGTCAGCACATATGTGAGCGGGTTGTTGTCTGTGGTCACCTCAAATTTGGCACCAAACAAGTAATCATGGAATTTCTTCATGATCGCCCAGCGAAGAGCCAGGAATTCCAACTTGTGCCCTGAATAATTTTGTTCGGACTTCTTGAGGGAACGACTCACATATGCAATGACATGTGGAGGACATCCATCACTCTGGTCTTGGCAGAGGACTGCTCCCAAGCCATCACGGCTGGTGTCTATTCGTAGATTGAAGGGTTTCTCATAATCAGGGAAGGCAAGCACATCAGCTCCTTCAGCTTCTGAAATGCAGTTTGCTGCTCCTGTCCCCACGGAATAGTGGTGCTCTGTGACTTCCTCTTTGATTTCTTCGGATCATCTCCCTCAAGCAAATTGGTCAGTGGACGAGCAATTTTCGCATAATCCTGGATGAACCTATGGTAGAACCCCGTGATTCCTATGAACTGTCTCAACTCCTTGATGTTGGTTGGAGATTTGAGATTCTGGATCACCTCGGTTTTCCCAGGATCACAATGTACCCCGTCTTCACATACATTGTGGCCAAGATATTGGATCTGTTTTTGGAGGAAGAAACACTTCTTCGCCTTTAATTTCAGATTCGCAGAACGAAGCCGCTGGAACACTTCCTCCAGTCGAGATAGCTGCTCCTCGAATGTAGAGGCAAACACAACCACATCATCAATATAGACCAAACACTTCTTGAGATGGAGATCTCCCATCACAGTCTGCATCATATTCTGGAATGTGGCTGGTGCTCCGGTAAGTCCGAACGGCATACGGTTGCATTCGAAGAATCCGAGTCTTCCGACGGTGAAAGCAGTATATGCTTTATGTGATTCTTCCAGCTCCACTTGCCAATAACCACTTTTTAGATCAAGTGTGGAAAACCACTTGGCACCAGCTAGGGCTTCGATCGTCTCATCCACACGTGGCAGCGGATACGCATTCTTGATGGTTCTGCGGTTCAGCCGTCGGAAGTTGATGCAGAACCTCAAGGTTCCATCTTTTTTCCGCACGAGTACAACATTGGATGTCCAAGGGCTCACCGACTCTCTGATGACGCCACAATCCAACATTTCTTGGACATGTTTCTTGACCTCTGGGAGCATCGCTGGTGGTATACGCCTTGGCTTCTCCTTAAATGGAACATCATCTGACAGCTCAATTCTGTGTTTTACGACATCTGTATGTCCCAGGTCAAGATCCGAGAGGGAAAAAACATCTTGATACGCACGGATGAGTGCCTGGAGCTGTATCAGCTGATCAGGAGTCAAATGCTCATTTTCTGTGACCTTACACTTCTCAAACAGGTTCATGACATCATCAGCATCTGAATCTGGAATAGTCACTTGTTGTAGTTCACCGATCACCATCTGGGCAGGAATCCTTACAGACTCCTCAGTGTGGTTGAACACTTCGAGTGGAACAGTGTGCCTTCCTTGTTCAATACCAACCAAACCGGGGGTAATAGTGCTTCCATCAACCACACCGGACATCTGTTGAATCAGCGCCATCTCCATCAAGGGAGGAACTGCTACTTGTGACTGACACTCGATGATCCTAGAGTGTCCTGGATGTATCGTGAGTGGTTGGGTGGTCTTGACCATGCCAAGACTCCTCCACTCTTCGATAAATGTCGACTGGCCAGCTGAACCATCTGGATCCCAATCTGGACGGACGAATGCAGATCACCAACATCAACTGTTTCGCGCAAGTTACCCATCCTCTCTACCAGGACTCGGATAATGTTCATCCCAACCAACATTGGTACACCCTTGTTGTAGGCTGTATCCTTGGATACCAAGAGAGGGAACATCCCAAGATCCATGTTGCCTGATGCCACAGGAATAGAGATCTGGACTTCCACAAATCCATCATAGGGGATTCTGTTTCCAGCTGGACCTCTGACAACCACAAAGTATCCTACAGGGTACAATCGACAACCAGTCAAATGCTCCTTGAGGAATGATGCAGAAATCGTGCTCACCATTGAGCCAGTGTCAACCAGGGAAGGACACTTGGTGCCATCGATCAACATGTTAGCTTCGTTAGCTGGACCAACTAAACGTGATGTAACTTTAGTTACCTTGTCTTCGGGATCATTTTCCTCTAGTGAATCGTGAGATCCCAACTGAGATGCACCTAACAGTTTAACTTCTCGTGGACCAGAGCAGGGTTGGGTTCCAAACGACAAGTACTTTGTTTGTGTCCATCACGGCCACACTTGTAGCAGAAAAAAACACCCTTTTTCTTCCTCAGACTCCCAGGAGTACCCGATTTAGGGACCTCAGACTTCCTTTGCCCACGGGATTCAAGCGCTGCTACATTGCTGGTCAACCGCTGGATTTGAGCTTCCAGTTCCATGCTACGAGCATCACGCTTTGTATCTGTTGATGGCGTGTCCGACACTGAAGTTTCTGCAGCTGGAGTACGAGCCATTTTCATTCGCAATCTCTTCTCAGTACGGCGACTCTCTTCTTTCCTGACCAGGAGGAGAAGTTCACCGAATCCAGGTGGATCAGAAGTCTTTGCTTCCAAAGCAAGTTTGCTGATCAGAGTCTCATCACCACAACCTCTGATGAACTGACGTAACAGGAACAATGGTAACTCTGACACCTGTAGACCATTTTTATCCACTGCATGGACGAGCATCAAGTAGAGGCGGTTCAAATAAGCAGATGCAGTTTCCTTATCATCCTGATAAGTTGAATGGAATGACACCATAATCTCGTGACCATCCTCTACTTTTCCATAGATGGTGTTAAGCATGTCAACACACTCGGCTGCGGTGGAGCGACTGCTAATACTAGTGATAGTATCTAGCGCTGGCCGAAGGAGAGACTGCAGAATAGTTATCTTCTTGTTGGGATCGGACATCATGTCATCAGCCAACACCTGATGTGCTTGAAGAACCCATGTCTCAAAGTCAGTTTCCCCAGAAGGAACAGGAGTCTTACCAGAAAACAAACGCAATTTACGCATTGGAGGCCGCACGCTATGATCAGATCCGGATGGCGCATTACCGGATGCAGCCGATCCAGATGACCCAGGGTTCTGATTCTGAGTACCGCTGTGATCATCACTCCTGGCGAGACCAACACCCAAACTTGAACTCAAGTGATCCAGAGTACGCCTTCTGTCCTCAGGAGACAAATGATCCAAGTTATCAAGGACTTCATCATACGATGCCATGATGCTTTCGAAACTTGATCTCCAAAATGCAGAAACACAAATTATGGAAAACAAGGAAGTATGGTAATTGTGATATGATACTATATACTGCCTATCTCTACAAGTACATCGTACTGTAAAGACACCAGTATCGGTGTATCTCCAGTAGACAACAAACACCAACAAGAAAACCAGGTCCAAAACACAAATATTATAAATGAATAAATATATGGTTGTGGTTCAAATCCTGCAAAAAGGGGAGAAATAGGAGTGATATTAGTTATGTATGACCCAATCTATTGTAAAGTTATTGACTATCGTCCGCTCTTCGGGATCCTCGAGGATAGTCCTCTCACCACGAATCCTTGCGGACGCGCATCCGCTATTCCGGATCCTTGCGGCGGCGCCGCTCACCGGAGGTCACTGCGGACACGGTAACTACTCTAGCATTTACGGTAACCAGGTAACAGCCCACCCGACACGCCCAGGCCTACGGACACCGTTCAGAAACTGGTTCATCACCACGGTGTTAGCTGGAGGGGCCTGGCGAGCCGCGGTCTGCCTCGCGTGCCCTGGCCCTGGAACCTCCCGTGCCCTGGCCGGACCCTTCGGAGGCGCCGCCCGCACCAGATCCCGAGGGATTAGGCGCCTTGGCATCTCCGGATTTGGCGGAGGACCCTGACCGGCCGCCCGGCTTAGGCGCCAGCGGCTTGGGTCCTCCGGACTGCGGTCCAGTTTGAGGCGGGGTACCACCGGACTTCTTTTTCCGGTGATTCCGCTTCTTCTTCTTTGGAGGTGCGGAGACCGGATCCTGGTCGGACCTGGACTCAGATCGCCCGCGGTTGGCGGCCTCCAATTGCTGTTGGGCCTGCCACTGCTTCTGGGCGATCTCCTTAGCTCGACGGCGAGTGCGCCGGGAGATGGGAGATATAAACCCCTAATCCCGGTTCTCTGTCTCCTTCGAGCTAGACTCCTGTTCCTGGGCCGGAGCTTGGGATGCGGCTTCCTCAGCCACGTCAACCTGCTCCGCCCAAGTCCCAGGTGTCTTCCGGTCGTGCGGACCAGACTCCGCAGGTGCGGACACCGAGGAGTTCTCGGTGGAACCGGTCTCTGGACGACGACGGCCATCCGGACGGGTTTCCACACGAGTACTCTCATCCGGCCCCAGAGACGCAAGCATCTCCGCGGGCGGATGCAACTCAATGTCGACACGAGCGGGTCCTACCTCACTGCAGTCCATCAACTCTTCCACGCGGGGAAAAGGAGACGGATCCAAGAGTTGCTCGGCGCCTAAAGCAGCCAAGTTACTCTCTACAGTGCGGTCCGCCACGACCTCACTCTCGGACTCGGCTCCTGTGCTAGAACCAGAGCCGGAGCTGGATTCCGCAGAACCCACATATGCGCCTTTGGGGTTATCTGTCCTGTCATCCCCCTCAGGCCGTGCGGGTCTCGAGTACGTGTTACCGTGCTCAAGAGACCCTGTTCGTCTCGAGTACGTGTTATCGTGCTCAAGAGACTCATCTCCGGACTGGATCTCGCGATCACTGTCCGGAGGCAACTCCTCCCTATCCCTCCAACCGTCACTACACTCTGACATAATTCAAGCGCTCTCCGCTTAAACACTGGGAGTCAGATCCGCAGATCTGTCTCCACCAGTGCCGAGTGCTCGAATGACCAGAGATTATCGAGTTACATAGCTTTAAAGGCATCAAGTGTTGGCAGTTATACTGCATGCGCACCGTATGATGCGTTCCCATGGAAACGTCTGTCCACTGCATCCACCAGATCGACAGACAAAAGAATGTTTTACACTAGCTCATACATATACACGCATCTCCCCCCGGTGACTCCTATCACTCCATGTATACGGGTGGCTTACATACACAAGCCATCCCGGGGGAACCCGCTAAAATACTTCAGTAATTAACAACAATCATTAGCAATAGCTTTCGCACTGCCGATCAATGACGTGAAGTTAATCACCCTCGCAGGTTAAAGATTGTATACAATGTATCAAAAGTCAAACTACTTGTGGGTGTCACGATTATGTCAACCTATCAGCAGCGATAAATAAAAATTTAACACCGCCCAAACAGCAATGGAAACAAATCCACCACCACTTGCATGCTTTTCATAGGTCACGGCATACAGCTTTTGATACAATGTACACAATCTCCTACACCCCTCTTGCGAAAGCAGAAATCTCCCGATTTCTTACTCTCTATTGCACCAGGAAAAAGAGATATATCACTAAGCTTTCTCATATATCTGGTAAATGAGTAAGAACAGCATTTCCACGGGAACACGCGCACACTTGTGGCTTATAATCCTCCCATAAATAATACATGAGATGGAAAACTAACCAAATCACTCCCCATAGCCGCTGGTACGCTTACAAGGCGATCGGACATACCCATGACGTCCGGACAGACAATCGGGCGCCCTATGGGCGTTTGCAAAGCGCCCACTAGCAACCCCGACGTACTGCCCGGCCGCGGAGCGGTGCCCGGTCCAACCCAGAGCCTCCTCAAACGACTACTGGAGCGCGGAGCCAATAGATTAGACGCGGAGCCGGCATGGGCCATAACCGCAATGGTTAGGGGGCGAACCCTTCATGCCGGCGCCCAATCTAGAGGCGCCCAAAGATGATGAAAGCAATAGCCGGCGGACGTCCGGAGCTGCTCGCGGACGGAGTCCAGGCCGGACGCCTACCATAGAATGGCGTATTGCCCTTATCCAATGAATATGATATTGGAATTAAAAGCCACCACAAGTGTTGCACATGTAATATACGACCCCCTTCTTAGAAGGAGGCCGGGGTTCCGGTCATTCCGGCCGGACCGCGTGTTGTAAGGTACGATCCGGACGAGAATGAGCGTCACCCGCCGCCGCGGCTGGTCCGCACACGCGGACTTAACAACCGCTCCATTATCATAATGGAAAGTCGGTTTCCTGCCGTTAGAAACCTAACTTACTATAACCTGAATTATAGAGCCCTGGGGACGAAGGAAGCTAACGACACTGTGACTTTAGGCTGCAATGGAACGCTATCGGACTGATCCTGGTCACGGCACCAATGTAAAGTTATTGACTATCGTCCGCTCTTCGGGATCCTCGAGGATAGTCCTCTCACCACGAGTCCTTGCGGACGCGCATCCGCTATTCCGGATCCTTGCGGCAGCGCCGCTCACCGGAGGTCACTGCGGACACGGTAACTACTCTAGCACTTACGGTAACCAGGTAACAGCCCACCCGACACGCCCAGGCCTACGGACACCGTTCAGAAACTGGTTCATCACCACGGTGTTAGCTGGAGGGGCCTGGCGAGCCGCGGTCTGCCTCGGGGACGGAACCCCGTACAGTCCGACGAACTAGCCAGAGCCTGTGTCACACCGTCCCGGGAAGGGAGAGAACTGGCGATCCACAGGGCTTGCGCCCCCAAGTAAGCAACTTGTCTCTCCCAGCCCGGGCCCCCCTATGGAAATCGTCCCAAGGGCTCTAAGAGTCCACTACTCGTGACTAGGGAACTCAAAGCTCATGGCGAGCTTCGAGTGCAGCCTATCACCCGACCTTGGACAATCTCCTCGATCGAGCCGCTTCCAGTGTATATATAATACACCAGAAACTAGAGGCTGCACGCGAAGCGTAATCAAACCATTGTTATAGTTTACTGGATAACGTAAATTACAATGCGTCGCCGTAGCAACGCCCGCTCGAATGGAGCGTGTCAAAACAAGGCCAAGACTGAAAAGGCCACATAAATGGCATGTAGTTTTACAATCACCTGCCGCGATCTTAGGGCAAAATCGCCACACTATAAACCAACTATATATTGGTATAATCACCCCACGTGTTGTCGACAATAGAATGAATATGATCTATGAATGAATGATATGATATGAAAAAGGTTGTAACAGATATACGAATCTGTCAAGTGAGTATGTTAGATATGTATAAAAGTGTCGCGCAAATCACACTGTGTGTGCAACCGCAAAACCTAGTGCCGAAAACTTTCAATCAAATATTTACGACAGAACCTGGAAAAACACCAAATGATTATATTTGACCACCAAATCAAATACACAAACTCACACACACTCTAGTAATATTTTACCAGCCAAATACAGTACATCAAATACCGACAGAAATCAATCAAGTTGTATGCACATCAACACTGATCAACCAAACTGTGTTTTTTTAGGTACCAATATGTACATGCACAATAAATAAATCAATATATTCTAAATACCAATTAAGCAATGTCAAAACCAATGTTTGACACACAAGATATTATACCAATGAATCAAGCAATCGATGTTCAATATGTTACCAATATGACATAATGTATACAATATCACGATCAACGCAAGGAATGTACAATATAGGCCTACACAAATATATAAAAACACGTGTAACACTGTCGACAAAGTGTCACACCACAACAACTGAAGAATCAGCTGTTTTGTTCCACTCCTGTGCGCTTGTGTTTACAAACACCACCTGAGGATTCCCGTGACGCGAAGCGGAGCTTGCAGGCGCGGCGAGAGATCCAACGAAGCGATGCGACGGCAGGTACGATGTATCCCGGGACCGACGATCGTACACGGCGCGACGCGCAGAACACACAGTGAAAAAGTATCCCACGACGACTGGGACGATGCTGCCCGCCGGACAGCATGCAACAACACAACACACGCGAGACTGTTGACTGGGCCGCCAGGTGTTGGTGGTTACAGGAATAACCACTCAGACGAGACGCATAACCACGGCTCTTGACCGCCAGTCGTAGTGATCACAGGGAGGAGTGACCACTCATGCGTGACGACTAACCACGTCTCGGGGGTAGACCTCGCACGTCGTTGCAAGGTTTTGAAGCTACATTAGGGTCGCCTTGGTGGTGTTATCGCCCTCGCCTTCGCGTTATTTCGCCTTCGCCTTCTCGTACTTTCGCCTTCGCCCTCGCCTTCGCCCACTTTCGTCTTCGACTTCGTCTTCGTGGCGTTTTCGACTTCGCCTTCGCGTAATTTCGCCCTCGCCTTCTCGTAATATTGCCTTCGTCATCGCCTTCGTCCACTCTCGCCTTCGCCTCCTTGTAATTTCGCCTTCGTCTTTGTGGTGTTTTCGCCCTCGCCTTCGTCCACTCGCCTTCGCCTTCTTGTAATTTCGCCTTCGTCTTCGCGTATTCTCGCCTTCGTGTTCTCCTTCGCCCAGTTTCGCCTTCGCCCACTCTCGGCTTCGCTTTCTCGTAATTTCGCCTTCGCCTTCACATACTGTCTGATGTATACGCATGTAATACAAAGTCATACATATGGAATAAAAACGCATTCGTGTGAGATACTAACAAATACATATGAGACACTAACTCACACGCAGGAGATACTTCACATCGCTACCGTATATTTCGTATTGCCCGATACACTGCGTAGCATGTAAATGCGTTGTATCTACCGGCTACCGTCGAATGCACTATAAGTTATCATGGGCTTCAGACCCCAATACGACGTGATATCTGCCTGAAGTCACCATATACCACGAGGACGCAGGCCGAGTGGGATATGCTGACTGAAGGCAGATTTCCTGCCGTATTGGGGTCTGAAGTCCATGGTAACGATTTTATCATTGGATTATATGGAGCTCTCCAAAACGTCATTCCGTATTACCCGCCTGAAGCCCACGATACAGAAAATATCGTGGGGTTGCGTCACAGCTCTCCAAATACGGCGTGGTATTGTCGGAGAATTGACCAATCAAAATCGCGCATTCGCAGCAATCCGATGATAAAATATCGTATTGCCTGCTAATATTGATTGCGAAACATCATATTGATCGCTTGAATTATTCGTTATTTTTTATAATTGATATTCAGGCCCATGCTAATATTATTTAATATACAGTATACTCCCTCGTAACAAATTATATCTGCTGAAAGGTGTGGTTTGTCACTCCGCCAATCATAGGTATCATCTACCTTCACCCCCCTCTCCCCCCCCCACACACCTACAACCCATACTTTCTTATTTCCCCCCAGCGAGTCGACTGATTGGTCAAACCATTGTCAAGTGTTATCTGCATTGCAGTCGACTTCAACGAGAATTCTGGTTGTTTAGTTCATCCTAAATAAACCTTTGAACGAAAACTAACCATATAAAATATATACAGATATTACAAGTACATACCATAATGCGAAGAAAAATCATAGTGTCCATACTTGATAAGAAAAAAATGGTGGAATCCTTATAACATTAAAATATTCGTTGAAATAGCTTATTGAATAAATATTCCGCCGTAATCAAATATGTATACAAACCGAACGATTGTAGAAGAAAAGGAATGTCCGTCTAAGTATTTCTGAGGAGTAATACAGAATATATCAGCGTTCCATTATAGATTTGAACGTGCATATGTTTACAATATTATAAAACTCACTGGATATCACGATATGCATAACAATGCAATCTACTCATGCTACATATAGCCGTCATATTTTTTTCAAAGAACGCCTTATCCGAACGGAAATATAAGAACAAGAATATTTCAAAAATGAAAAAAAAACACCTTTTTGGATGCAGAGATGAGACCGGATAAATTGTATTTTTGTACAGTGTAAAACTTATTCTAGAAATTAATATTAATTGCCAATAAAGATCGGTATCGGTTATGGTGGACACATGCGATATATCGTGAAGATATGGTGAATATCAAAATGCTTCAGTTTAATAATAAAACAAAAACACCTGACCAATCGCAGTCTTTAGGCGCTTTAATTTCACGGAGTTTCTATGGCAACATCATGGTCGGTATTGTATACGTATGACATATTATCTCATACGTATGAGATATACTATCTTACGTATGACCTATTATTTCATACGACCTATTATTTCATACGTATGACTTATTATTCCATACGTATCACTTTGTATCACATACGTATGAGAAGGCGTACCTCAAACTTTGTATCTCATACACATGAGAAGGCGAGATTACGAGAGGTCGAAGCCGAAAGTGGCCGAAGGCGAGGGCGAAATTGGGCGAATGCGAAACTACAAGAAGGCGAAGGCGAAATTACGCGAAGGTGAAGGCGAAATTACAAAATTACGAGGTCTAAAACACCACGAAGATGAAGGTGAAAACAGGCGAAGGCGAAGACGAAATTACGAGAAGGCGAGGGCTAAATTGGGCGAAGGCGAAATTACGAGAAGGCGAAAGCGAAATTACGTGAAGGCGAAGGCGAAATTATGCGAAGGCGAGGTCGAAAACACCACGAAGGTGAAGGCGAAAACACGCGAAGGCGAAGGCGAAATTACAAGAAGGCGAAGCCGAAAGTGGCCGAAGTCGAGGGCGAAATTGGGCGGAGGTGAAACTACGAAAAGGCGAAGGTGAAAATAGGCGAAGGTGAAGGCGAAATTACGAATTTACGAGGTCTAAAACACCACGAAGGTGAAGGCGAAAATACGCGAAGACGAAGGCGAAATTACGAGAAGTCGAAGACGAAAGTGGGTGAAGGCGAGGGCGAAGGCAATATTACGCGAAGGCGAGGGTGAGAACACAACGAAGGCGAAGGCGAAAATACACGAAGGCGAATGTCCCTAATGTAGCTTCATACAAGGTAGACCTCACACGGGTGACGTAAAACCACACTGTCTCACACTTCAGTGCACCTCAAACTATGCACCGACATCGTTTTTTGCCTAGGCCTGGTTACATGTGGTTATACGGCCGACTTTGAACTTTTGAAGTGGCGATTTGGTGACTGTTCATTAGCTTCAGTCTGGCATGAAACTAACACCACTGTATTTATTCAGTCACCAGAGCTTACAAGCAGATATACTTGCGGTTATATGCCAGTATGTCCATTAGGCGTTGTCTATAGTTGACGGTCATTTTGCACAATATTCCAAATTTAAATATCCCATCCTCGTCGCCATTTGTAACAGTGTGGGTTCGGTGTGAAGTCGAATCCGACCAGTTGTAGTAACATAAATAATGTTTATTGTGCAGCAATGATATGTCCAGTGTTATTTACATTCAATATTCAAGTGAATAACTGGTTTTAAAGACCAGACAACGCAATACGAATCAAATACAGCCATAACAAAGGCTCGTTCCTCTCACTTTGAAGGATTCAAACAACTGGCCCTGTGTAAACGCGGGAAAACACTTAAATACCCCTACACACATACGTCACACTCAAACACACACACACACACACAGCCTCTCGACGTAGATCACCAATAACCGATCAATCAAAGGAACACCGCATAATACTGTGCATGCAATACCGTGAATGTGAACGCAGTGCATTAAAGCTGTAAGTATGTTATAAATAGATAAACGATCATGTAAAAAAAATATTATGATAACGACCACGATCTTCCCCGACGGAAAAACCGAACGTAAAACCACAGAACCACGCGTTGTTTGTTATGCTTTGCATGTGGGCGGGTATATGCACTGGCGCGAGTCAGGCTGCCCACGACAGAGGCCAGAGGCAGTCGGCTGTAACGGCGAAGTGGTATAAAGCCATTCCTGCAGTATGCGTCGATATCATTTGACATGTTCCCCACAGAACAGATGTCAGGGAACACACAAACTGCAAAGTATAATTGCATAATATCGATACGTGCACACAATTCCTCATATAATTAGGGCTACATATTTCCCTTAGCCGTAATGCATATATTATCTATTGGTGTGACGAATTTGTATGGTTCCCAGTAATTCACGTCCAAAGATATCCTCCGGTAATGTAGCCACATCTACAGTATAGTTATCATACATGTTTGTACACAACATACAAACAGGCTGTGTGACCCAGCGAGTGTGACCTGGCAAATTTTGTACTCATATGTTGTTGAGCAGTGCTCAGTCATTGTATGCTATATGACTAACCTAGAGTACATTCCAATAAGTGGATACATGTAATATAGCATGTACATGTACAATTGGACAGACTATCAAGGGTGACGCTATCAATATTATAGGATTACAAATTATTCCGTCAGAGATGTTACCAATCTTTTTACACCCTACATTCAACCAATATGCTATACACGCTGAAATATATACACATAATAAAATGCATTACATACGGACATCGAGGACGATGTGTATACCTCCGTGGTCTATTGATTATGCCACACTGTAGGCTGCTCGCCCCTCCTTTTATACGGCCGAAAATCCCCCTGGTCGGCCTAGGCCAAAGGCACCTACTTACGTCACCAGTCAGCACGAGAGGTTCAGGGTATGTCTCAAAAGCTCGAAGGGATTGTACGGTATATCCTTATATAGCATACTTACAGCTTTAAGTATAATCATAGAATTTCTATGGTCAGACAAAGTCTCTTTTTTGTATGATCTTGATTTTGAGCAACTGTTCAGATAACAACATATTCAGTGGTATGTGGTAAAAGATTACTTACGGTAGTATTGATATGTGATGTTGGAGAAATGATGTTCTTACCGGAGTGATTACTGATGACATTTATTGACTGATTGACTACTGGTGACTCAATGGTGTGAACTGAATGATTGTGGATGACTTGATGTTGTAAACCTGAGTTCTGAAACAGTGATAAAGATTTTCTTTTTTGCCAATACATGTGTGTCGTTGTATCCTGCATGTGTGAAAACTTAGATATGGACATATTAGGCATCATTCTAAAACAAACATTCATTGAAATATTACAATGTAATTTACCTGGATTTGGCATTCCATAGAACCATTTTGACCTTATATGTTCTTTTGCAAGAGGAGTAGTTCATTTCATGCCAAATTAAGTACATATATATTTGAATATACAAGAATAAACCAAATTCTAGACCGAATATCGGTGATGAGAGTACATTATCTTCGTTCAGCTATGCATAATTGTGGCCATCTTGGATTTTTCCCATGATGAATGCTTCGTTTGTTCGAAATGGCTTTTGTAATGTACATGTACATGTGTATATTTCAGATAAATGAACTAACTTAAGACATTTAACGTCACGTTTATGCACATTACATGACTTTAACTATTGATTGTGTTCTAATTCAATATTGCTGCAATTGTGTTTATTGCCAAATTCAATATATCTTTTAGCAGTTGAGGCATTGGGGACATTGTTATTTTAACCACTGATGTTGTTAAGCACCACCAGCATGTAATTAAGGCACAAAATTGGTGATAATGGCTACACATTTGTTTTAAAATATTAGAGTTTAAGAAAAAGTATGATAAAATATGCCATTCTGGTGGCTGCCATCTTGGATTTCATGCTAATGGAGTATGCTAAAGTAGTTGAAAACAATATTATTGCATTTCCTAAACTCTAACACATATGTTTAGGTACAAAGTTCGCACAATTAGGGTAAAAGATATACATGTATGCAATTTTGTGCTTATCATTGATCAATTTTGGTCTTGTCGCGATTGTGTTTATTGCCAAAGTCAACATATTCTTGAGCAATTAAGGCATAGGGGACATTGTTAGTTCTACCAATGATGTTTTTAAGTACCAGTAGCATGTATTGGAGCACATAATTGGTGATAATGACCACACATTTGTTTAAAATATCAAAGTTTTATGAACAAAATATGAAAAAATATGCAATTATGATGGACGCCATCTTGTATTTCATGCCGGAGCGCTATGCTAAAGTAGTTGAAAACAATTTCATTGCATTCCTTGATCTCTAAAACGTAAGTTTAGGTACCAAGTTTGTGTCTCTAGCACAATTAGTAGCAAAAAATCATGCCATTTTGTTTATTGTTGATTAAATTCGGTTTTGTCGCAATTCTGTTTATTGCCAATTCAAGGTATTTTTTTTAGCATTTAAGGCATTGGGGACATTGTTATCATTGCCACTGATGTTATCAAGTACCAATAGCATGTATTAAGACACAAAATTGTTGATAATCTCCACAGAGTTCCTTAAAATATTAAAGTTTTAGGAAAAAATATGAAAAAATATGCGATTCTGATGGTCGCCATCTTGGATTTCATGCAGAAGGGGTATGCTGAAGTAGTTGCATTCCTTGCCATCAAAAACACATGTTTAGGTACTTACTTTGTGTCTCTAGCACAATTAGGGGCAAAGATATATACAACTTTGTGTTTATTGTTGATCGAATTCGGTTTCGCCGCGATTGTGTTTATTGCCAAATTCAACGCATTTTTCAGCAATTAAGTCTTTGGGGACATTGTTATTTTTTGCCACTGATGTTATCTAGTACCAATAGCATGTATTAGGACACATAATTGTCAATAATGGCCACACAGTTCCTTAAAATATTAAAGTTTTAGAAAAAATATGACAAAATATGTGATTCTGATGGCCGCCATCTTGGATTTCATGCTGAAGGGATAGGCTGAAGTAGTTGAAAATATTTTTATTGCATTCCTTGACCTCTAAAACATATGTTTAGGTACCAAAATCGTGTCTCTAGCACAATTAGGGGCGAAGAAAAATACAAATTTATGTTTCAAGAAATGTCTCGGTTTTGATGGTGGCCATTTTGAAAAGCCGCCATATTGGATAGTTCATCCCAGGATATCGAGTGTTAACAAGTGGATTCTGAAGCTCAAGGGTCCCCTGAAAAAAATGACACCCCTCGCGGAGAGTCCTGGGGGGGGTGCACGGTGGACCCCCTGGGCTCATGGACTAATATACTGGTTATTTATGTGCGCTATATAAGAATAAAGTATTATTATTATTATTATTATTATTATTATTATAACATATGTGATGTTATAATTAAGAATGATCAAATGTCTGTGCGTCCTTTGGCCTGTGGTTATTTTCCCTGGCTTTGCATTCACAAAAAATATGAATTTATATATTAGTTTCTCAAATAACATCAAGATTATACTAAATTATGAGTCATATGCACTGGAGGAGGCAGCACGCACTACTTTTATACTTACATCACTTGAAATATGTATCTTGACATCTCACGTTACCGTAATCATAGTGGGGCGGATAACGGAAAAGATGTTTACTTTTTGGAAGAAAGCATGAAAATTTGCATATAGAGGTTTTAGGGCATGCTGATTTCATATCGATTAGGATACATTTGATCCGACACCTGTAACCTCCTCAAAATCCAAGATGGCCGCCATGACCGACGTAAATCAGGTGTATATCATAACTTGGTTCCAATGACGCTATGAAGATGAATTTGTATTCTATATATGTGTTTTCGATGGTGACGTATCTCATTCAGATGTTATTACCATTTGGCGGCCATCTTAGGAACGAAAATCAAATATGGCCGCTAAAATAACATAAAACTGCTATAATCGGATAAACATGATTTTTGCATACGAGAATCACACAGCATATGATCCACAAAAGTCTTAGAACTTCATCCAAACAGGCTTTGTTGAGTGCATGATAGCTCAATACGCACAATCAGACTTCAGCAGGTCGGAAATCTCGCAGATTGTGTGGCCCAGATGGACTAGTCACTGTGTGTGGGACTAAACAGACCTGCTGGTTGGAAACTGTGATCAGCCAGTCATCCAAATACCTCGATAGACGAATACTGCAACTATGAGCCAGGTAGAAAGCAGATGGAAGACACATGTGAAATTGTGAATAGGTATATAGTGTGGACGAATTAAAAAATAGAGCTCGGGACCGTCGGCAGCACCTCGAAGATGGACGGACTGAATTTTGGAGTACGCATCCTTCAAGTCGATTGACATCCTCTAATCGCCCCACAGAGAGACACCAGAAATGAATGGGGACACTCCATAGGGAATCGTTCCTTGATCACTAACTGGGAAAACGGCTGAGGTCTCTGATCAACCGCCAACTGGCAGTCAGCTTTGGAACCACAAACAGCCGACTGCGGAAGCCGGGGATATCCTAGGCACAACCCCAGTGGCCTGCTCATCAGCATCCCAATGATGAGGTGATCGAGCATCTGAGATATTGCAATGCCTGGAGAGTGGGAGACGAATGCTATCAAGGAAGGGGAGAGGGCAGGAGTCTGACTGAATCGGATCTTGTGACATTTCCGGAGGATCACCGTTAGAAATTTATCCTGGGATTATGTATCCAAAACATGTGAGTAAGGCTGAAGACAAGCTCCACTGGAGATAAATCTTTATGTAAGGGTCACAGGAGCATCTGAAGCACACAAAAATCGAAACATCTGGCGAGCCGCCATCATGCCCATGAACTTCTTTAGCTTGGGTTGTACTTCGAGGTGTACGTCTCTGACAAGACTTTTCAGGATGATCGTCCTTTTTGGGATGGTGTCTTGAATTGGTCAGTGGGAATCGGAGACGGATATTTCTTAGCAACATGGCGTTCACCTGATTTTGCCAGGCTGAGTTTGGCCTCCTGTGACATGGCTTGCCCAGCCTTAGAGAGGACGTCCGAATTGAGCCCCGAAAACTGACGTCAACCCTGGCTTGGTTCAGGAAAGCTTCCAAAAGCTTAGAAGTTGACTCAAGGAACTTGCCACCCCATCTGCGACTCCTTTACATGACAAACTGGCCAAGAGATTTGTTTACCAATGATAGTAAATGCTTCGTCTTGGCTATATCAGTTCCTGGGATCTGGTCGGTGGGGTTCAGGTTGAAGTCCTCCAGGACAAGATGAGCGACCTTGCTGCTACGGATTCTACACTCCCAGTCCAACATATTGGAAAGTAGCTGCACTCGGATGGGTTTAGCCTCCAAGTCCTCGAGATCTGACTCTGAGAGTAAAATCAGAATGCTCAAAGACTTGGCAAGGGCGATGGATGAGATATCCTCATTCACACATCTGCCTTCAATTGCGCATGCCTGCTTGTTGAGGTAATAATATTCCAGAGACCCCTTGAACAAGCATTCCAGGCTTGAGGTTGTTCTGGTGGGGTGATTTTCTTCTACCAAAGAACAAACGCTGAATATCCCTTCTGACCAAGAGAAGCGTACAAATGGTAGCGACGGATTTGCAGAGTCCAGGATTCTGTCACCCAATGAGCTGTAGTCAGTGGTCCCACCTCCGGTTTTGGTATTGGTCTGGAGAACAGGGGCCTCTAGGGGCCTGTTGCATTAAGATGATGTTACCAACCAAGTCCTCATTAGGTTGGAGATTCCTCATTATATAACGAGCGTTTCTTGATTTTTTATTCCACTAAGTTTCCATCTCTAGAAATAATAATTTCAACCATTGTAAACAATGTGTTGTCACAGTACCTTTTCGTTTTTATTCCATGGTTGACATGCAATGCAAGCTCGGTATCTTAGTGAAATTGCTACTTGGACCAAAAGACTGCTGTGGTGAAGGTTTCACACCTGACCTGATCTAGGCCTTGAGAGACGGACCTGCCAGCAGATTTAGCCGATCCAACTAAAGGTTTACGCTTGTAGGTTGTGGTGAGTGCTCCATCAGATCCAGAACTGTGGGCAGTACAGGTTGTGGTTGTGGCTCATCCTGAACTGAAATCTAGTCACTTCAGACTGTTACTAGACAAGCTTGGATGTCTGGAACGAAGGTGTGGCTTGTTCGTTCAGCTGAGTCCAGTCGATCTAGGATGCCATATTTGCTAAGGTCAACCCAATCTCCATAGTAGACACTTCCCCATTAGAAAACAGTGAACATCGTGTTTTCTTGATCGACCAACTTGTGAAAAAAAACCCACAAAGGTTGAGACCGCTTATGGTTATTTTTATGGTATTTTTAGGCCTACATGGATTTACATTTCCAAGATGGCCGCCAAAGGGTGAAACAGCCTCAGAATTGGATCTGTCACCATCGGAAACATATATTTAGACACAAAAATCATCATTATAGCGTGATAAGAACTGAGGTTATGACAGAAACTTGATTTACTTTATTCATGGCGGCCATCTTGGATTTTGAAGAGGTTACAGGCGTCTGATCAAATGTATCCTAATCGATTTGAAATCAGCATATATTAAAACCCCTGTATGCGAATTTTCATGCTTTCTTCCAAAAAGTAAACATGTTTAATGATATTTGTCCGTTATCCGCCCTACTATCAGTCCTAAACGTTACGGTAATGCCAAACTCGATGACGTTACGGTAATCCAGCGACATTTTTTCTCAGACAAAATAAGCGTGCATGCCGTAAGTTGAGAGTACCCATTATTGTATCGATGGTATTTATGATGCATACTACGTTGGCAATAATGCATCACAGTTGTTCCATAATAGTTTCCAAATTTGCGTGAAAACTGTGCATCATTTTTTTTTGAATGGCCTACTATAATGAGCGCGTGCCTCGTATGACTGCCAGGGGTAAAAGGTACTCGACAAAAAAGTGCCCAGGCCTAAATCGAGGAAATATGGTCACGTACAGTCACGTACAGTTTTCTTCAAAAATATTCACATGAAATGTCTATCAGCAATTGATATTCCAATTACATTATTCATTATCGATAACTCTGTTTTAGTTCAACTTCAAAGATGTATAATAGACCGCACATATGTGACTGTCTTATTTCCCTGAAAACTTTCTTCAGAATGACCTACATTCGCTGTGTGCAGCCTATTGTCTAGCATATCCGTATACGGCGGGGGAGCGTAATTACGTTTTCTGCATGAAGTCTGTATGTGCTGTATGACCGTATAATTAGACATGCAGTCGCCTTGGCAAAGCTTGGTCTTCCTTCTCTGATTTGCTTACCAGTCCATCTCGGCGGGGGGGATAGCCACTCTCCACCCAGTTTTCCTTATGCTGCACGATCCCTGGATATCACACTCCTTACATATCGCTGCTTATACTATATGGCTACAAATTGCAGGACTTTTCTGTCCAGACATGCACTATTGTCTTTCATGTGGATTTTAATGTGGGTGCCGTGGAGGCTCATGGTTTATGCACATCCCGGTTTTCCTCGTGAACTCTATGTTGATTTAACTTGATGTGCTGTAAAGGGACGGTCAACTTGATGAATCAGATGACGCTCGGAGTATCTTGACATGACATAAATGTCACGCTCACAGGCTCGTTACATTCCGTACATTTTCATCCTGTTAACTCAGGGGGCGACATGTTACTATTTGAAGAGTGTTCTAGTGAGATGACTGGACGGCCATGGAGTAGCACGATGAGACATGATTTAATGTTTTTGATGACAGGCTGCGTTTTGATTATGTAAGGTTGCATATGGTGTCGTCCCACTTCATGGTGCTACCCGGATTTTTCTTCAGGCGAGCACCTTCAGGTGAGCGATCACCCTGACGCACCTTCAATGAATAGGTAGCCCTACATACTCCAAGACTGTTATCTGTACAGAATGGATGTAAAACCTGGCATGCTGAGGGGAACATTATGATGGACAGGGCACATACAGACTTCACGGAGATTTAATGTCTAAAATATATACCATGATATATACTGCTTTTGCCTGAGTGACATCTTAGTTTACATAGATATAAAGTAATATGAATAATAATAATGGTAATAATTTAGAATATGTACATATAATTGTTATATTTGAATATGTTATGACACGAGAGCCATAAACGTTCATTATTATTCAGCAGATTTATCAGTACCATCATTTCACAGTCATTTTCTGAAGCGTGCAGGTTTGCAGTGCTTCCACGCGGAAAGTCTCAGAGGCAGATTGGTTTGATCTGTCCCACTGCTAGGTGGATCTCTGCAAAGAAAAGGACTCGATTGGTGTCGCACAGGGGGCTGCATGGCATGGCCATTCGTAAAGTCACTGTCTTTAGGGTGGGTGAGCTTCCATTTTGTTCTTCTGGGGTGGCGCGGACTTGGGGATGTACCGTGGGGAGCTGGGCACTTTCTGGGCAACATTCTCGCAGCGGATTCTGATGACTCATCATCTGATGTTGAACTTTTTCGTTCCAATGTATCTTCAACTATGACAGTCCATGGATGATACAGGTTTTGAACCTGCTCCATGGGATCGTCTTCACTGTCGGTATATCCGATGCGGTACTGGGATGAATAGCGTTGAGGTCTGGGTACAAGGGAGTTAGCTGAGCATCTCCTTCATACAACTCAAGAACGTCCATATGAACTATTCGAGTTTGGTGTGGATTGGGTACTTGTGCGATGTGGTAGTCCACGTCGGTAGCCCGTTCTAAAATTTGCTACGGTCCTGTCCACAGACGGGCAGATTTGTTTGTCTGTCAGTGGTAGGTAATAAGACCTCACTAAGTCACTGGGTTGAAACTGTGGCCTTGCCTTCGTATCAGCATCATAAACCATCTTTTGTCGAATGGCTGACTTCTCAACGTTATCTTTGGCGAAACTGTGAGCTGATCGGATTGCTTGTCATAAATACTCCACATACTGTGGTCCGCAGGGAGGCAGAGGTTCCGGGCTACTTGTCAGAAGCATCAAGTCGACGAGGAAATTACACTCACGTCCGTAGATCATGAGAAGCGGTGTGCATCCAATCAAAGAGTGTACAGAAGTCTGGTAGGCCATGAGGATGAACGGGAGATGAATTTCTCAATCATTTCCACGGTCATAGACGAAGGCACTTGACATGTTCAAGAGGTTCCGGTTAAACCGTTCCACTTGCCCATCGCTTTGGGGTCGATACAGAGTAGTGGAGTGAGAGGCGCAGTGGATAAGGCGTCGGACTCGTAATCCAAAGATCATGTGTTTGAATCTCGAGCTAGACTGCTCTGCTATATCACTAGTGTGCTTAGGCAAGGCATTTACTACTGACGTGTCTATCTTCACAAAGGATTAAATGGGTACCGGTTGATAATGGTTGTTGTATAGAGTGCTTTGAGTGTGACTGCTCCAAGTACATTCACGCAGACTGCAGTTGAAGTGTAAAGCGCCTTTGAAAGCAGATTAAGTTTGTCTGAAAAGAGCGCTATATTAAATGTGATAATTTTAAATTTTAACTTCTTTTTAGGGCCTACGACCCTAGCATTGTAGAAAAAAGCCGGTTCGAATTCTTCCTCATGATCGCTATGAACCACATCGGGTGATTCACGAGCATATCGGCGACAGTCTTGGTGGTATGGCGTCTGAGCAGAAAGGCATCTGTTTATTTCAAATAGTAATCTGACTTGGATGTAACAGTGTTCCTGACTGGTCACTTTGTGCATATCAAGAATGTCCATTGCGATGCGATCATAAGTAGCTCCCGTCGGCAACTGCGTGAATGTCTCGGAGTGGGTTTACCTTTCCGTGTCATACATTGAGGGCATTATGTGCACCAATTACCGTGTGACATCCAAGGCTAATCCGGGCCAATAATATCGCCGTTTCACGTGTTCCATAGTTCGCTGGATTCCAAAGTGTCCCTCGATCCACAAGTTGTGGAGCTGGTGGAGGACCACTGATCTGTACTGCAGCAACCTGTACTGCAGCTTCACCGGTAGGATCTGGTTTTACCACTCAATCTGTAGAGAAAGCCAGTTCCACCTGGCGACAAGCGTTTTGACTTCTCCTCCCCGAGCGACTTATTTGGCATCGGGATTCATTCCAGACTGGACCCACTGTCGAACTTTTACGATATTTGGGTCTGCTTTCTGAGCGGCTATAATGTCCTGTATTGTATAGTCAGACAACCAACGCTGCTCATCCAGAGCAACATCCGTTTGACGAAATTGAGCTGAATGTCATGGTGACAACATCTTCCTCAAGACCGGCAATTTGATAGTCTCGTTGACTTGAAGACTTGTCTGACCTGACTATTTGTAGTCGGAGTACTGGTATCTCTCCCGAACTGGTTTCCGATTCGGTGGCGGGTACTCGCAGACGTCAGGGGCAGTCCGTGGTCTTGCAACTATGGCACCTGGATAGTCAATCGGCATCGTCATGTTGTTTCCCGCTCAGTGTTCTATTCGGAAATTGCATTGCGGAAGTTTGGCCAACCACCGAGTGAACATCCCGTCGGCATTGCTGTAGTTTTTGAGCCATCGAAGTGAGCTATGATCTGTGCGGATGAGAACAGTCTATCCCACAGGTAGTGATGATAGTGTTGAACCATTTCGACCACGGTTAAAAACTTGCAGTGTGTTGTACAGTAAATCTTTTGTGTTCTGGACAGAGTCTTACTCGCAAAACCGATGGGGACCTCCTTGCCATCGACTCTTTGGGACAAGGCACCTCCGATCGTGGAGCCACTAGCCTCTGTATCCAGGATAAAGTGGTCGTCTTCGAATATATGGTGGGATGTGCGAGCTTGGATGCTCAGATCAAAGTGTTCTGGTGGCTTTGGAACACTCTCTTTTGTCGAGGGCCCCATGTGAACTGGCATTCGTTGCGGGTCAATTAGATTTGGGATTCCGCTATCTCAGCATAATCTTTTATGAATCGCCGATGATAGTTAGCAAATCCTAAAAACGATCTGACATGTGTAGCCTGTTTGAATGTCTTTCTGTGAGCGATCACGTCGTCTAGATGACACATGCAACAGGTCCAGAGATATCTGCAAAGGATAGTCTCCATTAACCGTTCCAATGTGGCCAGAGAATTACTCAATCCGAAGGGCATCACTTTGGATTGATAGAGTCTCTTTCTTGTCGCAAAGGCTGTCTTCGGACCATTGGCTGGATCCACTTCGACTTGCCAGTAGCCTGATGCTATGTCAAGTGCCAAAAAAAGGCAGCCCCTGCAAGAGCGTCATGAGTGTCTTGTGTATTCGGGAAAGGGATAACCTGTTCTTTCTTCTTTTGAGCCAACACCACTTGTGAACTCCAGGGGGAGTCTGACGGTTCGATGCCCCCGAGTTTGAGAATTCTGTCAATCTCTTCTTCGATAATATACTGTTGCGCTTGGGGAACTTGTCACTGGCATTGCTTGATCAAAGCGGAATCACCTGTGTCAATGTGGTGTCGACGTTGGTGCATCCAAGTTGTCCATCCGGATCCATCAATGTATCCCGATATTGATAGATCAAGTAAGCACACTGTCTGTGTTGGTTTGGAGATAGTCCTTCCCAATCTACCATCTCATGAAGATGAGGCGGGAGATCAGTACTGTGAACATACTTAATTTTGCAAGTATTTAATTTTGTACCTCAGACGTTTTTAGTTTTGTACCTCAGACGGTTTGCAGTGGATTTAATTTTGCGGTTTAGATATTACCATAAAATCTACAAAATAAATCCACTGTCAATATTAGTACGTTTGCAGTATACCGATCTGTCGTACTGGTTGGAAAGTCCATTTCTTCTCCAGGTTGAGTGAGTGCTCCCACTATATTCTCCACTACTCTCGCTATCGCAACAGGTTCAGCTTGAGTCAGTGTCGTGGCGCAGTCGCCTGGGTTGATCACAGTCACTTTAATACACTTTCTACCCAAAGACATCATTGTACAAGTCATGACTAGGTCAGTCTGTTCTGGGAACGTCGTAATGGGTTACACACACTGAGGGTGTTGCCATATCTGGATCTTAGAGGTGGGAAATAGTTTGATAATGGCCTCACTTCAAGCATGGAATGTCACAGCGTGGCAAAAGGCTAAGTGTACCGTATCTGCCTCGAGTTCCTTCTGTGTGAACAGTACCTCTTTATTATTCACAATGGCACTAATCTGACGAAAGAAGTTCATCCCCAGTATCATCTCGTCATGGATGTGGGCTACACAGAAAGTAAGTGTGATGACTTTTGTACCGATTTTGACAGTCAGTTCTATCACTACGTCAATGGGGCTAGTGTTTCCGTTAACATCTCGTATTGAAGCACTGGTTGCATGGAACTGTCGCTGATCCTCGGGCACATGGCGCAACAAATCTCGTTGTAGAAAGGAGATCTGAGCTTCATTATCCAGGATAGCTCTACAGGCGTGTCCTCCTTAATGTACTGGCAGTTTCCAACACTCTACAGTTGGTCGACAGACATCTATCACGAGGGGTTCTCTGGCGTACCATTCCAAAGGATCTGGTTGTGGTGGTACTATCGGTGGCGTGGCCAGTGGATCTGGTCCGCTTCTGTAGATGAACAGTCCTCCGTCATCTGAAATCCACTCAACCTCTAGCTACTCTCACCTAGTTATCTTGTCTTCCTGGAGGCAACACCCCTTCGTGGCGCCAATGCTCATGGTGCAGACAGTGTGGTAGGGGCAATACCGGCTTCGGTACGGACACCCCTTCATAGAGTGGAGGCGCACCGGATGAAGCCTAAAGTTTCAGAGTCTACTGATTCCGAATCGAGATCGAGGTGGTGACCGGAGGTAGCTTTGAGATAGGTGCTGGCGTTTGCCTCGCCGAAGGCGGGTATCCAGGCACATAGACAACAATGGGTGAGCATGAATGGTTGTTTTCTGGTAAGTTGTTTTCTCAGCAGTATCTCCCATGTTTAGTTTGACATCAGTGGCATCGGTGCCAGACTTGTTACTGCAGGCGGAATGAACGGAAAATCATCTCTTTTTGACTGTCTTCTGGGTGCTGACTCACAAATTTACAAAAGCTTATCATGGAAAGTTTCCAAGGACGTCCAAACAGTAATGTCTAGCGCTAAAGCATCAGCTCGCCCTCGTAAGGTGCTGCGGAATGTTGCCGTCTATTTTAGAGCGAAATAGTCAAACGCCGCAGTGAACTGTTCATAACTTCGAATGTACTGATACAGGTTGCCCTCTTTAAACGTTGCACTCCACTGCACAAACTTGCTCGGAGTAAGCCGATTTCGTTCAAGGGTTTCAACCACTGTCTTGGAGCGAAGTTGCGTCGGAGGCGGGTATCTGGGTTCTGGAACCTGGTAGAGTGGCACTTGCAACCGTTGTAGTTATAGTAGACACTGCTGCGGATGATGCGACTTGTGTCTGGTTCTCTCTCGAGATTGGTATACCGATCTGCGTTGGGGTGCTCACCGGTGTGGTCTGGTGTTGCGGTAGCATGGACGAATTGGAGGTCGCCTCAGGCGAAACTGGCGCATAGAGAACCATCTCCACTGGAGGAGTAGCCTGTGACGAGATCGGTACACCGATGTGGCGTGATGCATGTCGTGTCGGGACTCACACTAGTGTATGGCACCATGTAAACTGCTGGTGACATCGGATCGGTCGATACTCCAATGTTGGGTATGGCATAGTGAGTCGGCATTGTCGTGTATATCGGTATTCAGGTATCTGTTGTAGTGTGTAGGTTGGCGGTACATTCATAGCGAAGGTGACCCGTGGTACTGGATGCGCCAAGGTTCGGTTGATTGTTATCGGTGTGGGTGTATAAGTCTGGTAGTCTGTCACGACCAAGGGTGTTCTCCATTGTGGTGCAGGGATGATAGGCACTCGGGCTTTAGCGAATTCTGGTAGTGACGGCAGGCTCATGGCGATAAGGGGTTGCCAGGCGGGATCGTAAACCTGCATGTTGAGTCTCAGACGGGATGTCTGTGTCGTCATCACTGTTGCTGTTGTCGGCGGAACTGTTTCAGTATACCCGTTTTGACCTTGTGGCACATTGTCCATTGCACTCACAAGTGGCCGTGTTCCAACCATATAACTAGGCTGGTAATTGTACAGTTCTCGTGTATGCGATTGGTTTGTAGCATACTCATATGACCGAATGAAAGTTGGTAGTTCTTCACGTACCGTAGGGTGATGGTACCCTCGTGACTGTACAGCGTTAGGATCGAACGACACTTAGTAGGCCATTGGTGGCATCTGGACATAACTGTTGGGAGTCATGAGCGGCATGCTCATCGGTGCTCCAGTCCTGGCAACATAGCGGGTTAACTCCCATCATATCCTGATCGATCTGTGCACTACATCGGATTCTTGACAAGAGGTATTCCGACGTATCGGAATATAGTAGCGACTGTTCTGACTCTGGTCAATCAGTTGTCGTTAAGGTAACTGAGGTTAAGGAGTGGCAAGAGGTATCCACTCTCGGACACCTACTAGATAAGCATGCCCTCTCAACCACCAAAACTATAACTCTCCGGTCTCAGTCACCGTGGTTTAATGAGGATACTCAAGCTCTGAAAGTAGCAAAACGCCAAGCTGAACGTAAGTGGCATAGATCCGGTCTGGAGGTTCATCGCCAGATTTTCGCTCAATGTTGCCGATCATACACAAAAGGACTTGAAGCAGCTAAAACAAATTTCTACAATGACAAGATTTCTCAGGCTGACACCAAGAGCCTCTTCAGACTCGTTAACAACAATTTCGGTCAGAGGATGCGTCACAATGTACCATCGGAGTTCACAGCTGAGCAATTCATGACGCACTTCATAGGGTAGATCAATACGATACAGGCTCATATCGACTCTGAGTTGCGGCCGAGTCGCTCAGTCTCTCTCATTGATTCATGTTCCTCTATTCTCTCCGAATGGCGTCAAGTATCCACTGGCGTTGTAAAAAGGTGATCAACAATGCAGCTATCAAATCGTCCACATTAGATCCAATCCCTGCTATTCACTTCAAGTCGTGTTTCGACGTCCTCCTTCCATTAATCACAGAAATCATTAATCAGTCTATCAGGAGTGGCGTCGTTTCAGATCACTACAAGCATGCAATCATCTCTCCTCTGTTGAAGAAGTCGATCTTTCAATAGCGATGTGTTAGCAAATTATCGTCCCGTGTCAAATCTATGCTACCTTTCTAAATGCCTGGAACGGGTAATTACAGGACAACAACGCCCTTATCTAGACGACAATAGCCTGCTTGATACTCACCAATCAGCCTACAGAGCAAACCATTTCACTGAAACCACCCTCTTGAGAGTGTACAACGATATTCTTCTCACAGTTGATGGCGGTGCTGAGGTCGTGCTTCTGATGCTTGACCTCAGCGCTACTTTTGATACTATTGATCACAGCATACTCCTCCGCCGCCTATCCGAGCGTTTCGGCATCACCGGCACGGCATATCACTGGTGCGAGTCCTACCTGTCAAATCGGACCCAGGCTGTATCCCTCCATCGGAACACCTCCCAGTCCAGACCACTCAGGTGCGGCGTTCCTCAGGGGTCCGTCTTAGGTCCTATTCTGTTTTGTATGTACATGACACCAGTGGGAGACATCATGACCAGCCATGGCATAAGTTATATATCTTATGCGGATGACACCCAGCTTTATCTGACTCTAAACGATAATACATCTCTTGCCAAACTCCAGTTGTTTGTAGCGGATATCCGATCCTGGATGTTAGAGAATCGATTAAAGCTGAATGACAATAAGACTAGATAGTCAAATTTTCGTCACGCTTTCACTCTTCCAATGCACTGGACCCTTTTGAGGTAGGATCGGTTGCAGTCCAAGCCTCTCAAGCAGTGGTTAACCTTGGCACCATTTTTGGCAGTACATTGTCCATGAAGCCACATATCGATCGTCTATGTGCCTCAATCTCATCCGGTCTGTATTTCATCGGTCGCATCCGCAACTTTCTGACTCAGGGCGTATGAGAGACCCTTGTCCATGCTTACATCTCGTCAAAGTTCGACTACTGCAATGGTCTACTCTATGGACTACCGAAGCAACTCCTTCAATCCCTTCAACTCTGTCAAAACACCGCCGCCAGAATTGTAACCAGAACTCGCAAATCTGATAGGATATCTCCAATACTTCAGCAATTACACTGGCTTCCGATTGAGCAGAGGATTAAGTTCAAAAGTATTATCACCATTAACAAGTCCCTCCACCTTCAGGCACCAACATACATCTCCTCACTTCTTCACACGAAAGTTCCCGGTCGAACTCTCAGATCCACCAGCTGCAACATGCTCGTTATCCCACGCACCAAGACCAGGACCTACGGCGATCGAGCCCTCGCAGTGTGTGGCCCCACACTATGGAACAGCCTGCTCCTGGACCTTACCACCTGTGACAACATCACTAATTTCAAAACCAGACTCAAAACTCATCTGTTCCGTGAAGCCTATTCTGACACTCGATAAATACCTCAACTTTCCCATTTTTATTCCTGTACTTAATTGTTTTTATTGTTCAGCGCTACGAGATTATCTGTGATGATTTTACGCGCTATAAAATGTAGAATATTTATGACAGTTATTGGCCCTGAAACCCCTTCCTGACACATTCTCCCACTCGACATACAAGACACAGATTCATTACATGACTTCATACTTACCTTATGTCACCGGCACACACCGCACCGCACCTACATGTAAACAACTCTGCTCACGATGACACACCCCTCATTCTCTCTAATTAGCACATTTCCAGACATATAACCACGCCCACCCAGACATTACCTCGCAATTGACAAATCACATTAACTCCTGTTTCACGACGCGAGAAAATACAGACATTCAGCACTTAGCCCCGCGCTTTCCCACAGCAGTTTTGGAAAATGGCTCCCATGAATGAAGATGGATATTAATATTGAGAGGTACAATTAAAGAACATTGAATATCCAGAAGAAGTTAACTAAAATCAGACTATTATATATACCGGACTATATCGTGGGATCACGAGTGAGTGTGTGAGTGACCGTGATCGTCATTGAACTTTAATCATCTCAATAAATGCGGATTATTGTCGGCGTAATAGCCGCCGGTAGAACGCTATTCCGCCACATTGGTGCCGTGACCAGGATAGTGAAGGCCAGTTCCCGGCTTACGAAGTATCCCGACGTACGAACTTTCGATGAACACCCGATATACGATCCGGCCAAGCCCGGAAGACGAGGTGACAATGAATCCGGACCCACCGAACCACCAAAACTATAACTCTCCGGTCTCAGTCACCGTGGTTTAATGAGGATACTCAAGCTCTGAAAGTAGCAAAACGCCAAGCTGAACGTAAGTGGCATAGATCCGGTCTGGAGGTTCATCGCCAGATTTTCGCTCAATGTTGCCGATCATACACAAAAGGACTTGAAGCAGCTAAAACAAATTTCTACAATGACAAGATTTCTCAGGCTGACACCAAGAGCCTCTTCAGACTCGTTAACAACAATTTCGGTCAGAGGATGCGTCACAATGTACCATCGGAGTTCACAGCTGAGCAATTCATGACGCACTTCGTAGGGAAGATCAATACGATACAGGCTCATATCGACTCTGAGTTGCGGCCGAGTCGCTCAGTCTCTCTCATTGATTCATGTTCCTCTATTCTCTCCGAATGGTGCAAGTATCCACTGGCGTTGTAAAAAGGTGATCAACAATGCAGCTATCAAATCGTCCACATTAGATCCAATCCCTGCTATTCACTTCAAGTCGTGTTTCGACGTCCTCCTTCCATTAATCACAGAAATCATTAATCAGTCTATCAGGAGTGGCGTCGTTTCAGATCACTACAAGCATGCAATCATCTCTCCTCTGTTGAAGAAGTCGATCTTTCAATAGCGATGTGTTAGCAAATTATCGTCCCGTGTCAAATCTATGCTACCTTTCTAAATGCCTGGAACGGGTAATTACAGGACAACAACGCCCTTATCTAGACGACAATAGCCTGCTTGATACTCACCAATCAGCCTACAGAGCAAACCATTTCACTGAAACCACCCTCTTGAGAGTGTACAACGATATTCTTCTCACAGTTGATGGCGGTGCTGAGGTCGTGCTTCTGATGCTTGACCTCAGCGCTACTTTTGATACTATTGATCACAGCATACTCCTCCGCCGCCTATCCGAGCGTTTCGGCATCACCGGCACGGCATATCACTGGTGCGAGTCCTACCAGTCAAATCGGACCCAGGCTGTATCCCTCCATCGGAACACCTCCCAGGCCAGACCACTCAGGTGCGGCGTTCCTCAGGGGTCCGTCTTAGGTCCTATTCTGTTTTGTATGTACATGACACCAGTGGGAGACATCATGACCAGCCATGGCATAAGTTATATATCTTATGCGGATGACACCCAGCTTTATCTGACTCTAAACGATAATACATCTCTTGCCAAACTCCAGTTGTTTGTAGCGGATATCCGATCCTGGATGTTTGAGAATCGATTAAAGCTGAATGACAATAAGACTAGATAGTCAAATTTTCGTCACGCTTTCACTCTTCCAATGCACTGGACCCTTTTGAGGTAGGATCGGTTGCAGTCCAAGCCTCTCAAGCAGTGGTTAACCTTGGCACCATTTTTGGCAGTACATTGTCCATGAAGCCACATATCGATCGTCTATGTGCCTCAATCTCATCCGGTCTGTATTTCATCGGTCGCATCCGCAACTTTCTGACTCAGGGCGTATGAGAGACCCTTGTCCATGCTTACATCTCGTCAAAGTTCGACTACTGCAATGGTCTACTCTATGGACTACCGAAGCAACTCCTTCAATCCCTTCAACTCTGTCAAAACACCGCCGCCAGAATTGTAACCAGAACTCGCAAATCTGATAGGATATCTCCAATACTTCAGCAATTACACTGGCTTCCGATTGAGCAGAGGATTAAGTTCAAAATTATTATCACCATTTACAAGTCCCTCCACCTTCAGGCACCAACATACATCTCCTCACTTCTTCACACGAAAGTTCCCGGTCGAACTCTCAGATCCACCAGCTGCAACATGCTCGTTATCCCACGCACCAAGACCAGGACCTACGGCGATCGAGCCCTCGCAGTGTGTGGCCCCACACTATGGAACAGCCTGCTCCTGGACCTTACCACCTGTGACAACATCACTAATTTCAAAACCAGACTCAAAACTCATCTGTTCCGTGAAGCCTATTCTGACACTCGATAAATACCTCAACTTTCCCATTTTTATTCCTGTACTTAATTGTTTTTATTGTTCAGCGCTACGAGATTATCTGTGATGATTTTACGCGCTATAAAATGTAGAATATTTATGACAGTTATTGGCCCTGAAACCCCTTCCTGACACATTCTCCCACTCGACATACAAGACACAGATTCATTACATGATTTCATACTTACCTTATGTCACCGGCACACACCGCACCGCACCTACATGTAAACAACTCTGCTCACGATGACACACCCCTCATTCTCTCTAATTAGCACATTTCCAGACATATAACCACGCCCACCCAGACATTACCTCGCAATTGACAAATCACATTAACTCCTGTTTCACGACGCGAGAAAATACAGACATTCAGCACTTAGCCCCGCGCTTTCCCACAGCAGTTTTGGAAAATGGCTCCCATGAATGAAGATGGATATTAATATTGAGAGGTACAATTAAAGAACATTGAATATCCAGAAGAAGTTAACTAAAATCAGACTATTATATATACCGGACTATATCGTGGGATCACGAGTGAGTGTGTGAGTGACCGTGATCGTCATTGAACTTTAATCATCTCAATAAACTCCGGATTATTGTCGGCGTAATAGCCGCCGGTAGAACGCTATTCCGCCACATTGGTGCCGTGACCAGGATAGCGAAGGCCAGTTCCCGGCTTACGAAGTATCCCGACGTACAACTTTCGATGAACACCCGATCTACGATCCGGCCAAGCCCGGAAGACGAGGTGACAATGAATCCGGACCCACCGAATCAGCGATCCTCGCGACCAAGGTCAGTAGCCATGAGCGATACTGTTACACTAAATGAACTATACGAACTATCATCAATGGCATCCGAAGAGTACATACCGGACTGGATGCGAGCCGATAGTTACATCGGAGAACTGGTGGACGGTGATCCGCTAATGCCGTCCCGCACAGTGACAGAGATCCTCGACGCCCACGCGCGGTCGTACCATGCGACTCCAGCCGGACCTTCAAGGTCGCGACCAAGCGACAGATGTGAAACGGACTATACGCGCTTCCAGCGCCAGCCCAATACCGACCCGCTACCTAAGTCGGTGAGTGTACGCCCTACGAACTACAGCACATCAATGTTAACGCACCCGCCAAGTCGGTCGCGTAATCAACAATGGGCGCAAGAATCAGGTGATCACGCCGAACTGTACCCGCAACACGACGTTGTAACGTCGCGCCAATCGGTAACGATATATACGCTGACACGACCCGACCGAACCCCGCCAGTGTATTACAGAGTACCGGTTGACCCAGTCGTGACGGGAGAGCTGCCGGATGTCCACCTGCCGAATCGGAAAGGAACCACTACGGAGAGCACCCCCGCACCTGCCGCCGGATCTGACACCTTCCAGCCGAACCGTCCGCTGGCGCGACTTTACGCACCTGCGCCGAGATCGGAGGTCCGATACACCAACGCCACCATCGATCGCCGACCATGCAACATCGGAGTACCGATCTCCGACACCAGCGAAAATACGCACCCCGCGTATCCACCACCATCGGTAGCCAACATCGGACCACCGATCGTCGAACCCACATTCCCTGCGGGGCATCCCGCTGCACGCGGCTACACGTTAAACCATGGAAATGCGGTGCCCATGCACAATCATGGGGGAGTAGCAGTATCGAACCATGGAAATGCGGTGCCCAAGCACAATCATGGGGGAGTGGCAGTATCGAACCATGGAAATGCGGTGCCCATGCACAATCATGGGGGAGTAGCAGTACCCAATCATGGGGGAGTAGCCGTACCAAACCATGGAGTAGCAGCCTACCCTCCGGGGTCACATACGAATGGAATACCAGCACACGGTGTACCCGTATACAATCATGGAATAGTGCCCAATCATGGGATTATTCCCCAAAACCCTGAAGTAGCAGTTTCAAGTGTGTTTGCTCCCGGTTCGGGATATCAGCTCTGCCGATGTCACACTCAACTCCGTCATATGGAATTCCGGTAATGTAGCCAGCCTACGGACCGGTCCCTCAGACCGCACCATTGCCAAGCAACGCTGGCTACCCACTCGCACCCGACGCCATGTCTCACATCGTACCGGTCAACACGACCACAGCCGCCCCGACCACGGAGGTCGCGCTGCCAACCCCCGTCGCTTCCTTGACGACCGCCCGCGCTACGACATCGGACCCTTCAGAGCCCGTTGGACAATCCCCAGCGCTGATCCCCGGCAAAGCAGCACAGTGGCGAGCCACGTTCAAGGAGGGTAACTTGAACCAGTACCTCCGCAGCTTCGAACAGTTCATGGCTGCTTTTACATACACGGACTTAAACAAAACTACAACATTCCGTAGTACGTTACGAGGACGAGAGGAAGCCATCGCTCTAACATCCCGTCAACACGTCTTGGGAGGAGTTTATGCGCCGTCTCCTAGAAGGATGGGAACCCGCCGCCCGACGTCAGTCGAAACGTGACGACTTTCCGTTTTTGAAACGCGAACGGAAAGAAGATGCCGAACATTTCCTCGGTTACAAGCCATAGTGGAACAGGTGTTTGATGACGTCATGCCTGCGTCCCGCCAACAAACTGTTATATCGCAATTTGTCAATGGTCAGCCTGACCATATTGCGGATAGACTGTGTGTTGACATTTGATTCGTACAGCGATGTACTTACGGCTGTACTGAAAGCGGCGAGTCGACAACAGCGGACCAAGGGAGACCGACCACACGGTACCCGCCGAGCGGACGCTACCTACCACGGGTACGCTGAAGACGGAGAAGTGGATAATGAACTTTCTTGTGCAATCGGACAAATAAACCATTGGGATACTCCCGATCAGGTCGCAGCATATTACAACCCTGCCGATAGCGACACGACCGGACTGCAATGGTGTGAAGAACATCCAGTCCCTTCCTGTTCTCGCGAATGGGTTGCGGAAGCGTTCCAGTGCGCTCTCAGTGATGAATACGGACAATATGGTAGACGCACTTTATTCCGTCTTACGGGCCACTGCCCAAGCCCGAGGAGACCGTCCCACGCCTCAAGGCCGAACTGAAATATGTTTCTTCTGTAAGAAACTGGGACACAGATGGATGCGGTGTTTCCGTTTGAAGGACATACTAGTACGATACGGAATGAAACCATTCCCGCCACGCCCTGGCGCAAATGGAAATAGCGGACAGATCGGTATACCGAACTCGAACATTAAGCCCCCGGCTACCGCGCCGCCTCCGGCTCAGCCACCACAGGCCAAGTCGTCAAACTAAAGGAGGAAGGAACTGTGGAGCAAGGACCTTCTGTTAACCCGAGCTACTCTCATAGCTCCACACCAGTTGTTGTACTCACGACTACAGATACGGTGCCACCAAGGTCTGCGCTGCCACCACCGACACGTTTGCTTCGCGAAGGGGTGCGCGCCGAGTGTGCTACGGCAACTTCGGGTACGGAATCTCTCTCCGAAGGGGTGTCAGAACCACTGCCGCGCAGGCCGTCACGGACTAATCGTCACAAAGTGGTGTCATCACGCATCGCCGACGGAACCGGAACCGGAACGGACTCCATGTCTGAAATCGAATGGGTGTCGGATGATGGAGGCTTTTACGCCTTTCCGTCGGGGCCTGAAACCCAGCCCGTGACACTGAAACTCCCGCTCCTGCCACCTGAGGAGGATCTCGACGGACCACTCATCATCAGCAATAGTCGGGCCGCCTACGAGTGCTGGAAACTGTCGGCACGTGTTGGAAAACGGACTTTTAAGGCAGTGCTGGACTCTGGAGCACAGATTTCTCTGCTCCGAAGGGACTGGCTATAACATGTACCTGTCGAACAGCGCACTCTACGCCCGACCACGGCAACCATCCGGGACGTCAATGGAGATTCTAGCCCGATCGACGGACTTTTGGACCTCATGATTAAGGTCGGAACAAAGGAAATAACAGTGACATTCTGTGTAGCGGCGATTCATGACGAGATGATCTTGGGTGTGACAAACAAGCGCAATCGTTGCCTACGGTGAAGGAACTGTCAAAGTTAATAAGGAAATCTTGTTCACACACAAGGACTTTGAAGCTAATGTTGTGCGCATGGCTGTACGCCCAGCAGTTACGGTACCGCCATGCAGTGAAGCCGTAGTCGAACTTGTACCAACCTCGAAGGTCAGAGTACGCCAGCACCCCCGGCTTATTCAGCCCATGACGAACTTTCCTGAAGAAACGGACTTAATTATGGGTCGCACATTGACCTCATTGAATCAGAAGTGTGTTAAGGTGACTATGGTGAATCCCGTGGATACGGGTGTAACCCTGTCTCACTCAGATCCGGTAGCCATAGCGAGCCTAGTTGACAGTATTGTGGGCGCTTTGCCGAAGTCAGGAGAGGAACCGGAAGTTCCCCACACGAATATTAACCATTACGAAAACCTCCCACCACACCTACAGGAGATGGTGGACCATGCCGGATTAGCACCTGAACAGCAATGGTGCTGCGCCAACTTGGTACATCGGTACAAAGACACTTTCATGTGCCCCGATGGACAGCTCGGACGGACCCAATTCGTGAGCGGCAACGCCGCGTACCCCAGGCCCAGCAACACATCATAGATGAGGAAGTTGATAAAATGATACGGCTTGGATGTATCGAACCCTCGAAATCGCCATGGAGTTCGCAAGTGGTGTTGGTACGGAAGAAAAATGGACAGGTCAGATTCTGTGTGGACTATCGTCTGCTCAATGACGTAACACGGAAAGACTCGTACCCTCTACCGAACATCCAGGATACCCATGACGCACTCGCTGGAGCGAACTACTTCTCGGCCTTAGATCTTGCCTCAGGATATTGGCAGGTCGAGGTGGACCCGACGGACCGACCTAAGACGGCCTTTGCCACCAGGAAAGGCCTGTATCAGTTCAAGGTCATGCCGTTCGGACTAAGTAACGCGCCTGCGACCTTCGAACGTCTCATGGAGACTATCCTACGCGGATATCTGTGGACCAGATGCATGTGCTATCTGGATGATGTGATAGCATACGGACGCACTTTTGATCAGGCGCTTGCCAATCTGGAAGCGGTCCTAGATCGGATACGAACTGCCGGGTTACGTCTGCAACCCAAAAAGTGCGAACTCTTTCAACGTGACATCCTATACCTGGGGTTCATTGTAAGTGGACAAGGTATCAGGGTGGACCCGAACAAGGTCAAGGCTATTAGGGAATGGCCGACTCCATGTGAGATTACGGATGTACGAGCTTTCCTGGGATTTACTAATTGTCACAGGAGGTTCATCAAAGACTATGCCGAAATTGCTGAACCTCTGGTCTCACTCACCCAGGGTGAATGTCGCTTCACCTGGGGGTCACCCCAACGGAAAGCCTTTCGGAGGCTACAGATCGCACTCATCAAGGCCCCCAAGCTCGCCCATCCGTCACAGGTCGAGGACGATTACTTCATCCTTGACACGGACACTAGCTGTTACGCCATCGGAGGCGCGCTTTCACATCGTGTGAACGGAAAAGAAATACTGATTGGTTTGCAAGCAAGACGCTGTCCCGCACACAACGGACTTATTGTACGACCTATAGAGAACTGTTGTTGAAATGATTCAGCATTACCGATATTATTTGTGGGGACGAAAATTCCTGTTACGCTACTGACCATAGCTCCCTGCGATGGTTAAAACCAATTCCACCCATGTGTCAGTCGTCATGCCCCGCCGTGAGCAAGGTCACTTTGTCGCGGACGAGGTGAGAGGATAGCCGTCTCCCGAGCAAGCATCAGATATGAGCCTCTGCTCCCCCTACGGCCATTCAGGGGAATGCCCTTACAGGAAGCAGGAGTCAGTTATGTACAAGTTATGTCCGTCTTACGGGCCACTGCTCAAGCCCGAGGAGACCGTCCCACGCCTCAAGGCCGAACTGAAATATGTTTCTTCTGTAAGAAACTGGGACACAGATGGATGCGGTGTTTCCGTTTGAAGGACATACTAGTACGAGACGGAATGAAACCATTCCCGCCACGCCCTGGCGCAAATGGAAATAGCGGACAGATCGGTATACCGAACTCGAACTTTAAGCCCCCGGCTACCGCGCCGCCTCCGGCTCAGCCACCACAGGCCAAGTCGTCAAACTAAAGGAGGAAGGAACTGTGGAGCAAGGACCTTCTGTTAACCCGAGCTACTCTCATAGCTCCACACCAGTTGTTGTACTCACGACTACAGATACGGTGCCACCAAGGTCTGCGCTGCCACCACCGACACGTTTGCTTCGCGAAGGGGTGCGCGCCGAGTGTGCTACGTCAACTTCGGGTACGGAATCTCTCTCCGAAGGGGTGTCAGAACCACTGCCGCGCAGGCCGTCACGGACTAATCGTCACAAAGGGTTGTCGTCATGCATCGCCGATGGAACCGGAACCGGAACGGACTCCATGTCTGAAATCGAATGGGTGTCGGATGATAAAGGCTTTTACGCCTTTCCGTCGGGGCCTGAAACCCAGCCCGCGACACTGAAACTCCCGCTCCTGCCACCTGAGGAGGATCTCGACGGACCACTCATCATCAGCAATAGTCGGGCCGCCTACGAGTGCTGGAAACTGTCGGCAAGTGTTGGAAAACGGACTTTTAAGGCAGTGCTGGACTCTGGAGCGCAGATTTCTCTGCTCCGAAGGGACTGGCTACAACATGTACCTGTCGAACAGCGCACTCTACGCCCGACCACGGCAACCATCCGGGACGTCAATGGAGATTCTAGCCTGATCGACGGACTTTTGGACCTCACGATTAAGGTCGGAACAAAGGAAATAACAGTGACATTCTGTGTAGCGGCGATTCATGACGAGATGATCTTGGGTGTGACAAACAAGCGCAATCATTGCCTACGGTGAAGGAACTGTCAAAGTTAATAAAGAAATCTTGTTCACACACAAGGACTTTGAAGCTAATGTTGTGCGCATGGCTGTACGCCCAGCAGTTACGGTACCGCCATGCAGTGAAGCCGTAGTCGAACTTGTACCGACCTCGAAGGTCAGAGTACGCCAGCACCCCCGGCTTATTCAGCCCATGACGAACTTTCCTGAAGAAACGGACTTAATTATGGGTCGCACATTGACCTCATTGAATCAGAAGTGTGTTAAGGTGACTATGGTGAATCCCGTGGATACGGGTGTAACCCTGTCTCACTCAGATCCGGTAGCCATAGCGAGCCTAGTTGACAGTATTGTGGGCGCTTTGCCGAAGTCAGGAGAGGAACCGGAAGTTCCCCACACGAATATTAACCATTACGAAGACCTCCCACCACACCTACAGGAGATGGTGGACCATGCCGGATTAGCACCTGAACAGCAATGGTGCTGCGCCAACTTGGTACATCGGTACAAAGACACTTTCATGTGCCCCGATGGACAGCTCGGACGGACCCAATTCGTGAGCGGCAACGCCGCGTACCCCAGGCCCAGCAACACATCATAGATGAGGAAGTTGATAAAATGATACGGCTTGGATGTATCGAACCCTCGAAATCGCCATGGAGTTCGCAAGTGGTGTTGGTACGGAAGAAAAATGGACAGGTCAGATTCTGTGTGGACTATCGTCTGCTCAATGACGTAACACGGAAAGACTCGTACCCTCTACCGAACATCCAGGATACCCATGACGCACTCGCTGGAGCGAACTACTTCTCGGCCTTAGATCTTGCCTCAGGATATTGGCAGGTCGAGGTGGACCCGACGGACCGACCTAAGACGGCCTTTGCCACCAGGAAAGGCCTGTATCAGTTCAAGGTCATGCCGTTCGGACTAAGTAACGCGCCTGCGACCTTCGAACGTCTCATGGAGACTATCCTACGCGGATATCTGTGGACCAGATGCATGTGCTATCTGGATGATGTGATAGCATACGGACGCACTTTTGATCAGGCCAATCTGGAAGCGGTCCTAGATCGGATACGAACTGCCGGGTTACGTCTGCAACCCAAAAAGTGCGAACTCTTTCAACGTGACATCCTATACCTGGGGTTCATTGTAAGTGGACAAGGTATCAGGGTGGACCCGAACAAGGTCAAGGCTATTAGGGAATGGCCGACTCCATGTGAGATTACGGATGTACGAGCTTTCCTGGGATTTACTAATTATCACAGGAGGTTCATCAAAGACTATGCCGAAATTGCTGAACCTCTGGTCTCACTCACCCAGGGTGAATGTCGCTTCACCTGGGGGTCACCCCAACGGAAAGCCTTTCGGAGGCTACAGATCGCACTCATCAAGGCCCCCAAGCTCGCCCATCCGTCACAGGTCGAGGACGATTACTTCATCCTTGACACGGACGCTAGCTGTTACGCCATCGGAGGCGCGCTTTCACATCGTGTGAACGGAAAAGAAATACTGATTGGCTTTGCAAGCAAGACGCTGTCCCGCACACAATGGACTTATTGTATGACCTATAGAGAACTGTTGGCTGTTGTTGAAATGATTCAGCATTACCGATATTATTTGTGGGGACGAAAATTCCTGTTACGCTACTGACCATAGCTCCCTGCGATGGTTAAAACCAATTCCACCCATGTGTCAGTCGTCATGCCCCGCCGTGAGCAAGGTCACTTGGTCGCGGACGAGGTGAGAGGATAGCCGTCTCCCGAGCAAGCATCAGATATGAGCCTCTGCTCCCCCTACGGCCATTCAGGGGAATGCCCTTACAGGAAGCAGGAGTCAGTTATGTACAACCCTCTGCATACCAACGCGCGACCTGTCATCCCATTCATTGAAAATTACGCAACGCGCCACGGCCGGGCCGCCCAGATCACCCCATCACCCCCTCACGATGATAATCGCGGTTCCTTCATCTATGGCACTGGATGAAAATGAACGGACTGAACAAACTTCTGAGAGCATTGTATTCATACTTTAGCAATTATACGGACAGTGATCATCTGTTACAAACAACTCAATCAAACAGTTTATTGTGTGCTAACTGTGAAGATAAGGAACGGACTAATTGAAAGAGGTCACACGGAAACAAGTAGCGCAAATAAACACTAAAGCCGCCCGCGTCACCCCCATAAAAACTTTCCCAGCTAATTACCATAGTGTGTGGAAGCACGAAAAAGGTGCAGTAAATTTGACTGTATGCTCGAAAGACAGTGATATGTGTGATCCAGAAGTTTGATACGGATTATGGAAAATAGAGCAGCTGTGTGCTAACCTATTGCCCACCACCCCCCCCCCCCAGACTGGTGTGATGAACCAGAGCTTTGATGTACATGCGTTGCCTAGGTGATGGACCGCCCCTCTTCGGACGACTGAGAGCCGAGATGAATCAAGCGAACGTAAAAACGTATATAGACAATAGACTGAGCGCACCCCCCGATTGTGGAGAAACCCGCAAAAAGACACTGTCAGCATCTTGCGTGTGTACGAATGCCAGATAAGTGGAAAGTTTTGGAAGTAGGTCATTCTGGCTGCGGACACTGAAGAGAAAGCATCACGCGGATAGAGTGTTGCATTTTAACAGTGTTTTAAAGACTATTAACAATATATTGAACGAACACTTTGTACGGCAATTGTCGGACTATTGTGACTGTATTGAGTGGATACGGAGTATTGTTTCACAGACTTTGTGAAGAATTTCGATACAAATCTGTATTGAAATAAGCAGTCGGACTAGTGAGTGTATGCTCACATAAGTGAGTGAAGTCGAACTATGTCTTCCTCTGATAAGGAGGGAGATAATACCTCGGACCAGAAAGCGGCATCTAATGCCGACAATGACGGACTTCCAATTGCAGTGCGGATAGTGGAGGCTGGGGATGAGCCTGAACACCCTATCATAATCGGAGAGCCGGTGACAGCCGCCGGAGCATCGGGAACAACTTCCCCTACCTCAGACTTAATTACCGTATCTGATACGGAAACGGCCTTGGGGCCTGAATCAGACATCCGACGGAAAGTGATGGCGAAACTCGTACAGCGTGGAGAGCGCCATACACCGAGTCCATCATCGGACTCTATGTCGGATTTCAGCGTACCGGCTGCCAGGGACGCAGCCAAAGCCCCGGCTAGTATTACGGACTCTGGACCCAAGCCACTTACAGCCACACCACCGGTGTCTGCACCCCGCCCGACCGCCATGTCGACCGCCATTCTCCAGCCAAACCGGCCGCACCTGGATGACCTCTTGCGTTGTTGCCGCACGCATCATCATCGCGGGGATACTCCTCCGCCTATACGGACTTTTTCCGAACTCAGGGAAACCACGATTCACGTGAGCTTCGTCAACAGACTTATCGACGCCAGGTCGATGAGCTGATGGAACTCGTACCTCGTCCTCCCACACCTCACGGGACGAGTCCGATAGACTGGAATGCTGTTCCACTGTACGAACGAAATCGTCACGCCGGGTACGGACACGTACATGATTTTTCCGTACCATCTACGTTAACGGAGGTTCAGTTCCAGACCCTCATGCCATTGCGCCTTGGAACGGGAGGTTTCGACTGCCCCTTTTGCACGAGCGAGGAGTCGGAACGCGAACGAACTTGGCCCACGGTACCTCGCCGGGCCCCACTACGGACTCCACAAGAGTTGAACGCACACGTACTGGCATACCATATGCCCTTCATCCGATTTTTCGTGTGCTCCGCACGGGACAGGTACGTGACATTGACACTAGAGGATTAGATACAACATATCTCTATGCCTACGACCAGTCATACGGACCGATTCCCGATATTCCAGCAGGGATCACTGATGGCCTCAGCCAACATTGTCAAGCGATTCGCGACACGCTGTGGGATGGATATGCAACCCAACCCCCATTTTCATCCCCCACATGTACCAGCGCACGTGCCGATCTTTCGGCGTACTCCGGGCTCTGTCCTTACTTTTGAAATTTGGGTGATGGCACCTGCACTGATGTCACAGTATCCGCCGAACTCTGTACCGGAAGTACAATTGATACTAGACCGAATTGAGTTCGCTCAATTAAAATCACGAACTGATGAGGAGCGCGTGGAACGCATGGTACGGGATATTCAGCTCCTGAATCGTCATGTACGATATCGAAAACCGGGAGCGTTCTACTTCGAGCGTCCCATCACTTATCGGACTACGGCCATGAAAGCGGCCGAACCTCGACTATGGACCTCAGCCTCACAGGTGACTGAGGACTCGACTTCCATTCGGAGTTTGCCCACGGGGGCGATACCGAAACGGCGAACTGTCGAGAGGCCAACGGCCTCCAACGTAACAGACTACAGAGTACGGGAGGGACTCGTGCCACCCCCGGACGAGTACCCGCCTACCAAGCCGACCCACGGTTGATACTTGGTAGCTCCTGAATCGTCATGTACGATATCGAAAACCGGGAGCGTTCTACTTCGAGCGTCCCGTCACTTATCGGACTACGGCCATGAAAGCGGCCGAACCTTGACTATGGACCTCAGCCTCACAGGTGACTGAGGACTCGACTTCCATTCGGAGTTTGCCCACGGGGGCGATACCGAAACGGCGAACTGTCGAGAGGCCAACGGCCTCCAACGTAACAGACTACAGAGTACAGGAGTGACTCGTGCCACCCCCGGACGAGTACCCGCCTCTACCAAGCCGACCCACGGTTGATACGACTCAGTAAAGACCTTAGACTCGGTCGATCCCCCGGAAACAGCTAAGGAAACGGACTCTGTAGCCAAGGAACCGCCCTCGGAGGTGGTAGCTCAAGCCACGGACACTGAGTCGCCTATGGAATGCAACCAGACACCGCCACTCCAGGCCATCGAGGACGAGCCGGAGCCTCAACAGCGTCGGACGCCCCACAACGGACCGGGCTCACCCATGGAGCCGTCTCGCGGACTGATCAATTTCGGACCCCCTCCTCCGTACTTGGATTACGAAGAGGAACTGTTTCTGCCCGCAACGACTCTCGTCACTCGGGCCAACGACCCTGATCGGCCCCGTCTACGAATGGATGTCCTGGAGGACCAGGAGCCGTTACCCCGTGAATTGGAGGTTAACTTCGGACTGCACGGATCAGGTGAATTCGGTGCCGATTATCAACTGCTCCATCAACACGGACAGCGGTTACTTGAACGAACTCTACCTGGACTACAGGTTCTCCCAGGAATTAATTCGCAGAATCGTATCAGGACGACAACACCCATCGCCTCCCCACCGGACTTGGGCCGCACCAGGCTTACTGGTCTTAACAGATTACGCGAGCAGCGATAGATGCGGACCCTCTACTTCTAGCCGATGCCGAATGCCGAACATCATCTCCCATCAATGGCATTGGCTAGTGCGGACGATATGGCCCAACAACACTTCCGAACCATCCGCCGCGGGTATATCCTGGCAATGGATGCCACCTTACGTCAGGCGGAATACAACGCCATGTCAATCGGATTTGGGATGAGGTCGCTACATGAGCAACAGACCCCCACGGCCCCGCACCCTCCTGGAGGAAAATCGTCGACTCCAGGAGGAGCTTCGCACTGCGGAACGAGCGAACGAGGACTTGCGGGAGGAGAATCAGCAACTCCGAGCCCGCCTCTCCACGACATCGTCCTCACCACCGGAATCTCCCGAAATTCTGGACAAACTGTGGACCACAATTGTGTCTGTGTTGCCGCACCTGCCGGTCGACGAGCAACGGCTGATGCAACAGGCATCACCAGCCGCTCGACCTCCTGTGTCACGGAGGCACGACCGTTCTACGGACTAGAGTATCAGGTGTGCGTGAGATCGGACCCGCACATCGCACTTCAGGTCACAGCACCAGGATAGCTGTCATGAACTATACCTGTCATATGAATGTGTTCTACGAACTAACCTCATTCCATTTCAGGAAATTCGGACTTCAAAGATTGTTCCGTTCTACTAGAGAGCGTAGAGGATTGTTGTTTCCACATTCCAAGAATATATATATATATATACGTGTGATTCTTTTAAACTGTGATTTATGTGCTGATTTTAGTGTTTCATTTTCACCTGTCGTTGTTGTAAATGTCTTTGTCCAATATGTTCATATCATCTTAGTGACTGTTGACTGACTGACTGATGACTTTATTTTGACAGTTAGAAATTTTTATTGTAACCATTGCTTTATCATTGTTTCGTGCGGTGAATGTGTTTCCCTTTAGGACTTTTAGCTTATCATGTTTAGATTTTTGGACAGTTAGGTTTCGGGGAGGGTAAATTCCCCGTGGGTAATTTGACGAAGGGGTGTTATGTAGAATATTTATGACAGTTATCGGCCCGAAACCCCTCCCTGACACATTCTCCCACTCGACATACAAGACACAGATTCATCACATGACTTCATACTTACCTTACGTCACCGGCACACACCTACATGTAAACAACTCTGCTCACGATGACACACCCCTCATTCCCTCCAATCAGCACATTTCCAGACATATAATCACGCCCACCCAGACATTACCTCACAGTTGACAAATCACATGAACTCCTGTTTCACGACGCGGGAAATTACAGACATTCAGCACTTAGCCCCGCGCTTTCCCACAGCAGTTTTGGAAAATGGCTCCCATGAATGAAGATGGATATTAATATTGAGAGGTACAATTAAAGAACATTGAATATCCAGAAGAAGTTAACTGAAATCGGACTATTATATATACCGTACTATATCATGGGATCACGAGTGAGTGTGTGAGTGGCCTTGATCGTCATTGAACTTTAATCATCTCAATAAACTCCGGATTATTGTAGAATTTACGTCGTCTTCCTGTCTTGTGTTTCACGCACGACCTACATCATACTGTACGATCCCGTCGGCGTAATAGCCGCCGGTAGAACGCTATTCCGCCACAAAGAGAATACACATATATATATATATATATAACTGGACGTGTATCCGCAACGTAAGAGTTACCTTCATCATAATTTGTCGAAACAGAGTCAAAATTCGGCTGGGTAGCATCTTCGTTGAGACTTCCTGTCAAATAGCAGGTGACGCACCTTGTCGAGACGTGCCGTCCTGGGGCGTCCGTTACAGTCTATCCTCTGGGGGAGTGGCACGGGGTAGTTCGTCTTTTATCAGCGGCGCCACTGTGCTGTATTTTGCTTCAGGTTAAATACTAACCTATACGGATTGTAATGTCTATATCGCTATACAACACCGTCTCATACTGTCCTATTCAAACGTTTATTAACCTGAACAAAGGCGAAGTCCGATGGGTCAAACACACGCAAAGTGCTGCCTATGTAAAGCCAATCCCACTCGAACTTCTTTATAATCACAATGTTGACGTTGATATCTTCTTTAACTTACAGTGTATGTCCGTGTTATTATTCCTCTCGTTATCTTTATATATATGTAAAGTTCGGCAACCCCACGATAAAGAGATATACCCCATTACTGGAGTGTCACCGATTGTCTTATAAATCCGCCCACACTGCAGCATCATAACCGTGGTGTCACTACTCGAGCACACCACGTCACAACGCTACAGTGCTTTCCCCTTTCGGAGAGACCTCGTCCCCGAGGTCAGCTATATCCCACTGTTGAGCCACATCACCCTGGTCATCATAACTCATACAATTCATCCACTGAGGCTGAATCTTTACGCCTGAACTCCCCTCGGGACGGAAATGGCGCATGCTGACATGCTGACTTTAATGGCGTCACTCATAATTTGAACAGCATTGGAAATTGTAATATATTATCAACATCCGTGTGAATGAAGTCTGAATGAAGGCATAAATTGTTACAAGAGACATTTATCTGTATATCGGAGACGTTATTTCCAGATTAAGGGTCATATTTCTTCATCAACAAACATTTAAACTGGACCCTAGTGTTTGTCGTGAACTTTGGCACCCGCCCACGTGGATTTGAGATCGTCGTGCAAAAACTATATACAAATTCTCTCAAATCCACGTGGGCGGGTGCCAAAGTTCACGACAAACACTAGGGTCCAGTTTAAATGTTTATTGATGAAGAAATATGACCCTTAATCTGGAAATCGGCCAGCCTTTCGGGCCTTGGGGCCGGGACTTCGTCCGTGATCCCTCGTTGTCCCTTACCGAGAGAATTTGTATATAGTTTTTGCACGACGATCTCAAATCCACGTGGGCGGGTGCCAAAGTTCACGACAAACACTCGCACAGAAAAGTCGCTGACAAAAAATAACGACATCGGGCGATAATGGAGAGTTTCCGTCGTATGACCATCGGCCGTACACCATACAATCGGAAATTGGCCACAGAAAAATACAAAAATATTTGGAAAAAATAATATCAAGTAGAACTGGAGTTATAACCGATTATGTGTTTTTCTTTTTTTCCGTTGTTTTCATTCGATTTGGACAAAATTTAAGAGAAACCAAGCCACCACCTTTACACTTCAGCCCTATAAATTTCAGATCGATGGAAACGTTTTTTCTTGAAGTTCTGAGCGCAGGCATTTGCTCTGAAAAGTCGCTGGCAAAAAATAGCCGAATTCGTGACCCCCATTTTTTCGACAACGGGCGATAATGGAGAGTTTTCGTCGTACGACCATCGGCCGTACACCATAGGGTCGGGAATTGGCCAAAGAAAAATACAAAATTAGTTTAGGAAATTAATATTCATTAGAACTAGAGTTATAGCCAATTATGTGATTTTCTCTTTCTTCGTTGCCATGGCAACAATATTTTTCTGATTTTGACAAAAATTGAGGAGGACCGAGCCACGGTGATACCGCTTCTTCCCTAATTTCAGGACGATCGGACCATTCGGTCTCGAGTTATGCGCGCGGACAGACAAACAAACAAACAGACAAATGAAATCGCTCGCTGCTGCTGACTTGACGGCTGAAAGCCTTCGCTGGTACAGCGAGTATTTGCCGGAATGGAAAAAAGAGAACTTTGACATTGAGCTGCAATGTCATGGTCAAATGACACGACCAAGGTCCCTCAAGAGAGGGCTTTTAATATGCTACAATATTTTCTGGATCAAACTGTTTTTAATGATTAGTTTTGAAGTTATAGCCATTTATGTGATTTTGACCTTTTCCATGACCTTGGCCTTCGACCTAGAATCACCAAAAGTGTGCAGTCGCGAGAAATGAGACTACAGGATATGCACACTTACTTTGAAAGAAATCCAGCGAGAATTGTGGACGCTAAAGGGCGAAAAAACAAATGAGTTTCTTTGACATTTCACCAAATTTGTTCATTAAAACACGTCAATATGACGTTGTATGACGTCAGATTTCGAAAATGAAAAAACATATTTGGAAAGTACTTCCAAAGACCTTTACTACTCGATATATTCGCAAAAGGTTAAGGTCAAGGTCATTTTTTAGGTCAACTTTGACCTCAGGCATCAAGTTCAAAAGTGACATTCAAATCATTTAAGAAAGGCCTTCTGGTATGCTATAATATGTTCCTAGTTTGAACTCTCTATGACGATTTTTACCAAAGTTATGGCCATTTATGTAATTTTGACCTTTTCCTTGACCTTTGACCTTTGGTCACGAAAATTGTGCATAGCCTGTGCATGGAGAGATAGAATATACTTGAACAATTTCATCAGAGTCGAACAACAATTGTGGACCCTATGGCTTTTTGAATCTTCGAAAAATTGACGTTTATGACGTCACTGTGACGTCAATAAACGTCACATATCAAAACTAATGGAATAGTATTATCAAGCGATCATAACCTTCCATTTGATATACTACTTGATAGGTTTCAGTTAGTTTGAAAATTTGACATTGGAATTTTGCTCATGTGACCTCGATTTTCTGACCAAGTTCAAGGTCATTCATATCAATGACATATTCGTCTGATCGCCATATCTCTTCTGAATGGTATGATTTAAATTTCACGAGCCTACGACGATTCAGGCAGATGTTATTACCAAAAAGGTGTTTTTCTGGGATTTTGATGACCTTGAACTTGACCTTTGACTTTTGTACCTCAATTCGTAAAGGTCATTGCTGTCAATATGCATATCAAGTTTCAAGAGATTCCATACAGTATTGACGATGTTATGGCCATTTGAAATTTCGGAAATTTGACGTTCATGACGTCATTGTGACGTCAGTGTACGTCGCAGCGCCAAAAATAAGATATCACTGGAATCAGAGGCTCAAGACCTTTCCAACGTTATACTATTCGATATGGTGCGCTGAACTTCGTACTTGACCTTGACATTCACCTCATGGCGAACTTCTCAAGGTCAGTGTCAAAAGTCAAGTTCAAGGTCACAGGCTATAGAACTCGAGTTCATCTACAATATGCACCTAACTTGAAGTTTCTAGGACAATTACAGCCGGAGTTATGGCCACTTATGTGTTTTCGACGTTTTGTGTGACCTTGACCTTGACCTTCGTCCTATATTCACCAAAATCTGACAGGATCTACTCAATATCCTACAGAATATGTTCATCAGAATATGTTCATGAAGAAAATCGAGTGAGAATTGTGGACGCTAGAGTGCGAACATACATACAAACAAATGAAATTTTACCGATTTGTTGCCAAAAAAACGTCAATTACGTCAAAACGGATATATCGATTGAGCTAAAAATTGATGGAAACCATCACAGGACGAGTCCACATCGTTTGCATATGCTAGATCTGCAGGTAATGTGATAACTTTGAACATCTGACACTCAAAAGGCCTAAATGTCAGTCTGAAATCACATTTGACGTCATTATGACCTTTCAAACGAGCTACTACTCGATATTTTTGCAAAAGGTCAAGGTCAAGGTCATTTTTTAGGTCAACTTCGACCTCAGGCGCTTGCAAAGGCTATCGGTCATACGCCTTAGGTGTAAAGCAAAAGTTATTAGCCTGAGTGAGTGCAATACTGTGGATTTACTTTTATGTTTTGACATTGACCATGAGGGATCGGTCCCACATGACGTCATATCTATCTTGTTTACTTCCTGAGATATATTGACCTACATGGTTTTCACTTGCGGGTCAATATTGACCTTGAATTCCGACCTCTGACCTTGAAATCCTCTGGAACAAAAGAACTCATCCTCGGCTATAAAAGGGTGTATCAATAGATTTTTACGCACATTATTGACACTTTTATCAGGATGGACAGCTTGAAACATGCAATTTCGTTTATAATGGGACCGACTTCGTTGCCATAGAAACGTCAATTACGTCATTACGGATTGGCCGATCGGGCTAAAAATTGACATTGACCATGAGGGATCGGTCCCACATCGCTTCCAAGCATTAGATCGAAAATCGAAGGAGGTGACCTCCAATGTCAAATATTCGACCTCAGGCGAACTTCTCAAGGTCAAGGTCAAATGTCAAGGTCAAGGTCACAAAAGATAGAACTCGAGTATATCTACAATATGAACTTGATTTGAAGTCTCTAGGACAATTAGAACCGAAGTTATGGTCACTTACGTGTTTTCGACATTTTGCTTGACCTTGACCTTGCCCTTTGACCTAGATACACCAAAATAGGACGTTTTCTGCCCAGTATCCTACAGATTGTGCACACGAATTTTGAAAGGTTTCAATCAAGAACTGTGGACGCTAGAGTGCGAACAGACACACAAACAAACAAACGAGAGCCCCTAGGGCACCCACTTGCCGGAACGACAAAATGATGTTCATTTTGCATGACCTTGACCTTCGTCATTTGTCATCAATTCTATGCTGCGAACATACTGTGAATGGAGTTTTTGAATATGCATGATGAAATTCTGTTTATATATGTTATATTATTACTGGACAAGACCATAATATCTTCAAATAATGAGTTTCCTTTGAAATTTCACCGATTTGTTGCCACAAAAACGTCAATTACGTCTAAATGGATACATCGATTGAGCTAGAAGTTGATAGAGACCATCATAGAAAGAATCCACATCGTTTGCATCTGTTAGATCTGCAATAAATGTTATAAATTTGCACATCTGACACTCAAAAGGCCTAAATGTCAGTCTGAAATCACGTTTGACGTCATTATGACGTCAATTGACGTCCGATTTCAAACATGACAACAGATTTGGAAAGTACTCTCAAAGACCTTTCAAACGAGCTACTACTCGATATTTTTGCAAAAGGTCAAGGTCAAGGTCATTTTTGGGGTCAACTTCGACCTCAGGCGCTTGCAAAGGCTATTGGTCATACGCCTTAGGTGTAAATACAAAAGTTGTTAGGCTAAGTGAGTGAAATATTGTGGATTTACTTTCGTGTCTCTATCGTGCTTACTTTTTGAGATATAGTGACCTACATGGTTTTCAGTTGCGGGTCATTATTGACCTTGACTTTCGACCTTTGACTTTGAAATTTCGTGGAACAGAAGAACTCGTCCTTGGCAATAAACAGGTGTATTATTGGATTTTTACGCACATTATTGACGCTTCTAGCAGCATGGACAGCTTAAAACATGCAAATTCGCTTATAATGGGACCGATTTCGTTGCCATAGAAACGTCAATTACGTCATAACGGATTGACTGATCGCGCTAAAAATTGACATTGACCATAAGGGACCGGTCGCACATCGTTTTCAAGCATCAGATCGAAAATCGGAGGAGGTGACCTCCAAGGTCAAATATTCGACCTCAGGCGAACTTCTCAAGGTCAAATTCAAAGGTCAAGGACAAGGTCACAAAATAGAGAACTCGAGTATATCTACAATATGCACTTAATTTGAAGTCTCTAGGACGATTAGAACCGGAGTTATGGCCAATTATGTGTTTTCAACGTTTTGCGTGACCTTGACCTTGACCTTTGACCTTGACACACTAAAATAGGACGTTTTCTGACCATTATCCTAGAGAATGTGCACAATAATTTTGAAAGAATTTCATGTAGAATTGTGGACGCTAGAGGGCGAACAGACAAACAGACAAACACATAAACGAGATACCATTGGCCTAAAGGCCAAACTTGTCGAAATCTTTTTCTACATGCATGGCCTACTTTAAGCATAATTGAATGAGGTTTCCGACGGTGTAATCCATTTCATTAAGGATTAATACTTACCCAGATACAATCCTATTTCGAAAATGGACGTTTGACATCATGACGTCATTGTCGTTGAATGTAACGTGTTTAAACTTGGTACATGGCTGGGTATTAATATTCGACATAGGTTCCCATAATTACAGTCTAATAACTTCAAATTTGAGTGCACTGTAGATGTTTCAATGCTTGCTGAAAAGTCGAAAAATTGGTATGGCAGGCATTACGTTTTTTACGTCATAGCGGAATATCTATCATGGGAACGAATTGGACAGTAGCCCCCATAACCAGAATTCAACGAGCTTTCCAATGGTGCAATCCGCTTCTCTGTGCGACAAATATTTTCCGATATATAGCCCCATTTTGAAAATTGACGTTTTGCGTCATGACGTCATTGACGTTGAACGTAGCACGTTGAATCTTGGTATATGGCTGTATATTAGTATTTCACATAGGTTCTCATAATTACAGTTCAATACCTTTAAATTTGAGTGCCCTGTGGATATTTGAAAGTTTGCTGAAAAGTCGAAAAACTTGTATGACTGGCCTTACGTTTATGACGTCATAGCGGAAAATCTATCATGGCGGAAAAGTATCGGACAGTACCCTCCTAAACCAGAATTCAACGAGCTTTCCAATGGTGCAATCCGCTTTTCTGTACGACAATTACCTGTTTATATATAGCTCCATTGTGAAAATTGACATTTTACGTCATGACGTCATTGACGTTGCACGTAGCGTGTTGAAACTCAGTATATGGCTGGGTAATAAAGTTCCACATACGTTCTCATGATAACAGTCTACTACCTTCAAAATTGAGTGCATTGTGGTTGTTTGAAAGTTTGCTGAAAAACCGAAAAACTTGTATAACAGGCCTTACGTTTATGACGTCATAGCGGAAAATCTATCACGGCGGAAAAGTATCGGATTGTACCCTCCTAAACCAGAATTCAACGAGCTTTCGAGTGGTGCAATCCGCTTCTCTGTGCGACAAATACTTTCAGAAATATAGTCCCATTTTTAAAATTGACGTTTTACGTCATGACGTCAATGACGTTGAACGTAGCGCGTTGAAACTTGGTATATGGCTGTATAATAATATTTCACATAGGTTCCCTAATTACAGTTCGAAACCTTCAACTTTGAGTGCACTGTGGATGTTTGAATGTTTGCTGAAAAGTCGAAAATTTTGTATGACAGGCCTTACGTTTATGACGTCATAGCGGAAAATCTATAAGGGCGGCAAAGTATCTGATAGTAACCTCTTAAACCAGAATTCAACGGGCTTTCCAGTGGTGCAATCCGCTTCTCTGTACGACGAATAGTTTCCGAGATATAGCTCCATTTTCAAAATTGACGTTTTACGTCATGACGTCATTGACGTTGAACGTAGCGCGTTGAAACTTGGTATTTCGCTGTATAATAATATTTCACATAGGTTCTCATAATTACAGTTCAAAACCTTCAACTTTGAGTGCACTGTTGATGTTTGAATGTTTGCTGAAAAGTCGAAAATTTTGTATGACAGGCCTTACGTTTATGACGTCATAGCGGAAAATCTATCAGGGCGGCAAAGTATCGGATAGTACCCACTTAAACCAGAATTCAACGGGCTTTCGAGTGGTGCAATCCCCTTCTCTGTACGACGAATAGTTTCCGAGATATAGCTCCATTTTCAAAATTGACGTTTTACGTCATGACGTCATTGCCGTTGAACGTAGCGCGTTGGAACTTGGTATATGGCTGTATAATAATATTTCACATAGGTTTTCATAATTACAGTTCAAAACCTCCAACTTTGAGTGCACTGTGGATGTTTGAATGTTTGCTGAAAAGTCGAAAATTTTGTATGACAGGCCTTACGTTTATGACGTCATAGCGGAAAATCTATCGGAGCGGCAAAGTATCAAATAGTACCCTCTTGAACCAGAATTCAACGGGCTTTCCAGTGATGCAATCCGCTTGTCTGTACGACGAATAGTTTCCGAGATATAGCTCCATTTTCAAAATTGACGTTTTACGTCATGGCGTCATTGACGTTGAACGTAGCGCGTTGAAACTTGGTATATGGCTGTATAATAATATTTCACATAGGTTCTCATAATTACAGCTCAAAACTTCAAAATTTGAGTGCACTGTGGATGTTTGAATGTTTGCTGAAAAGTCGAAAATTTTGTATGACAGGCCTTACGTTTATGACGTCATAGCGGAAAATTTATCAGGGCGGCGAAGTATCGGATAGTACCCTCTTGAACCAGAATTCAACGAGCTTTCCAGTGGTGCAATCCGCTTCTCTGTACGACGAATAGTTTCCGATATATAGCCCCATTTTTGAAAATTGACGTTTTACGTCGTGACGTCATTGACGTTCAATTGATTCGAATGAAACTTCGCAGTTTGATGGACAATATAAACATATATCAGTGTACTAAATTTCAGAAATATGGTTACAAATTTGACTGCTGTGTGAATTTTTGAAAATTCGCCAATGATGAGAGATAGGGATTTTTCGAATTTTCAAGAATTTTTAGTGACGTCATCAATGAACCGATTTTTTCCAAAAACGTGCGGTCCCGTCCTTGGGCGAATACCTATCCTACAAAAAAGTTTCGAGATGCTAGCGTGAAAACTGTGGCCGCTAGAGCGCGAACAGACATACAAACAAACGAGAGGCCATAGGCCACACACTTGCCGGACTATGTACGCAATTATGACGTCATTTGTCGTCAATTCTATACTGCTAACTTACTGTGAATGGAGTTTTTAAATATGCATGATATAATCGTGTTTATACATGTTATATTATAACCAGACAAGATCATAATATCTTCAAATGATGAGTTTCCTTTGAAATATTACCGATTTGTTGCCACAAAAACGTCAATTACGTTAAAACGGATATATCAATTGTGCTAAAAATTGACAGAGACCATCACAGGACGACTCCATATCGTTTGCATGGGCTAAATATGCAGTAAATGTTATAACTTTGCACATCTGACACTCAAAAGGCCAAAATGTCAGTCTGAAATCACGTTTGACGTCATTATGACGTCAATTGACGTCCGATTCCGAAAATGGCAACATATTTGGAAAGTACTCTCCAAGACCTTCCAAACGAGCTACTACTCGATATTTTTGCAAAAGGTCAAGGTCAAGGTCATTTTTGAGGTCAACTTCGACCTCAGGCGCTTGCAAAGGCTATCGGTCATACGCCTTAGGTGTAAATGCAAAAGTTGTTAGGCTAAGTGAGTGCAATACTGTGAATTTACTTTTGTGTCTCTATCTTGCTTACTTCCTGAGATATAGTGACCCACATGGTTTTCACTCGCAGGTCAATATTGACCTTGAATTTCGACCTTCGACCTTGAAATTTTCTGGAACAAAAGAACTTATCCTTGGCTATAAACTGGTGTATTATCTGATTTTTACGCACATTATTGACGCTTTTATCGGCATCGACAGCTTGAAACATGCAATTTTGCTTATAATGGGGTCAATTTCGTTGCCATAGAAACGTCAATTACGTCATAACGAATTAGCCGATCGAGCTAAAAATTGACAGTGAGCATGAGGGACTGGTCCCACATCGTTTCCAAGCATCAGATCGAAAATCGGAGGAGGTGACCTCCAAGGTCAAATGTTCGACCTCATGCGAACTTCTCAAGGTCAAGGTCAAAGGTCAAGGTCAAGGTCACAGAAGATAGAACTCGAGTTTATCTACAATATGAACTTAATTTGAAGTCTCTAGGACCATTAGAACCGAAGTTATGGCCGCTTATGTGTTTTCGACGTTTTGCTTGACCTTGACCTCGACCTTTGACCTAGCTTCACCAAAATAGTGCGGTGCCTGCGCGGTATTCTAGAGAATAAGCACACGAAATTTGGAGAAAATCAGGCAAGAATTGTGGACGCTAGAGTGCGAACAAACAAACAAACAAACAAACAAACAAACGAGAGCCCATAGGGCACACACTTGCCGGAACCAAAATATATGTCATATGCCAATGACATGACATATGGATTTGAACAAATTGACGAAACTTTCTTCTCTACTTACTACGTTTACTTACTTACTTTACTTCATTTCACTTCACGTTACTACACAAACTACTCATACTATCATTGTTACCTCATTGAACGTCATAGCACCAAAAATAAGACATCACTGGACTCCGGAGACCAAGAACTTTCCAATGGTATACTACTCGATATGGTGGGCTGAACTTCGTACTTGACCTCGACATTGAGCTCATCGCAAAGTCTCAAGAACAAGGTCAAATGTCATATTCAAAGTCAAATGAGGAAGGCTTTTTAATATGCTGCATTATGGTCCTAGTTTCGAAGTTATGGCCATTTATGTGATTTTGACGTAATTAAGACGTCATTTGTCGTCAATTCTATATTGCAAACTTACTGTAAGTGGATTTTTTTAATATGTATGTTAAAATCGTGTTTATATATTTTATATTATCACCGGACAAGATCTTCAGGTAATGAGTTTCCTTCGAAATTTTATCGATTTTTCACCACAAAAACGTCAATTACGTCAAAATGGATATATTGATTGAGCTAAAAATTGACAGAGAGCACCACAGGCCGAACCCACATCGTTTGCAGGTGTTAGATCTGCAGTATATTTCATAAGTTTGCACACCTGACACTCAACAGGCCTGAATGTCAGTCTGAAATCACGTTTGACGTCATCATGACGTCAATTGACGTCCGATACCAAAAATAACAACAGATTTGGAAAGGACTTTTGAAAACCTTCCAAACGAGCTACTACTCGTTATTTTCGCGAAAGGCCGAGGTCAAGGTCATTTTTGAGGTCAACTTTGACCTCAGGCGTCAGAGTCAATGGTCACATTCAAGGTCGCATAAGGAAGGCCTTTTGACATACTACAATATGCTCCTAGTCTGAACTCTCTACGACGATTAGTTCCGAAGTTATGGTCATTTGTGTGATATTGACCTTTTCCTTGACCTTGACCTCGACCTTTGATCTTGGGTCACGAAAATTATACATTGCCTGTGCATGGGAATATAGATTATACTTGAATAGTTTCATCACAATCGAACAAGAATTGTGGACACTATGGCATTTTGAAATTTCAAAAAATTGACGTTGATGACGTCACTGTGACGTCAATAAACGTCATACCTGAATATTAATGGGTTAGTGTGTGTCAGGGTATAAAGGCCTTCCATTTGATATACTACTTGATAGGTTTCATGTAGTTTTGAAATTTGACCTTAAAGTTTTCCTCATGTGACCTTATTTTTCAGACCAAGTTCAAGGTCAATCATAAAATTAACATATACTTCTGATTGCCATACCTCTTCTGAATGATATGGTTCAAATTTCATGAACCTACGACGATTCAAACGGATGTTATTACCGGAAACGTGTTTTTCTGGGATTTCGATGACCTTGACCTTGACCTTTGACCTTTGTACTTCAGTTCGTAGAGGTCAATGCTGTCAAAGTGCATATCAAATTTCAAGGGATTCCATACACTATCGACGATGTTATGACCCTTTAAAATATCGGATTTTTTACGTTTATGACGTCATTGTGACGTCAGTTTACGTCGCAGCGCCAAAAATAAGATATCACTGGAATCAGGGGCTCAAGACCTTTCCAACGATATACTACTCGATATGATGCGCCGAACTTCGTATTTGACCTTGACTTCGACCTCAGGCGAACTTCTCAAGGTCAAAGTTAAAGGTCAAGGTCAAGGTCACAGAAGATAGAACTCGAGTTTATCTATGATATGCACTTGATTTGAAGTCTCTACGACGATTAGAACCAGAGTTGTGGTCACTTATGTGTTTTCGACGTTTTGCATGACCTTGACCTTGACCTTTGACCTAGAATCACTAAAATCTGATAGGATCTACCCAATATCCTACAGAATATGCACACCAACTTTGGAAAGACTCCAGTGAAAACTGTGGACGCTAGAGTGCGAACAAACAAACAAACAAACAAATCCACAAACCCACAAACAGACCAACATACTTGCCGAAATCGAAGATTCCGGCAAGTAATAAAGTTCTGATATAAAGAAGCCTGTCGCTCCACACAGACTGTATTTAGACATGTGTTTTAGGCTTTATTATATCAGTCGGACATCTCCGAGTCTGAAAACAAACGAAACGTTGTTTGAGATATCCATATGGATACTTATATGATATACTGTACTACTGCTCAACCGAGTGTGTATATTTAGAAGGGGACATGTCCACAAGGGGTAATCGTTTCTGCAGCTTATTAGCATCTGAACGGATTGAGACTCAAATTCACCCTACTGCTCTTTATGCTTCGATATCTCAGCGAGTTTTCAATTTATTCTAAATGTGAAAAGTGGACCATAAACTAGAAATAACACTGCAACTGACTGCATGAAAAGATTTAGAATTTATTGTTCAGTAAATTTTTGAACATTGGAACCACGAAAACACAAAATGTATCTGTAAAATCCAGAATCCTGATAGGATTCAGATTAAATTTTGTCAGATTATGGACAATATTGATTGGAAACTATTTGCTAAACATCAATGTGAAATAGACACTATGAGCTGAAATATGATGAAAAGTATGTATGAAATGGAGTTTCCAGTGCTAAATTCAAATGGCTGTCAAATCCGTTATCCGGATTAGATCCGGATCAAAATTATGAGTTAGATAGATCATTCTGCAGATGTGTATAAAATTCCAGAACATTTCAGTGAAAAATGAACAAGTTACGAATACTTAAATTTTTCGCTTTTTCAATAACTATTTGTATTGTCATCAGTAAAGCGATTTTTGTCACTGTGATGTCAATAACCCTAATAATTATCTCAAAACTAATGAGATAGAATTATCAGGGAACCAAAACCCTCCATTCGGTATACTACTTGATAGGTTTCGGTTAGTTTCAAAATTTGACCTTGAAGTTTTCCTCATGTGACCTTATTTTTCCAACCAAGTTCAAGGTCAATCATAGAAATGACATATACGTCTGATTGCCATACCTCTTCTAAATGATATGGTTCAAATTTCATGAACCTATGACGATTCAAACAGATGTTATCACCGGAAAGGTGTTTTTCTGGGATTTCGATGACCTCGACCTTGACCTTTGACCTTTGTACTTCGAGTCACAGAGGTCAATGCTGTCAATATACATATCAAATTTCAATGGATTCCATACACTATTGACGATGTTACGGCCTTTTGAAATTTTGGAAATTTGACGTTTATGACGTCATTGTGACGTCAGTTTACGTCGCAGCGCCAAAAATAAGATATCACTGGAATCAGGGGCTCAAGACCTTCCCAACGATATACTACTCGATATGCTGCGCCGACCTTCGTACTTGACCTTGACTTCAACCTCAGGCGAACTTCTCAAGGTCAAGGTCAAAGGTCAAGGTCAAGGTCACGGAAGATAGAACTCGGGTATGTCTATGATATGCACTTGATTTGAAGTTTCTACGACGATTAGAACCAGAGTTGTGGCCACTTATGTGTTTTCGACGTTTTGCATGACCTTGACCTTGGCCTTTGACCTAGAATCACCAAAATCAAACCCGACCTGCCCGTTATCCTACAGAATATGCACACCAACTTTGGAAGGACTCCAGTGAGAAATGTGGACGCTAGAGTGCGAACAAACAAACAAACAAACAAACAAATCCACAAACAGACCAACATACTTGCCGAAATCGAAGATTCCGGCAAGTAACAAACACACAAACGAGAGCCCATAGGGCACACACTTGCCGGAACCAAAATATATGTCATATGCCAATGACATGACATATGGATTTGAACAAATTGACTAAAATTTCTTCCCTACTTACTACGTTTACTTACTTACTTTACTTCATTTTACTTTAGTTTACTTCACAAACTACTCTTACTATCAATGTTACCTCATTGAACGTCACAGCACCAAAAATAAGACATCAATGGACTCAGGAGACCAAGAACTTTCTAACGGTATACTACTTGATATGATGAGCTGAACTTCGTACTTGACCTCGATATTGAGCTCATCACAAAGTCTCAAAAACAATGTCAAATGTCATATTCAAAGTCAACTAAGAAAGGCTTCTCAATATGCTGCAATATGGTCATAGTTTGAACTATCTACGGCGATTAGTTTCGAAGTTACTGCCATTTATGTGATTTTCACGTGATTATGACGTCATTTGTGATCATTTCTATGCTGCAAACTTACTGTGAATGGATTTTTCTTTAATATGCATGTTAAAATCGTGTTTATATATGTTATAGTATCACCAGACAAGATCATAATATCTTCAGATAATAAGTTTCCCTTGAAATTTTATCGATTTGTTGCCACAAAAACGTCAATTACGTCAAAATAGATATATCAATTGAGCTAAAAATTGACAGAGCATCACAGGCCGCATCCACATCGTCTGCAGGTGTTAGATCTGCAGTAAATGTTATAAGTTTACACACCTGACACTTAAAAGACCTGAATGTCAGTCTGGAATCACGTTTGACGTCATTATGACGTCAATAGACGTCCGATTCCAAAAATGACAACAGATTTGAAAAGTACTTTCGAAGACCATTCAAATGAGCTACTACTCGATATATTCACAAAAGGTCAAGGTCAAGGTCATTTTTGAAGTCAACTTTGACCTCAGGCGTCATAGTCAATGGTCACATTGAAGGTCACCTAAGAAAGGCCTTTTGATATGCTACAATATGATCCTAGTCTGAACTCTCTACGACGATTAGTTCCGAAGTTATGGTCAAATATGTGATTTTGACCTTTTCTTTGACCTTGACCTTTACCTTTGACTTTGGGTCATGAAGATTGTGCATTGCCTGAGCATAGAAATATATCTTATACTTGGATATTTTAGTCACAATCGAAAAAGAATTGTGGACACTATGGCCTTTTGAACTTTCAAAAAATTGACGTTGATGACGTCATTGTGACGTCAATAAACGTCAATTCTGAATATTAATGGGATAGTGTGTGTCAGGGTATAAAGACCTTCCATTTGATATACTAATTGATAGGTTTCAGTTAGTTTGGAAATTTGACCCTGAGGTTTTCCTCATGTGACCTCATTTTTCCGACCAAGTTCAAGGTCAATCATGAAATTGACATATACGTCTGATTGCCATACCTCTTCTGAATGATATGGTTCAAATTTCATGAACCTACGACGATTCCAACAGATGTTATTACCGGAAACGCGTTTTTCTGGGATTTCGATGACCTTGACCTTTGACCTTTGTACTTCAAGTCGTAGAGGTCAATGATGTCAATATGCATATCAAGTTTCAATGGATTCCATACACTATTAACGATATTATGGCCTTTTGAAATTTCGGAAATTTGACGTTTATGACGTCATTGTGACGTCAGTTTACGTCGCAGCGCCAAAAATAAGATATCACTGGAATCAGGGGCCCAAGACCTTTCCAACGATATACTACTCGATATGGTGCGCTGAACTTCGTACTTGACCTTGACTTCGACCTCAGGCGAACTTCTCAAGGTCAAGGTTAAAGTTCAAGGTCAAGGTCACGGAAGATAGAACTCGAGTTTATCTACAATATGCACTTGATTTGAAGTCTCTATCCCGATTAGAACCGGAGTTATGGCCATTTATGTGTATTCATTGTTTTGCATGACCTTGACCTCGACCTTTGACCTAGAATCACCAAAAGTGTGCGGTCGCGAGCCATGAACCCACGAAATATGCACACTAAGTTTGGAAGAAATCGAGTGAGAAATATGGACCCTAGAGGGCGAACAAACAAACAGACAGACAAACAAAAAATCGGCCATAGGCCAACACTTGACGAAATGACTAAACATTTGTTTACATTTAAAACATTTACCCATAATTTACACATTGAAAAGATTTACTGAACAACTCGTCGACATTTGAAGAAAGATACTTTTTTCATGAAATTTTTACGTTGGGCAAGCTTTTCAAGGTCAAGGTCAAAGTGCACATTCAAGGTCAGCGGACAAAGACCTTTTGATATGCTACAATATGGTCCCAGTTTGAACTTTCTATGACGAATAGTTCCGAAGTTATGGCAATTTTTGTGATTTTGACCTTTTCTTTGACCTTGACCCTTGACCTTGGGTCACGAAAATTGTGCATTGCCCGTGCATGAAAATATAAATTATACTTGAACAATTCCATCAGAATCGAACAAGAATTCCGGACACTGTGGCTTTTCGAAATTTCGAAAAATTTACGAACATGAGGTCACTGTGACGTCAATAAACGTCACATTTGAAAACTGATGGGAAACTATTCATCATGGGTTCAAGGCCTTCCATTTGATATATTACTTGATAGCTTTTAGTTAGTTTGAAAATTTGACCTTGAAGTTTTGCTCATGTGACCTCATTTTTCCGATCAAGTTCAAGGTTAATCATGGAATTGACATATAAGTCTGATTGCTATACCTCTTCTGATGATATTGTTCAAATTACAACGATTAAAAAACGATGTTATAACCGAAAAGGTGTTTTTCTGGGATTTCGATGACCTTGACCTTGACCTTTGACCTTTGTATTTCAATTCGTAAAGGTCAATGCTATTAATATGCATGTCAAGTTTCAAGGTATTCCATACAGTATTGACGCTGTTATGGCCTTTTGAAATTTCGGTAATTTGACGTTTATGACGTCATTGTGACGTCAGTGTACGTCGCAGCGCCAAAATTAGGGTATCACTGCAATCAGGGGCTCAAAACCTTTCCAACGATATACTACTCGATATGGTGCGCTGACTTTCGTACTTGACCTTGACATTCACCTCATGACGAACTTCTCAAGGTCAAGGTCAAATGCCAAGGTCAAGGACACAGAATATAGGACTCGAGTTTATCTACATTATGAACTTGGTTTGAAGTCTCTATAACAAATAGAACCGGAGTTATGGCCACTTATGCGTTTTTAACATTTTGCGTGACCTTGACCTTGATCTTTGACCTTGAGTCACGAAAATTGTGCATTGCCTGTGCATGAAGACATATATTATACCTGTATCATTTCATTAGAATCAAACAAGATTTGTGGACACTATGACCGTTTGAAATTTCGAAAAATTAACGTTTATGACGTCACTGTGACGTCAATAAACGTCACATCTCAAAATTGATGAGAAAGTATGTACCAGGGAATCAAGACCTTTCATTTGATATACTACTTGATAGGTTTCAGTTAGTTTGAAAATTTGACCTTGAAGTTTTCCTCATATGACCTTATTTTCCTGACAAAGTTCAAGGTCAATCATGAAATTGACATATACACTCGATTACTATACCCCTTCTGAAGGATATGGTTCAAAATTCATGAACCTACGACAAATCAAACGGATGTTATTACCGGAAACGTGTTTTTCTGGGATTTCGATGACCTTGACCTTGACCTTTGACCTTCGTACTTAAATTCGTAAAGGTCATTGCTGTCAATATGCATATCAAGTTTCAAGAGATTCCATACAGTATTGACGATGTTATAGCCTTTTGAAATTTCGGAAATTTGACGTTTATGACGTCATTGTGACGTCAGTTTACGTCGCAGCGCTGAAAATAAGGTATCACTGCAATCAGGGGGTCAAGACCTTTCCAACGATATATTACTCGATATGGTGCGCTGACCTTCGTATTTGACCTTGACATTCACCTTAGGCGAACTTCTCAAGGTCAAAGTCAAATGCCAAGGTCAAGGTCACAGAAGATAGAACTCGAGTTTATCTACAATATGAACTTGATTTGAAGTCTCTGGGACAATTAGAACCGGAGTTATGGTCATTTATGTGTTTTTATCGTTTTGCGTGACCTTGACCTCAATATTTGACCTTGACCTTCCAAAAGTTAATCACTTGGTCGTGTACTGATTGCACATCTTTTGACAAATTTTCGGGACTTTACGATCAAAATTGTGACCTGTAGAGCGCTAACAAATAAACAAACAAACAAACAAAAAATCGGCCATAGGCCAACACTTGACGAAGTTATTTACACATTTGTTTACATTTAAAACATTTACACAGAATTTACTCATTGAAACGATTTACTGAACAACTCCTAGCATTAGAAATTGGCACATTTAAGACACCTCCTGAGCATCACCCAGCAGTAGAATTCACAATTTTAGAAATTAGACAAGAGTTGCTTCATTTACACAGTGACCTTGGCCTTAATATTTGTCCCTGAATTCTGAATTTTCAAAAATTTGTTATAATTAATAATGCACAACTCCTGAGCAGACATACATATTGAAACTTTATGAAGTCTCCTGAGCAAGACCCAGCCATTTGAGACCGACTCATTTAAAACATCCAATCGATGTGTGTATCAACATAGTATATACTACTAAACCTACCTAAACCAGAATTGAACGAGCTTTCCAATGGTGCAATCCACTTCTCTGTGCGACAAATACCTCTCCACATATAGCTCCATTTTTAAAATTGACGTTTTACCTCATGACGTCATTGACGTTGCACGTAGCGTGTTGAAATTCGGTACATGGCTGACTAATAACGCTCTCTCATAATTACAGCATATTACCTTCAAAATTGAGTGCACTGTGCTTGTTTGAAAGTTTGCTCAAAAGCCGTAAATCTTGTATGACAGGCCTTACGTTTATGACGTCATAGCGGAAAGTCTATCATGACGTAAAAGTATCGGACAAGCACCCCTCTAAACTAGAATTCAACGATCTTTCCAATGGTGCAATTCGCTTCTTTGTACGACAAATACTTTTCGATATATAGCCTCATTTTGAAAATTGACGTTTTACGTCATGACGTCATTAACGTTGCACGTAGCGTGTTGTAACTTGGTGTATGGCTGGGTAGCATTATTCCACGTACGTTCTGATAATTACAGCCTAATATCTTCAAAATTGAGTGCACTGTGGATGTGTGAAAGTTTGCTGAAAAGTCGAAAAATTGGTATGACAGGCCTTACGTTTATGACGTCATAGCGGAAAATATATCATGGTGGAAAAGTATCGGACAGTACCCTCCTAAACCAAAATTCAACGACCTTTTCAATGGTGCAATTCGCTTCTCTCTACAACAAATACTTATAACCCCATTTCTAAAATTGACGTTTTACGTCATGACGTCATTGACGTTGCACGTAGCGTGTTGAAACTTGGTATGTGACTGGATATCATCATTTCACATACGTTCTGATAATTACAGTTCAATACCTTCAAATTTGAGTGCACTGTAGATGTTTGAAAGTTTGATGAAAAGTCGAAAAATTGGTATGACAGGCCTTACGTTTATGACGTCATAGCGGAAAATCTATCATGGCGGAAAAGTTTCGGACAGTACCCTTCTGAACCAGAATTCAACGAGCTTTCCAATGGTGCAATTAGCTTCTCTGTATGACAAATACTTTTTGATATATAGCTTTACGTTTTACGTCATGACGTCATTGACGTTGCACGTAGCGTGTTGTAACTTGGTGTATGGCTGGGTATCATTATTGCACATACGTTCTGATAATTACAGCCTAATATCTTCAAATTTGAGTGCACTGTAGATGTTTGAAAGTTTGATGAAAAGTCGAAAAATTGGTATGACAGGCCTTACGTTTATGACGTCATAGCGGAAAATCTATCATGGCGGAAAAGTATCGGACATACCCTCCTAAACCAAAATTCAACGACCTTTTCAATGGTGCAATCCGCTTCTCTCTACAACAAATACTTTTTGATATATAACCCCATTTCTAAAATTGACGTTTTACGTCATGACGTCATTGACGTTGCACGTAGCGTGTTGAAACTTGGTATGTGACTGGATATCATCATTTCACATACGTTCTGATAATTACAGTTCAATACCTTCAAATTTGAGTGCACTGTAGATGTTTGAAAGTTTGATGAAAAGTCGAAAAATTGGTATGACAGGCCTTACGTTTATGACGTCATAGCGGAAAATCTATCATGGCGGAAAAGTTTCGGACAGTACCCTTCTGAACCAGAATTCAACGAGCTTTCCAATGGTGCAATTAGCTTCTCTGTATGACAAATACTTTTTGATATATAGCCCCATTTCGAAAATTGACGTTTTACGTCATGACGTCATTGACGTTGCACGTAGCGTGTTGTTACTTGGTGTATGGCTGGGTATCATTATTGCACATACGTTCTGATAATTACAGCTTAATATCTTCAAATTTGAGTGCACTGTAGATGTTTGAAAGTTTGATGAAAAGTCGAAAAATTGGTATGACAGGCCTTACGTTTATGACGTCATAGCAGAAAACCTATCATGGCGGAAAAGTATCGGACAGTACCCTCCTAAACCAGAATTCAACGAGCTTTCCAATGGTGCAATCCGCTTCTCTGTACGACAAATACTTTCCGATATATAACCCCATTTCGAAAAATGACGTTTCACGTCGTGACGTCATTGACGTTCAACCGATCCAAACCAAACTTCGCAGTATGATGGATAATATTACCATGTATCGGTGTGCTAAATTTCAGAGGTATCGGTTTAAATGTGACTGCTGTGTGAATTTTTGAAAATTCGCCAATGATGAGAGATAGGGATTTTTCGATTTTTCAATGATTTTTGGTGACGTCATCAATTGACCGATATCTTCCAAAAATGAACTCATCCATCAATATTTGATTGCACATCTTCTGACCTATTTTCATGATTCTACGTTCAGAATTGTGACCTGTGGAGCGCTAACACACAAACAAACAAACACACAGACAAACGCGACTGACCAACATACTTGACGAAATTTAATTTCGTCAAGTAACAAACAGACAGACAAACGCAACTGACCAACATACTTGACGAAATTTACATTTCGTCAAGTAACAAACAAACACATAAACGAGAAAACGCTGCAAGCAGCCTTGGCGAAATGCAGCGTCTTTTTTGCGTTTTAGATTTTAGCATTTTGACAGATTTGATGATATTTGCCATAAAACTAGATAACAGCATTACAATGAGATTACATCAGCGCTGTTCACAATTGTCTGAGCTGATGTTGCTCAAATACTTGAAAATTGAGCTGGACACACTTCAGATTTGATGACTTCTTGGGCGATACTTCAGACATTAATTGCAATATACAGTGGTTTTTTTATCACTGCTCCGCAGTGATACTTGGCGAAATCCAACTGTGAAAAACTAATTGAATTTTTAATTTTGAAATGTCATTGAGGAGCAGTTTGTGTTATAAACAAAAACTATATTGGTGGGACAATTGCATTTACTAAATGCATTATTGGTGTCTGATAGATGTAGTTTAATCATGACAGTTACCATAGTATTGACACTTTGAAAAAATCTGACACGTTAAAATTGATTGGATTTTTCGATTTTGTAGTTACTACCTGTAACGTTGGTGGCAATTGTGTAATTCAACTGTGCCAATAACTCAAAAGTATTCACAGCATGTCAACTTGATAGCAGTATATGTTTGTTTTATTTTACACTAAAACGGCCTGAGAACTGAACAATGGGCATCCTGAGCCAATTCGCTTGAAAATAATTCTACTTTCGGTTTTGTGTAATTTGACACCACAGGTGTAATCTGATACCAAACCACACCTAGTATATAAACATTCTTCCTCCAGTTTGGTGTAATTTGACACAACAGCTGCATTCTGATACCAAACCTCACCTATTATATTGCAAATTAGCCCTCCGGGTGAGAAAATAACGTTCTTTTTGCTCTATGATCAATATTTAATGAGATATGGAGGTTTTTATGGAAAGTGGGTGATAATAGGGGAAAGTATCATTTTTGGGCCTTAAAAGACACCAAAATGGAAAAATAACTGATCCTTGGGCATCCTGAGCCCATTTGCTTGAAAAATAATTCTACTTCCGGTTTGGTGTAATTTGACACCACAGGTGTAATCTGATAACAAACCACACTTAGTTTAATGCCAATTCGCCCTTTGGGTCCCAAAATAACGTCCCTTTTGCTCTACGATCAATATTTAACGAGATATGGAGGTTTTTATGGGAAGTGAGTGATAATAGGGGAAAGTATCACTTTTGGGCATTGAAAGACACCAAATTGGAAAAATAACTGATCTCTGGGCATCCTGAGCCCATTTGCTTGAAAAATAATTCTACTTCCGGTTTGGTGTAATTAGACACCATAGGTGTAATCTGATAACAAACCACACTTAGTTTAATGTCAATTAGCCCTTTGGGTCCCAAAATAACGTCCTTTTTGCTCTACGATCAATATTTAATGAGATATGGAGGTTTTTATGGGAAGTGAGTGATAATAGGGGAAAGTATCACTTTTGGGCATTGAAAGACACCAAATTGGCTTAATAACTTATCCTTGGGCATCCTGAGCCCATTTGCTTGAAAAATAATTCTACTTCCGGTTTGGTGTAATTTGACACCACAGGTGTAATCTGATACCAAACCACACTTACTATATTGCCAATTAGCCCTATGGGTCCGAAAATAGCGTCCTTTTTGCTCTATGATCAATATTTATTGAGATATGGAGGATTTTATGGAAAGTGGGTGATAATAGGGGAAAGTATCAATTTTTGGCCTTGAAACACACCAAAACGGCCTTATTACTGATCCTTGGGCATCCTGGGCCCATTTGCTTGAAAAATAATTCTACTTCCGGTTTGGTCTAATTTGACACCACAGGTGTAATCTGATACCAAACCACACCTAATAAATTGCCAATTAGCCCTACGGGTCCAAAAATAACGTCCTTTTTGCTCTACGATCAATATTCACTGAGATATGGAGGTTTTCATTGAAAAGTGGGTGATAATAGGGGAAAGTATCAATTTTTGGCCTTCAAACACACCAAAATGGCCTAAAAACTGATCCTTGGGCATCCTGAGTCCATTTGCTTGGAAAATAATTCTACTTCCGGTTTGGTGTGAGATGACGTCATCATAGTGAAATACATGCTAATTTGCATAATCTATGATTTTTAAATATTATACCTATGTGACTGATCCGAAAATAATGTTATTTTTGCTCTATCTGCAATAGTTTTTGAGATATGGACCTTTTAAGTTTATCATTGGCTTAAATGGCAGGCGATTTTCAAAACGTTCCTGTGACCTTGACCTTTGACCTACGACCTTGAAAAACAATAGGGGATCTAAGAATTCAGATGTGCATGTGTGGTCAAAATTTCACAAAAATCAGACGAAAATTGCGCCCTCTAGAGGGCGAACAGACAAACAAACAAACTAACAAAATTACAAACAAAATTACAAACAAACATCCAAACCGATCAACATACTTGGCAAAATCGAAGATTTCGCCAAGTAACAAACCAACCGACCAACATACTTGCCGAAATCGAAGATTCCGGCAAGTAACAAACACATCCACGAACAGACCAACATACTTGCCGAAATCTTTAGATTCCGGCAAGTAACAAACATACAAACAGACAAACATCCGCGAGTGACCAACATACTTGGCGAAAATCGAAGATTTCGCCAAGTAACGAGATACCATTGGCCTAAAGGCCAAACTTGTCGAAATCTCTTTCTACATGCGTGGCCTACTTTAAGGTGGTATGAGTGAGTACGCTGTGCGCATCATAACGCGCATGTTCAATCAAGCGTGACAACGATGTTCTAGTACGGCAATGCTCTGCGTGCTTGCTTTTTCTACCACTTCGGTGGTCAGACTCTAGTAATATCATGATAAAATTGTTGGTTCTCTACTTTAGGACAAATAATTCTGTATTTGCATCCATTTTGGACTGTTTTGAATTACACATTGAATTGTGCAAATGTAATGATAACTGACCAATAGTCACCCGCTTGTTCCGTACGCATGATATAATGTATCTTACTTGAATGAAAATTCGAACAAACGTGGTAAAATAGGACAGGCAGAGTACTAGTACAGCATAAAATGATATCGAAGATACGACCATTTTGCTATGGGCAGAAACATGTATTTGAAGCATGCTGAATTTGCTAATAATGATTTACAGGCTAAACAATAAACTATTCATAGTGCTGAGCATATTTTACAGTTTTTTTAGTATGTGCTTCGGCAACAGCACCGTCAGTCATAGAGAAGTGGTTGCTACCCTCTGTATTGATTGATTCGGGTACTGATTCGGAATATATTTGCCATTGATGTCACGAAAAGGAAGCTTACATTCTTCGCCAATATCGCCGTGTGGTTTGGTAATTGATAGGCCTATTCATGGTTATAGTATTACACTACCAACATCGGTTGTCATAGCAACCTCAAGTGTACTGGTAAACATGCATCCTGAATTATAGGCTGTGATATACGCTCTTGATCCAACCTTGAATTTAATCGTGAGAAATTGTTTGCTTCCAAACATTCAAAAACAAATTTAACGCACATGGATACATGGGTGAAAACACATGACCACCGATATATTGGCTCCAACCACCACAATTTCCCCCGTGACCCCTAATTTTTTTTTAATATTCAGAATTCTTGTGTTTCTGGCTAAAAAATTTACCAAATCTGGACATTTCTTGAAAAAATGAGGAGTGATAGAAGAAGAAAACTGAATACGACGTCTCTGAATAGCAATGGAAATTGGCATAAAACTATGGGAAAAACACCTGATCACCAGATATATCTTGACAACAAACACCTCAATTTCCCCCCACGACCTCTATTTTCTCTTGATAATCAGATTCATAGTGCCCTTTCCTACAACATTTACAAAATCGGAAATTAAAAAAGAAAAATTAGTCTTGCTAGAAGACAAAAATAAAATTGACACTTATGCGATCAGCCATTGAAAACAATGTCAATCTTCAGGCAACTGTGATATCTGACATAACTTTTTGAATGCAGATTATTTTACAGGGAAGCCCCGGTACATATGGTTTTTATTTTCTTAAATGAATAAATGTAAATTTACCTTTCCAAAACCACAACTATTTCGGATGTCTTGAAATTTTTGTTTACTCACTAATACCACCTTAAGCATAATTGAATGAGGTTTCCGAGGGTGTAATCCATTTCATTAAGAATTAATACTTAGCCAGATACAATCCTATTTCGAAAATGGACGTTTGACATCATGACGTCATTGTTGTCGAATGTAACGTGTTTCAACTCTGTACATGGCTTGGTATTAATATTCGATATAGGTTCCCATAATTACAGTCTAATAACTTCAAATTTGAGTGCACTGTGGATGTTTCAATGTTTGCTGAAAAGTCGAAAAATTGGTACGGCAGGCATTACGTTTATTACGTCATAGCGGAAAATCTATCATGGCGGAAAAGTATTGGACAGTACCCTCCTAAACCAGAATTCAACGAGCTTTCCAATGGTGCAATCCGCTCTTCTGTACGACAAATACCTCTCGATATATAGCCCCATTTTAAAAATTGACGTTTTACGTCATGACGTCATCGACGTTGCACGTAGCGTGTTGAAACTTGGTATATGGCTGGGTATTATTATTTCACATATGTTCTATTAATTACAGTCTAATACCTTCAAATTTGAGTGCACTGTGGATGTTTGGAAGTTTGATGAAAAGTCGAAAAATTGGTATGACAGGCCATACGTTTATGACGTCATAGCGGAAAATCTATCATGGCGGAAAAGTATCGGACAGTACCCCTCTAAACCAGAATTCAACGAGCTTTCCAGTGGTGCAATCCGCTTCTCTGTACGACGAATAGTTTCCGAGATATAGCCCCATTTTTAAAATTGATGTTTTACGTCATGACGTCATTGACGTTCAACCGATCCAAGTAAAATTTTGCAATTTGATGGACAATATCAACATATATTGGTGGACAAAATTTCGGAGGTACTGCTGTAAATTTGACTGCTGTGTGAATTTTTGAAATTTTGCTCTATGTTAAAGATAGGGATTTTCCGAGTTTTCAAGAATTTTTAGTGACGTTATCAATAGACTTATTTTTTTCAAAAACGTGCAGTGCCGTCATAGGGCGAATAGCTATACACCAAAAAAGTTTGGGGATGCTAGCGCAAAAATTGTGGACGCTAGAGTGCGAAAAAACAAAAGAGTGAAGCATGCAATTTTACTTATGATGTACAGGATCATTGGTCCAATTACCGGTAAAAACCGGGAATGAGGTTGATATCTACGCCGCCGGTTCATCACCCCCAAAAGTTCTGATATAAAGTGGCCTGTCGCTTGACCCAGACTGTATTTAGACATGAGTTTTAGACTTTATTATACCAGTTTGACATATTCGGATATATATATGATATACTGTACTACTAAGCGACCGAGTGTGTATATTTAGAAAGGGACATGTCCACAGTGGGTAAGCGTTTCTACAGCTTATTGTTGTGTGAATGGATTGAGAATCAGATTCACCCCACTGCTCTTTCTACTTTGATATCTCGGCGAGTTTTCAATTTATTCCAAATGTGAAAAGTGGACCATAAACTAGAAATACCACTGCAAATGACTGCATGAAATCCTTTAGAATTGAATGTTCAGTAAATTTGTGAAAATTGGAGCCATGAAAACATTAAAAATATCTGTAAAATCCAGAATCCTCATAAGATTCTGATTAAGTTTTGTCAGATTATAGACAAAGTTCGAGGTCGATCATGGAATTGACATATTTGTTTGATTGATATACCTCTTCTGAATGACATGGTTTAAATTTTATGAGCCCACGATGATTCAAACTTATGTTATTACCAGAAACGTGTTTTTCTGGGATTTTGATGACCTTGACCTTGACCTTTGACCTTTGCACTTAAATTCGTAGAGGTCATTGCTGTCAATATGCATATCAAGTTTCAAGAGATTCCATACAGTATTGACGATGTTATGGCCTTTTGAAATTTCGGAAATTTGACGTTTATGACGTCATTGTGACGTCAGTTTACGTCGCAGCGCCAAAAATGAGATATCACTGGAATCAGGGGCTCAAGACCTTTCCAACGATATACTACTCGGTATGGTGCGCTGACCTTCGTACTTGACCTTGACATTCACCTCATGGCGAACTTCTCAAGGTCAAGGTCAAATGTCAAGGTCAAGGTCACAGAAGATAGAACTCGAGTTTATCTACAAGATGAACTTGGTTTGAAGTTTCTAGCACAATTAGAACCGGAGTTATGGTCATTTATCTGTTTTCATCGTTTTGCGTGACCTTGACCTTGACCTTTGACCTAGAATCACCGAAAACGTGCAGTCGCGAGCCATTATCCTAGAGAATATGCACACGAAGTTTGGGAAGAATCAAGCGAAAACTGTGGCCGCTAGAGCGCGAACAAACAAACAAACATACAAACAGACAAACATACGCAAGTGACCAACATACTTGGCGAAAATCGAAGATTTCGCCAAGTAACAAACGAACTGACCAATATACTTGCCGAAATCTTTAGATTCCGGCAAGTAACGAGAGGCCATAGGCCACACACTTGCCGGTCTAAGTACGCAATTATGACGTCATTTGTCGTCAATTCTATACTGCTAACTTACTGTGAATGGAGTTTTTAAATATGCATGATATAATCGTGTTTATACATGTTATATTATAACCAGACAAGATCATAATATCTTCAAATGACGAGTTTCCTTTGAAATATTACCGATTTGTTGCCACAAAAACGTCAATTACGTCAAAACGGATATATCAATTGTGCTAAAAATTGACAGAGACCATCACAGGACGACTCCATATCGTTTGCATGGGCTAAATATGCAGTAAATGTTATAACTTTGCACATCTGACACTCAAAAGGCCAAAATGTCAGTCTGAAATCACGTTTGACGTCATTATGACGTCAATTGACGTCCGATTCCGGAAATGATAACATATTTGGAAAGTACTCTCCAAGACCTTTCAAACGAGCTACTACTCGATATTTTTGCAAAAGGTCAAGGTCAAGGTCATTTTTGAGGTCAACTTCGACCTCAGGCGCTTGCAAAGGCTATCGGTCATACGCCTTAGGTGTAAATGCAAAAGTTGTTAGGCTAAGTGAGTGCAATGCTGTGGATTTACTTTCGTGTCTCTATCTTGCATACTTCCTGAGATATAGTGACCCATATGGTTTTCATATTGCAGGTCAATATTGACCTTGACTTTCGACCTTTGACCTTGAAATTTTCTGGAACAAAAGAACATATCCTTGACTATAAACTGGTGTATTATCAGAGTTTTACACACATTATTGACGCTTTTATCAGCATCGACAGCTTGAAACATGCAATTTCGCTTATAATGGGGCCGATTTCGTTGCCATAGAAACGTCAATTACGTCATAACGAATTGGCCGATCGGGCTAAAAATTGACATTGAGCATGAGGGACCGGTCCCACATCGTTTCCAAGCATCAGATCGAAAATCGAAGGAGGTGACCTCCAAGGTCAAACATTCGACCTCGGGCGAACTTCTCAAGGTCAAGGTCAAATGTCAAGGTCAAGGTCTCAGAAGATAGAACTCGAGTTTATCTACAATATGAACCTAATTTGAAGTCTCTAGGACCATTAGAACCGAAGTTATGGCCACTTATGTGTTTTCAACGTTTTGCTTGACCTTGACCTTGACCTTTGACCTAGACACACCAAAATAGTGCGGTGCCTGCGCGGTATACCACAGATTCTGCACACGAATTTTGGAAGCTTTCAATTGAGAACTGTGGACGCTAGAGTGCGAACAGACAAACGAGAGGCCATAGGCCACACACTTGCCGGACTAAGTACGCAATTATGACGTCATTTGTCGTCAATTCTATACTGCTAACTTACTTTGAATGGAGTTTTTAAATATGCATGATATAATCGTGTTTATACATGTTATATTATAACCAGACAAGATCATAATATCTTCAAATGATGAGTTTCCTTTGAAATATTACCGATTTGTTGCCACAAAAACGTCAATTACGTCAAAACGGATATATCAATTGTGCTAAAAATTGACAGAGACCATCACAGGACGACTCCATATCGTTTGCATGGGCTAAATATGCAGTAAATGTTATAACTTTGCACATCTGACACTCAAAAGGCCAAAATGTCAGTCTGAAATCACGTTTGACGTCATTATGACGTCAATTGACGTCCGATTCCGGAAATGATAACATATTTGGAAAGTACTCTCCAAGACCTTTCAAACGAGCTACTACTCGATATTTTTGCAAAAGGTCAAGGTCAAGGTCATTTTTGAGGTCAACTTCGACCTCAGGCGCTTGCAAAGGCTATCGGTCATACGCCTTAGGTGTAAACGCAAAAGTTGTTAGGCTAAGTGAGTGCAATGCTGTGGATTTACTTTCGTGTCTCTATCTTGCATACTTCCTGAGATATAGTGACCCATATGGTTTTCATATTGCAGGTCAATATTGACCTTGACTTTCGACCTTTGACCTTGAAATTTTCTGGAACAAAAGAACATATCCTTGACTATAAACTGGTGTATTATCAGAGTTTTACGCACATTATTGACGCTTTTATCAGCATCGACAGCTTGAAACATGCAATTTCGCTTATAATGGGGCCGATTTCGTTGCCATAGAAACGTCAATTACGTCATAACGAATTGGCCGATCGGGCTAAAAATTGACATTGAGCATGAGGGACCGGTCCCACATCGTTTCCAAGCATCAGATCGAAAATCGGAGGAGGTGACCTCCAAGGTCAAACATTCGACCTCGGGCGAACTTCTCAAGGTCAAGGTCAAATGTCAAGGTCAAGGTCTCAGAAGATAGAACTCGAGTTTATCTACAATATGAACCTAATTTGAAGTCTCTAGGACCATTAGAACCGAAGTTATGGCCACTTATGTGTTTTCAACGTTTTGCTTGACCTTGACCTTGACCTTTGACCTAGACACACCAAAATAGTGCGGTGCCTGCGCGGTATACTACAGATTCTGCACACGAATTTTGGAAGCTTTCAATTGAGAACTGTGGACGCTAGAGTGCGAACAGACAAACGAGAGGCCATAGGCCACACACTTGCCGGACTAAGTACGCAATTATGACGTCATTTGTCGTCAATTCTATAGTGCTAACTTACTGTGAATGGAGTTTTTAAATATGCATGATATAATCGTGTTTATACATGTTATATTATAACCAGACAAGATCATAATATCTTCAAATGATGAGTTTCCTTTGAAATATTACCGATTTGTTGCCACAAAAACGTCAATTACGTCAAAACGGATATATCAATTGTGCTAAAAATTGACAGAGACCATCACAGGACGACTCCATATCGTTTGCATGGGCTAAATATGCAGTAAATGTTATAACTTTGCACATCTGACACTCAAAAGGCCAAAATGTCAGTCTGAAATCACGTTTGACATCATTATGACGTCAATTGACGTCCGATTCCGGAAATGATAACATATTTGGAAAGTACTCTCCAAGACCTTTCAAACGAGCAACAACTCGATATTTTTGCAAAAGGTCAAGGTCAAGGTCATTTTTGAGGTCAAATTCGACCTCAGGCGCTTGCAAAGGCTATCGGTCATACGCCTTAGGTGTAAATGCAAAAGTTGTTAGGCTAAGTGAGTGCAATGCTGTGGATTTACTTTCGTGTCTCTATCTTGCATACTTCCTGAGATATAGTGACCCATATGGTTTTCATATTGCAGGTCAATATTGACCTTGACTTTCGACCTTTGACCTTGAAATTTTCTGGAACAAAAGAACATATCCTTGACTATATACTGGTGTATTATCAGAGTTTTACGCACATTATTGACGCTTTTATCAGCATCGACAGCTTGAAACATGCAATTTCGCTTATAATGGGGCCGATTTCGTTGCCATAGAAACGTCAATTACGTCATAACGAATTGGCCGATCGGGCTAAAAATTGACATTGAGCATGAGGGACCGGTCCCACATCGTTTCCAAGCATCAGATCGAAAATCGGAGGAGGTGACCTCCAAGGTCAAACATTCGACCTCGGGCGAACTTCTCAAGGTCAAGGTCAAATGTCAAGGTCAAGGTCTCAGAAGATAGAACTCGAGTTTATCTACAATATGAACCTAATTTGAAGTCTCTAGGACCATTAGAACCGAAGTTATGGCCACTTATGTGTTTTCAACGTTTTGCTTGACCTTGACCTTGACCTTTGACCTAGACACACCAAAATAGTGCGGTGCCTGCGCGGTACACTACAGATTCTGCACACGAATTTTGGAAGCTTTCAATTGAGAACTGTGGACGCTAGAGTGCGAACAGACAAACGAGAGGCCATAGGCCACACACTTGCCGGACTAAGTACGCAATTATGACGTCATTTGTCGTCAATTCTATACTGCTAACTTACTGTGAATGGAGTTTTTAAATATGCATGATATAATCGTGTTTATACATGTTATATTATAACCAGACAAGATCATAATATCTTCAAATGATGAGTTTCCTTTGAAATATTACCGATTTGTTGCCACAAAAACGTCAATTACGTCAAAACGGATATATCAATTGTGCTAAAAATTGACAGAGACCATCACAGGACGACTCCATATCGTTTGCATGGGCTAAATATGCAGTAAATGTTATAACTTTGCACATCTGACACTCAAAAGGCCAAAATGTCAGTCTGAAATCACGTTTGACGTCATTATGACGTCAATTGACGTCCGATTCCGGAAATGATAACATATTTGGAAAGTACTCTCCAAGACCTTTCAAACGAGCTACTACTCGATATTTTTGCAAAAGGTCAAGGTCAAGGTCATTTTTGAGGTCAACTTCGACCTCAGGCGCTTGCAAAGGCTATCGGTCATACGCCTTAGGTGTAAATGCAAAAGTTGTTAGGCTAAGTGAGTGCAATGCTGTGGATTTACTTTCGTGTCTCTATCTTGCATACTTCCTGAGATATAGTGACCCATATGGTTTTCATATTGCAGGTCAATATTGACCTTGACTTTCGACCTTTGACCTTGAAATTTTCTGGAACAAAAGAACATATCCTTGACTATAAACTGGTGTATTATCAGAGTTTTACGCACATTATTGACGCTTTTATCAGCATCGACAGCTTGAAACATGCAATTTCGCTTATAATGGGGCCGATTTCGTTGCCATAGAAACGTCAATTACGTCATAACGAATTGGCCGATCGGGCTAAAAATTGATATTGAGCATGAGGGACCGGTCCCACATCGTTTCCATCAGATCGAAAATCGGAGGAGGTGACCTCCAAGGTCAAATATTCGACCTCTGGCGAACTTCTCAAGGTCAAGGTCAAAGGTCAAGGTCAAGGTCTCAGAAGATAGAACTCGAGTTTATCTACAATATGAATTTAATTTCAAGTCTCTAGGACCATTAGAACCGAAGTTATGGCCACTTATGTGTTTTCAACGTTTTGCTTGACCTTGACCTTGACCTTTGACCTAGACACACCAAAATAGGACGTTTTCTGGCCGGTATACTACAGATTCTGCACACGAATTTTAAAAGCTTTCAATCAAGAACTGTGGACGCTAGAGTGCGAACAAACAAACAAATGAACCGACATAGTCGACTAACTTGCCGGAATAGCTGGCAATGACCTTGAACTTTTACCAAAGACTTTGAATTTTTTGCAAAGTTGATGCATCTGGTTATTTTAAATATGAGTAATGGCATTTTTCTAGATTTTGTATAGTTGATGGAAAACATTGAAAAAATTATTATATTTCTTTCCTAGCATAAGCAGTTTGTGGTCATGAAAGACTGATAGGATTCGGATCTTTTGTGACGTCATCAACAGAGCTATTTTTCTCAAAATCATTCTGTCAAGAGCCATTATCCTACAGAATATCTACATCAAATTTGAAAAGAATCAAGCAACAAATGTGGACGCTATGAGTATGAAAAGACAAACAAATGAAATTTTCTCCAATTTTCCGTCATAAAAAGGTCAATTAGGCCATTACCACTGCAATTATTGAACTGATATTTGTCAAATAGCTTCAGTAGGTATCCCCAATACTTACCAGAGCACCGGATCAACAATAATCCTAAATGGTTTATGCATCTCATGTAAACAATCAATTGAAGTATGATAAAATCACGTTTCACGTCATTATGACGTCATATGACGTCAGATTCCAAAAATAAGAACATATATCGAAACTACTCCCGAAGACCTTTCAAACGAGTTACTACTCGATATTTTCGCGAAAGGTCAAGGTCAAGGTCATTTTTTGGGTCAACTTCGACCTCAGGCGCTTGCAAAGGCTATCGGTCATACGCCTTAGGTGTAAATGCAAAAGTTGTTAGGCTAAGTGAGTGCAATGCTGTGGATTTACTTTCGTGTCTCTATCTTGCTTACTTCCTGAGATATAGTGACCTACACGGTTTTCACTTGCGGGTCAATATTGACCTTGACTTCCGACGTTTGACCTTGAAATTTCGCGGAACAAAAGAACTCGTCCTTGGCTATAAACAGGTGTATCATTAGATTTTTACGCACATTATTGACGCTTTTATCAGCATGGACAGCTTGAAACATGCAATTTCGCTTATAATGGGACCGATTTCGTTGCCATAGAAACGTCAATTACGTCATAACGGATAGACCGATCGCGCTAAAAATTGACATTGACCATAAGGGATCGGTCCGACATCGTTTCCAAGCATCAGATCGAAAATCGGAGGAGGTGACCTCCAAGGTCAAATATTCGACCTCAGGCGAACTTCTCAAGGTCAACGTCAAAGGTCAAGGTCAAGGTCTCAGAAGATAGAACTCGAGTTTATCTACAATATGAATTGAATTTCAAGTCTCTAGGACCATTAGAACCGAAGTTATGGCCACTTATGTGTTTTCAACGTTTTGCTTGACCTTGACCTTGACCTTTGACCTAGACACACCAAAATAGGACGTTTTCTGGCCGGTATACTACAGATTCTGCACACGAATTTTAAAAGCTTTCAATCAAGAACTGTGGACGCTAGAGTGCGAACAAACAAACAAATGAACCGACATAGTCGACTAACTTGCCGGAATAGCTGGCAATGACCTTGAACTTTTACCAAAGACTTTGAATTTTTTGCAAAGTTGATGCATCTGGTTATTTTAAATATGAGTAATGGCATTTTTCTAGATTTTGTATAGTTGATGGAAAACATTGAAAAAAGTATTATATTTCTTTCCTAGCATAAGCAGTTTGTGGTCATGAAAGACTGATAGGATTCGGATCTTTTGTGACGTCATCAACAGAGCTATTTTTCTCAAAATCATTCTGTCAAGAGCCATTATCCTACAGAATATCTACATCAAATTTGAAAAGAATCAAGCAACAAATGTGGACGCTATGAGTATGAAAAGACAAACAAATGAAATTTTCTCCAATTTTCCGTCATAAAAAGGTCAATTAGGCCATTACCACTGCAATTATTGAACTGATATTTGTCAAATAGCTTCAGTAGGTATCCCCAATACTTACCAGAGCACCGGATCAACAATAATCCTAAATGGTTTATGCATCTCATGTAAACAATCAATTGAAGTATGATAAAATCACGTTTCACGTCATTATGACGTCATATGATTCCAAAAATAAGAACATATATCGAAACTACTCCCGAAGACCTTTCAAACGAGTTACTACTCGATATTTTCGCGAAAGGTCAAGGTCAAGGTCATTTTTTGGGTCAACTTCGACCTCAGGCGCTTGCAAAGGCTATCGGCCATACGCCTTAGGTGTAAATACAAAAGTTGATAGGCTAAGTGAGTGCAATACTGTGGATTTACTTTCGTGTCTCTATCTTGCTTACTTCCTGAGATATAGTGACCTACACGGTTTTCACTTGCGGGTCAATATTGACCTTGACTTCCGACGTTTGACCTTGAAATTTCGCGGAACAAAAGAACTCGTCCTTGGCTATAAACAGGTGTATCATTAGATTTTTACGCACATTATTGACGCTTTTATCAGCATGGACAGCTTGAAACATGCAATTTCGCTTATAATGGGACCGATTTCGTTGCCATAGAAACGTCAATTACGTCATAACGGATAGACCGATCGCGCTAAAAATTGACATTGACCATAAGGGACCGGTCCGACATCGTTTCCAAGCATCAGATCGAAAATCGGAGGAGGTGACCTCCAAGGTCAAATATTCGACCTCAGGCGAACTTCTCAAGGTCAAGGTCAAATGTCAAGTTCAAGGTCCCAAAAGATAGAACTCGAGTATATCTACCATATGCACTTGATTTGAAGTCTCTACGACAATTAGAACTGGAGTTATGGCCACTTATGTGTTTTCGACGTTTTGCTTGACCTTGACCTTGACCTTTGACCTAGACTCACCAAAAGTGTGCGGTGCCTGCCTATTATCCTACAGATTACATACCCCAAGTAACGTAACAATCACCGTACAATTGCGACCTGTAGAGCACTAACAGATAAACAAACAAATGAACCGACATAGTCGACTAACTTGCCGGAATAGCTGGCAATGACCTTGAACTTTTACCAAAGACTGAATTTTTTGCAAAGTTGATGCATCTGGTTATTTTAAATATGAGTAATGACATTTTTCTAGATTTTGTATAGTTGATGGAAAACATTGAAAAAAGTATTATATTTCTTTCCTAGCATAAGCAGTTTGTGGTCATGAAAGACTGATAGGATTCGGATCTTTTGTGACGTCATCAATAAAGCTATTTTTCTCAAAATCATTCTGTCAAGAGCCATTATCCTACAGAATATCTACATCAAATTTGAAAAGAATCAAGCAACAAATGTGGACGCTATGAGTATGAAAAGACAAACAAATGAAATTTTCTCCAATTTTCCGTCATAAAAAGGTCAATTAGGCCATTACCACTGCAATTATTGAACTGATATTTGTCAAATAGCTTCAGTAGGTATCCCCAATACTTACCAGAGCACCGGATCAACAATAATCATAAATGGTTTATGCATCTCATGTAAACAATCAATTGAAGTATGATAAAATCACGTTTCACGTCATTATGACGTCATATGACGTCAGATTCCAAAAATAAGAACATATATCGAAACTACTCCCGAAGACCTTTCAAACGAGTTACTACTCGATATTTTCGCGAAAGGTCAAGGTCAAGGTCATTTTTTGGGTCAACTTCGACCTCAGGCGCTTGCAAAGGCTATCGGCCATACGCCTTAGGTGTAAATACAAAAGTTGATAGGCTAAGTGAGTGCAATACTGTGGATTTACTTTCGTGTCTCTATCTTGCTTACTTCCTGAGATATAGTGACCTACATGGTTTTCACTTGTGGGTCAATATTGACCTTGACTTCCGACCTTTGACCTTGAAATTTCGCGGAACAAAAGAACTCGTCCTTGGCTATAAACAGGTTTATCGTTAGATTTTTACGCACATTATTGACGCTTTTATCAGCATGGACAGCTTGAAACATGCAATTTCGCTTATAATGGGACCGATTTCGTTGCCATAGAAACGTCAATTACGTCATAACGGATTGACCGATCGCGCTAAAAATTGACATTGACCATAAGGGACCGGTCCGACATCGTTTCCAAGCATCAGATCGAAAATCGGAGGAGGTGACCTCCAAGGTCAAATATTCGACCTCAGGCGAACTTCTCAAGGTCAAGGTCAAATGTCAAGGTCAAGGTCACAAAAGATAGAACTCGAGCATATCTACCACATGCACTTGATTTGAAGTCTCTACGACAATTAGAACTGGAGTTATGGCCACTTATGTGTTTTCGACGTTTTGCTTGACCTTGACCTTGACCTTTGACCTAGACTCGCCAAAAGTGTGCGGTGCCTGCCTATTATCCTACAGATTACATACCCCAAGTAACGTAACAATCACCGTACAATTGCGACCTGTAGAGCACTAACAGATAAACAATCAATCAATCAATCAAACCAACTGACCAACATACTTGCCGAAATCTTTAGATTCCGGCAAGTAACAATCAATCAATCAATCAAACCAACCGACCAACATACTTGCCGAAATCTTTAGATTCCGGCAAGTAACGAGAGCCCATAGGGCACACACTTGCCGGAACCAAAATATATGTCATATGCCAATGAAATGACATGGATTTGAACAAATTGACGTAACTTTATTCCGTACTTACTACGTTTACTTACTTACTTACTTTACTTCAGTTTACTTCAATTACTTCACAAACTACTCATACTGTCACTGTTACCTCATTGAACGTCACAGCGCCAAAAATAAGACATCACTGGACTCAGGAGACCAAGAACTTTCTAACGGTATACTACTCGATATAGTGAGCTGAAATTCGCATTTGAATTTGACATTGAGCTCATTGCAAAGTCTCAAGAACAAGGTCAAAGGGCACATTCAAATCCAAATAAGAAAGGCTTTTTGATATGCTGCAATATGGTCCTAGTTTGAACTCTCTACATTGATTAGTTTCGAAGTTATGACCGTTTATGTGAGTTTGACGTAATTATGACGTCATTTGTCGTCAATTCTATACTGCAAACTTACTGTGAATGGATTCTTTTCAATATGCATGTTAAAATCGTGTTTATATATGTTATATTATCACCGGACAAGATCATAATATCGTCAGATAACAAGTTTCCTTTGAAAATTTATCGATTTGTTGCTACAAAAACATCAATTACGTCAAAATGGATATATCAATTGAGCTGAAAATTGACAAAGAGCATCATAGGCCGAATCCACATCGTTTGCAGGTGTCAGAACTGCAATAAATAATATAATCTTGCTCATCTGACACTCGATAGGTCTAAATATCAGTGAAAAATCATGTTTGACGTCATTATGACGTCAATTGACGTCCGATTCCAAAAATTGTGACGTATTTGGAAAGTAGTCTCAAAGACCTTTCAAACGAGTTACTACTCGATATATTCGCAAAAGGTCAAGGTCAAGGTCATTTTTGAGGTCAACTTCGACCTCAGGCGCTTGCAAAGGCTATCGGTCTTAGGCCTTAGGCGTAAATACAAAAGTTCTTAGGCTAAGTGAGTGCAACACCTTGGATTTATTTTCGTGTTTCTATCTTCCATCCTCCCCGAGATATAGTGACCTGCATGTTTTTTCACTTGCAGGTCAATATTGACCTTGACGTTCGACCTTTGGCCTTGAAATTTTGTGGCACAAAAGAACTCATCCCTGGCTATAAGTGGGTGTACTATTAGAATTTCATGCACATTATTAACGCTTTTATCGGCATGGACAGCTTGAAACATGCAATTTCGCTTATCATGGGACTGATTTCGTTGCCACAAAAACGTCAAAAACGTCAAAACTGATATATTGATTGAGCTAAAAATTGACAGAGGGCATCACGGGACGAATCCACATCATTTGCAGGTGTTAGATCTGCAGTAAATATTATAACTTTGCACACCTGACACTCAAAAGGCCTGAACGTCAGTCTGAAATCACGTTTGACGTCATTATGACGTCAATTAACGTCCGATTCCAAAAGTGACAACAGATTTGGAAAGCACTCTCAAAGACCTTTCAAACGAGCTACTACTTGATATTTTCGCAAAAGGTCAAGGTCAGGATCATTTTTGAGGTCAACTTCGACCTCGGGCGCTTGCAAAGGCTATCGGTCCTAGGCCTTAGGTGTAATACAAAAGATGTTGGGCTGAGTGAGTGCAATACTTTGGATTTACTTCCGTGATTCTATCGCACTTAGTTCCCGAGATACAGTGACCTACATGGTTTTTACTTGTGGGTCAATATTGACCTTGACTTTCGACCTTTGACCTTGAAATTTCTCGGAACAAAAGAAGTCACCCTAGGCTATGAACTCTTGTATCATTAGATTTTTATGCACATTATTGACGCTTTTATCAGCATGGACAGCATGAAACATGCAATTTCGCTTATCATGGACCAATTTTGTTGCCATAGAAACGCCAATAACGTCATAACGAATAAACCGATCGAGCTAAAAATTGACATTGAGCATAAGGGACCAGTCGCACGTCGTTTCCAAGCATCAGATCGAAAATCGGAGGAGGTGACCTCCAAGGTCAAATATTCGACCTCAGGCGAGCTTCTCAAGGTCAAGGTCAAAGGTCAAGGTCAGACACAAAAGATAGAACTCGAGCTTATCTACAATATGCACTTAATTTGAAGTCTCTAGGACCATTAGAACCGAAATTATGACCACTTATGTGTTTTCAACGTTTTGCGTGACCTTGACCTTGACCTTTGACCTAGACACACCAAAATAGGACGTTTTCTGCCCAGTATCCTAGAGATTATGTACGCTAAGTTTGCAAGAAATCAGGTAGGAAATGTGGACGCTAGACTGGACACAAACAAACAAACGAGAGCCCCTAGGGCACCCACTTGCCGGAACGCATACTCATGATTTTTGACAGGTTTCAATGAGTTTGAAAACTTGACCTTAAAAACTTACTCATGCGATTCCATGGATTTAACATATAAGCATGAGTGCCATGCCTGTTCTGAATATGATTCAAATTTCATGAACCTACGACGATTCGAGCAGAAGTTATCACCAGTAATGTGTTTTTCTGGGATTTCGATGACCTTGACTTTGACCATGTGGATCATGTCGTAGAGGCCAACGCTGTCAATATGCATATCAATATCAAAAAGATTCCCTCCAGTTTTGATGTTAGGACCTTTTGAAATTTCAGATAATTGACATTTATGTCGTCATTGTGACGTCACTGAACGTCATAGCGCCAAAATTAAGACATCACTATAATCAGGAGACCGAGACCTTTCCAACGGTATCCTATTCAGTATGGTGCACTGAACTTTGTACTTGACCTTGATATTGACTTGTGGCGAACTTCTCAAGGTCAAGGTCAAAGGTCACATTCGAGGTCACCTAAGAAAGGCCTTTTGATATGCCACAATATGGTCTTAGTTTGAGCTCTCTGCGACCATTAGTTCCGAAGTTATGCTTTTATGTGATTTTGACCTTTTCCTTGACCTTGACCTCGACCTTTGACCTTTGGTCACGAAAATTGTGCATTGTCTGTGTATGGTGATACAGACTATGCTAGAATAATTCCGTCGGAATCCAACAAGAATTGTGGACACTATGGCCTTTTGAAATTTCGAAAAATTGACGTTCATGACGTCACTGTGAGGTCAATGAACGTCACATCTCAAAACTAATGAGATACTATGTATCAGGGAATCAAGACCTTCCATTTGATATACTACTCGATAGGTTTCAGTTAGTTTGAAAATTTGACCTTGAAGTTTTGCTAATGTGACCTCATTTTTCGACTAAGTTCAAGGTCAATCATCGAATTGACATATACATCTGATTGGGATACCTCTTCTGAATGATATGGTTCAAATTTCATGAGCCTATGACGATTCAAGCAGATGTTATTACCGAAAAGGTGTTTTTCTAGGATTTCGATGACCTTGACCTTGAGATTTGACCTTTGTACTTCAATTCGTAGAGGTCAATGCTGTCAATATGCATACCAAGTTTCAAGAGATTCCAAACAGTATTGACGATGTTCTGGCCTTTTGAAATTTCGGAAATTTGACGTTTATGACGTCATTGTGACGTCAGTTTACATCGCAGCGCCAAAAATAAGATAGCTCTGGAATCAGGGGCTCAAGACCTTTCCAACGATATACTACTCGATATGCTGTGCTGACCTTCGTACTTGACCTTGACTTCGACCTCAGGCGAACTTCTCAAGGTCAAGGTCAAATGTCGAGATCAAGGTCACATAAGATAGAACTCGAGTTTATCTACAATATGAACTTGATTTGAAGTCTCTAGGACCATTAAAACCGAAGTTATGATCACTTATGTGTTTTCGACGTTTTGCGTGACCTTGACCTTGACCTTTGATCTAGATACACCAAAATAGGACGTTTTGTTCCCAGTATCCTACAGATTGTGCAGACGAACTTTGAAGGGGTTTGATTAAGAATTGTGGACGCTAGAGGGCGCACAACCAAACAAACAAACAAACGAGAGCCCCTAGGGCACCCACTTGCCGGAATGCATACTCATGATACTTCTGTACGACTAATACTTTCCGATATATATAGCCCCATTTTGAAAATTGACGTTTTACGTCATGACGTCATTTATGTTGCATGTAGCGTGTCGAAACTCGGTATATGGCTGGGTATTAATATTCCGCATACATGTTCACAAATACAGTCCAATATCTTCAAATTTGAGTGCACTGTAGCTGTTTGAAAGTTTGCTGAAAAGTCGAAAATTTGGTATGACAGGCGTTACGTTTATGACGTCATAGCGGAAAATCTATCATGGCGGAAAAGTATCGGACAGTACTCTCCGAAACCAGAATTCAACGAGCTTTCCAATGGTGCAATCCGCTTTTCTTAACGACAAATACTTTACGATATATAGCCCCATTTGCGAAATTGACGTTTGACGTCATGACGTCATTGTCGTTGTGCGTAACGTCTTGAAACTCAATATATTGCTGGGTAATAATATTCCACGTATGTCCTCATGATTACGGTCAAATTACTTCAAATTTGAGAACACTGTGGATGTTTGAAAGTTTCCAGAAAAGTCGAAAATTTTGTATGACAGGCTTTACGTTTATGACGTCATAGCGGAAAATCTATCGTGGCGGAAAAGTATCGGACAGTACTCTCCTAAACCAGAATTCAACGAGCTTTCCAATGGTGCACTTCGCTTCTCTGTACGACAAATACTTTTTGATATATAGCCCCATTTTCAAAAGTGACGTTTTACGTCATGACGTCATTGACGTTGCACGTAGCGTGTTGAAACTTGGTATGTGACGGGGTATTAATATTTCACATACTTTCTGATAATTACAGTTCAATATCTTCAAATTTGAGTGCACTGTGGATGTTTGGATGTTTGCTGAAAAGTCGAAAAATTGTTATGACAGGCCTTACGTTTATGACGTCATAGCGGAAAATCTATCATGGCGGAAAAGTATCGGACAGCACCCTTCTAAACCAGAATTCAACGAGCTTTCCAATGGTGCAATTCGCTTCTCTGTACGACAAAAACTTTTTGATATATAGCGCCATTTTCAAAAGTGACGTTTTACGTCATGACGTCATTGACGTTGCACGTAGCGTGTTGAAACTTGGTATGTAACGGGGTATTATTATTTCACATACTTTCTGATAATTACAGTTCAATATCTTCAAATTTGAGTGCACTGTGGATGGTTGGATGTTTGCTGAAAAGTCGAAAAATTGTTATGACAGGCCTTACGTTTATGACGTCATAGCGGAAAATCTATCATGGCGGAAAGGTATCGGACAGCACCCTTCTAAACCAGAATTCAACGAGCTTCCCAGTGGTGCAATCCGCTTCTCTGTACGACGAATACTTTTTGATATATAGCCCCATTTTAAAAATTGACGTTTTACGTCATGACGTCATCAACGTTGCACCTAGCGTGTTGAAACTTTTTAGGTGGCTGGGTAATATTATTTCACACATGTTCTGATAATTACAGTCCAATATCTTCAAATTTGAGTGCACTGTGGATGTTTGGATGTTTGCTGAAAAGTCGAAAAATTGGTATGACAGGCCTTACGTTTATGACGTCATAGCGGAAAATCTATCATGGCGGAAAAGTATCGGACAGCATCCTCCTAAGCCACAATTCAACGAGCTTTCCAGTGGTGCAATCCGCTTCTCTGTACGACGAATACTTTTCGATATATAGCCCCATTTTGAAAATTGACGTTTTACGTCATGACGTCATCAACGTTGCACGTAGCGTATTGAAACTTTTTAATTGGCTGGGTAATATTATTTCACACAGGTTCTGATAATTACAGTCCAATATCTTCAAATTTGAGTGCACTGTGGATGTTTGAAAGTTTGCTGAAAAGTCGAAAAATTGTTATGACAGGCCTTACGTTTATGACGTCATAGCGGAAAATCTATCATGGCGGAAAAGTATCGGACAGCATCCTCCTAAACCAGAATTCAACGAGCTTTCCAGTGGTGCAATCCGCTTCTCTGTACGACGAATACTTTCTGAGATATAGTCCCATTTCAAAAATTGACGTTTTACGTCATGACGTCATTGACGTTCGTTGGATCCAAACAAAACTTCGCAGTTTGATGGACGATGTCATCATATATCGATGTGTTACATTTCAGAGGTATCGGACTAAATATGACTCCTGTGTGAATTTTTAAAAATTCGCTAATGATGAGAGATAGGGATTTTTCGAGTTTTTAAAAAATTTTGGTGACGTCATCAATGGACCGATTTTTTCCAAAAACGTGCGGTCTCGTCCTTGGGCGAATACCTATCTATAAAAAAAATTTCATGATGCTAGCTCAAAAACTGTGGACGCTAGAGGGCGCACAACCAAACAAACAAACAAACAAACTGACACACAAACGAGGGGCCATAGGCCCGGCAGTTGACGAATTGCCATAAAAATTGCAATTATGTCAAAACGAGTATTCAGATCTGAGTTGAATAAAGACCATGAAATCCCCTAATTTGCATGAATTTCTCTTATCCGATTGACGGATATTGACCAAAATCGTGCATGTGTTTCTTATGGGGCAATAAATAAGAAAACAAAGTCAGTAATCTGTTTAATCTAATTAGCACCAATTCGGAAATTGACGTTTTACGTCATGACGTCATTGACGTTGCACATAGCGTGCTGAAACTTGTTAAATGGCTGGGCATCATTATTCCACATACGTTCTGATAATTACAGTCCAATAATATTGAATATGAGTGCACTGTGGATGTTTGAAAGTTTGCTGAAAAGTCGACAAATTGGTATGACAGGCCTTACGTTTATGACGTCATAGCGGAAAATCTATCATGGCGGAAAAGTATCGGACAGTACCCTTCTAAACCAGAATTCAACGAGCTTTCCAATGGTGCAATCCGCTTCTCTCTACGACAAATACTTTTTGATATATAGCCCGATTTTAAAAATTGACGTTTTACGTCATGACGTCATTGACGTTGCACCTAGCGTGTTGAAACTTGGTATGTGGCTGGATATCATCATTTCACATACGTTCTGTTAATTACAGTTCAATACCTTTGAATTTAAGTGCACTGTAGATGTTTGAAAGTTTGCTGAAAAGTCGAAAAATTGGTATGATAGGCCTTACGTTTATGACGTCATAGCGGAAAATCTATCATGGCGGAAAAGTATCGGACAGTAACCATCTAAACCAGAATTCAACGAGCTTTCCAATGGTGCAATTCGCTTCTCTGTACGACAAATATTTTCCGATATATAGCCCGATTTCGAAAATTGACGTTTTACGTCATGACGTCATTGACGTTGCACGTAGCGTGTTGAAGCTTGGTATGTGGCTGGATATCATTATTTCACATACGTGCTGATAATTACAGTTCAATACCTTCAAATTTGAGTGCACTGTAGATGTTTGAAAGTTTGCTGAAAAGTCGAAAAATTGGTATGACAGGCCTTACGTTTATGACGTCATAGCGGAAAATCTATCATGGCGGAAAAGTATCGGACAGTACCCTCCTAAACCAGAATTCAACGAGCTTTCCAATGGTGCAATTCGCTTCTCTGTACGACAAATACTTTCCGATATATAGCCCGATTTCGAAAAATGACGTTTCACGTCGTGACGTCATTGACGTTTGAACAATCCGAGTAAAACTTCGCAGTTCGATGGAAGATACCATTGTATATCGGTGTGTTGAATTTCAGAGATATCGGTCCGAATGTGACTGCTGTGTGAATTTTTGAAAATCCGCCAATGATGAGAGATAGGGATTTTTCGATTTTTCAATGATTTTTGATGACGTCATCAATGAACCGATTTCTTTCAAAAACGTTCGGTGCCGTCCCAGGGCGGATACCTATCTATCAAAAAAGTTTCGGGATGCTAGCTTGAAAACTGTGGCCTGTAACGTGCGAACAGACAAACAGACAAACAGACAAACAAACAGACAAACCGAACTGACCAACATAGTTGACGAATTTTTAATTCGTCAACTAAAAATCGGCCATAGGCCAAGCTTGACGAAATAATTGAAACATTTGTTTTCATGTAAAACATTTACATCAAGTTTACACATTTATAATGTTTATGGCGTCCCCTGACAACAAACATCATTGGATACTGTATAAAACATCTATTTAAAACATCTAATCAGTGTATGTATCAACATAATATATACCTCTAACCATGCTAACGGCACAAAATTTTGATGATGCCACTACTAAAAAACCTAAAATATATGAAAATTATAAAAATCCAAAAACAAACACCGATAGCCTAAAAATGAGCGAAGGACAAACAGCAAATATCCCCGCACAAATATGAAATTACATTGATAACAAGTGAACAAAACAAATAGAGAGGTTTAGACATGTGTCGATTGCACAACCATGAAGAACCAGCCCTAAAATATGACCTAATAATTGCTTGTCTGCTTTTTATCAATGTTTTTTATATTGTCAACCAGTTGCAATTAGGTCATATTTTAAGGCTATGAAGAATGGAGTTAACACAAACGCTTTATGACAAAACAAGCAGCGCTCGATCATAATGAAACCAATGAGACACTGTAAAATGACATGATACAGTGTTTAATCTGGGTCTTCCTCCATGCAACTCACCAGACCCCAAGATTTTCAACCTCGGGCGATTTTCGGGAGTTTTGGTCATACGACCATCGGGCATACATCATCTGGTGTCAAATTTACCAGATAAAAATAAAAAAAATTATTAGAAAAATTAATCTTGATTAGAAGCGGAGTGATTGCGGTTTTTTATTTTGACTTTTACTGTGACCTCAACTTACTTCTTGACCTTGAGTCCTACAACTTCACTAACTTGTTTTTCTTGTTAAGGCACAATGCCGTAGTAAAAATCAACAACATATATTGAAACCTGGCTCCATAATATAGTTTTGAATATTTCACACACAAAAATAAATTTGTGGCCCCTAAATTTTCGCCCTGGACCAAAAATCGGGAGTTTTGGTTGTATGACCATCGGACATACATCAACTGATGCTGAATTCACGAAATAAAAATAGAAAAATAGTTCGAAAATTTAATCTTGAACGTCACATTTGAAAACTGATGGGATACTATTTATCAGGGGTTCAAGGCCTTCCATTTGATATACTACTTGATAGGTTTTAGTTAGTTTGAAAATTTGACCTTGAAGTCTTGCTCATGTGATCTCATTTTTCTGACCAAGCTCAAGGTCAATCATGGAATTGACATATATAAGCTGATTGCTATACCTGTTTTGAACGATATGGTTCAAATTTTATGAGACTACAACGATTCAAGCAGATGTTATAACCGAAAAGGTGTTTTTCTGGGATTTCGATGGCCTTGACCTTGACCTTTGACCTTTGTATTTCAATTCGTAGAGGTCAATGCTATTAATATGCATATAAAGTTTCAAGAGATTCCATACAGTATTGACGATGTTATGGCCTTTTGAAAATTCGGAAATTTAACGTTTGTGACCTCATTGTGACGTCAGTATACGTCGAAACGCCAAAAATAAGATACCATTGGATTCAGGGGTTCAAGACCTTTCCAACGATATACTACTCAATATGGTGGACTAACTTTCATATTCGACCTTCATCCGGATCGGATCCGGATCAAAATTTGATACTTTGTGAACAATAACGGTCCACCATTTTCTGCAATAACATCAACGTGATATTTTCCAAAATAGACTGGAATATATTAAAAAGTATCTGTTAGATGGAGTTTTCAATGTTAATTTCAAATGGCTGTCAAATCCGTAATCCGGATCGGATCACAAATCGATAGAAGTTGTCACTCTACATGGTTCTATGAAATGTCATATCAATATCTGAAAAACTGAGCAAGTGACGAATTTTTAAAATTTTGCCCTATGTTAAAGACAGTAATTTTTCAATATTTCAAAATTTTTTAGTGAACAATTTTTTAGTCATCAATGAACCGATTTCTTTGAAAAACATGCCATTCAGTCCGAGGTCACATATCTAGCCATCAAAACAGTTTCAGGATGATTGTCGAAAATTGAATGTGGTAAATGCAGTTTTCAATGTTAAATTCAAAAGGCTGTAGAATCCGTGATCCGGATCGGATCCGGATCAAACTTTGATACTTTGTGAATAATAACGTCCAACCACTTTCTGCAAAAAATCAACGTGATATAGGCTTAACAGAACGGAATAAAATTTTTAAAAAATTGTTAAATGGAGTTTTCAATGTTAAATTCAAATGGCTGTCAAATCCGTAATCCGGATCGGATCCGGATCAAACTTCACAAATCGATATAAGTTGTCAAGGTTCACGTCTGTCTGAAACTGCAAAACAATTGAATGGAAAATAAACGAGTTGTGAATATTTGAAAATTCGCCCCATGTTAAAGATAGGTATTTTCAAGTAACACACGGATATCTGGTGCATGCACAGGACCTTTGGTCCTGAGAATAATTACCGGTAAAAACCGGGAATGGGCCCGTTTAATAAGCCGGTCCGTCACCCCCAGTGGGCTGTCGCTTGACCCAGACTGTATTTAGACATGAGTTTTAGGCTTTATTATACCAGTTTGACACCTCTGAGTCAGAAAACAAAAGAATTGTTTTGTTGTTTGAGATGTGCACTTGGATACATATATGATATACTGTACTACTGCTCAACCGAGTGTGTATATTTAGAAGGGGACATGTCCACAGGGGGTAATCGTTTCTACAGCTTATTGGTGTGTGAACGGATTGAGAATCAGATTCACCTCACTTCTCTTTCTACTTTGATATCTCGGCGAGTTTTCAATTTATTCCAAATGTGAAAAGTGGACCATAAACTAGAAATAACACTGCAACTGACTGCATAAATGATTTAGAATTAAATGTTCAGTAAATTTGTGAAAATTGGAGCCATGAAAACATAAAAAATATCTGTAAAAACCAGAATTATCATAGGATTCTGATTAAGTTTTGTCAGATTATAGACAAAGTTTGAGGTCAATCATGGAATTGACATATAGGTCCGATTGCTATACCTCTTCTGAATGATATGGTTCAAATTCCATGAACCTACGACAATTCAAACGGATGTTATTACAAGAAACGTGTTTTTCTGGGATTTCAATGACCTTGACCTTGACCTTTGACCTTTGTACTTCAGTTCGTAGAGGTCAATGCTGTCAAAATGCATATCAAATTTCAAGGGATTCCATACACTATTGACCATGTTATGGCACTTTGAAATTTCGGATTTTTGACGTTTATGACGTCATTGTGACATCAGTTTATGTCGCAGCGCCAAAAATGAGATATCACTGGAATCAGGGGCTCAAGACCTTTCCAACAATATACTACTCGATATGGTGCGCTGACCTTCGTACTTGACCTTGACATTCACCTCATAACGAACTTCTCAAGGTCAAGGTCAAATGCCAAGGTCAAGGTCACAGAAGATAGAAGTCGAGTTTATCTACAATATGAACTTGGTTTGAAGTCTCTATAACGAATAGAACTGGAGTTATGACAATTTATGTGTTTTTATCGTTTTGCGTGACCTTGACCTCAATATTTGACCTTGACCTCATAAAAGTTAATCACTTGGTCGAGTACTGACTGCACATCTTCTGACAAATTTTCGGGACTTTACGATCAAAATTGTGACCTGTAGAGCGCTAACAAACAAACAAACAAACAAACAGACAGACAGACAAACTCGACTGACCAACATACTTGACGAAATTTACATTTCGTCAAGTAATAATTGCCAAAATCAAAGTAATAAAAGTTCTGATATAAAGTGGGCTGTCGCTTGACCCAGACTGTATTTAGACATGAGTTTTAGGCTTTATTATACCAGTTTGACACCTCTGAGTCAGAAAACAAAAGAATTGTTTTGTTGTTTGAGATGTGCACTTGGATACATATATGATATACTGTACTACTGCTCAACCGAGTGTGTATATTTAGAAGGGGACATGTCCACAGGGGGTAATCGTTTCTACAGCTTATTGGTGTGTGAACGGATTGAGAATCAGATTCACCTCACTTCTCTTTCTACTTTGATATCTCGGCGAGTTTTCAATTTATTCCAAATGTGAAAAGTGGACCATAAACTAGAAATAACACTGCAACTGACTGCATAAATGATTTAGAATTAAATGTTCAGTAAATTTGTGAAAATTGGAGCCATGAAAACATAAAAAATATCTGTAAAAACCAGAATTATCATAGGATTCTGATTAAGTTTTGTCAGATTATAGACAAAGTTTGAGGTCAATCATGGAATTGACATATAGGTCCGATTGCTATACCTCTTCTGAATGATATGGTTCAAATTCCATGAACCTACGACAATTCAAACGGATGTTATTACAAGAAACGTGTTTTTCTGGGATTTCAATGACCTTGACCTTGACCTTTGACCTTTGTACTTCAGTTCGTAGAGGTCAATGCTGTCAAAATGCATATCAAATTTCAAGGGATTCCATACACTATTGACCATGTTATGGCACTTTGAAATTTCGGATTTTTGACGTTTATGACGTCATTGTGACATCAGTTTATGTCGCAGCGCCAAAAATGAGATATCACTGGAATCAGGGGCTCAAGACCTTTCCAACAATATACTACTCGATATGGTGCGCTGACCTTCGTACTTGACCTTGACATTCACCTCATAACGAACTTCTCAAGGTCAAGGTCAAATGCCAAGGTCAAGGTCACAGAAGATAGAAGTCGAGTTTATCTACAATATGAACTTGGTTTGAAGTCTCTATAACGAATAGAACTGGAGTTATGACAATTTATGTGTTTTTATCGTTTTGCGTGACCTTGACCTCAATATTTGACCTTGACCTCATAAAAGTTAATCACTTGGTCGAGTACTGACTGCACATCTTCTGACAAATTTTCGGGACTTTACGATCAAAATTGTGACCTGTAGAGCGCTAACAAACAAACAAACAAACAAACAGACAGACAGAAAATCGGCCATAGGCCAACACTTGACGAAATGACTAAACATTCGTTTACATTAAAAACATTTACCCATAATTTACACATTGAAAAGATTTACTGAACAACTCGACATTTGAAGAAAGATACTTTTTTCATGAAATTTTTACGTTGGGCAAACTTTTCAAGGTCAAGATCAAAGTGCACATTCAAGGTCAGCGGACAAAGACCTTTTGATATGCTACAATATGCTCCCAGTTTGAACTTTCTATGACGAATAGTTCCGAAGTTATGGCAGTTTTTGTGATTTTGACTTTTTCTTTGACCTTGACCTTGACCCTTGACCTTGGGTCACGAAAATTGTGCATTGCCCGTGCATGAAGATATAAATTATACTTGAACAATTCCATCAGAATCGAACAAGAATTTCGGACACTGGCTTTTCGAAATTTAGAAAAATTTACGTACATGAGGTCACTGTGACGTCAATAAACGTCACATTTGAAAACTAATGGGAAACTATCTATCATGGGTTCAAGGCCTTCCATTTGATATATTACTTGATAGCTTTTAGTTAGTTTGAAAATTTGACCTTTAAGTTTTGCTCATGTGACCTCATTTTTCCGATCAAGTTCAAGGTTAATCATGGAATTGACATATAAGTCTGATTGCTATACCTCTTCTGAATGATATGGTTCAAATTTTATGAGACTACAACGATTCAAACAGATGTTATAACTGAAAAGGTGTTTTTCTGGGTTTTCGATGACCTTGACCGATGACGTTTGTATTTCAATTCGTAAAGGTCAATGCTATTAATATGCATGTCAAGTTTCAAGGTATTCCATACAGTATTGACGCTGTTATGGCCTTTTGAAATTTCGGAAATTTGACGTTTATGACGTCATTGTGACGTCAGTGTACGTCGCAGCGCCGAAAATAGGGTATCACTGCAATCAGGGGCTCAAAACCTTTCCAACGATATACAACTCGATATCGTGCGCTGACTTTCGTACTTGACCTTGACATTCACCTCATGACGAACTTCTCAAGGTCAAGGTCAAATGCCAAGGTCAAGGACACAGAAGATAGGACTCGAGTTTATCTACAATATGAACTTGGTTTCAAGTCTCTATAACAAATAGAACCGGAGTTATGACCACTTATGTGTTTTTAACATTTTGCGTGACCTTGACCTTGATCTTTGACCTTGAGTCACGAAAATTGTGCATTGCCTGTGCATGAAGACATATATTATACCTGTATCATTTCATTAGAATCAAACAAGATTTGTGGACACTATGACCGTTTGAAATTTCGAAAAATTAACGTTTATGACGTCACTGTGACGTCAATAAACGTCACATCTCAAAACTGATGAGAAAGTATGTACCAGGGAATCAAGACCTTTCATCTGATATACTACTTGATAGGTTTCAGTTAGTTTGAAAATTTGACCTTGAAGTTTTCCTCATATGACCTTATTTTCCTGACAAAGTTCAAGGTCAATCATGAAATTGACATATACACTCGATTACTATACCTCTTTTGAAGGATATGGTTCAAAATTCATGAACCTCTGACAAATCTAACGGATGTTATTACCGGAAACGTGTTTTTCTGGGATTTCGATGACCTTGACCTTGACCTTAGACCTTTGTACTTTAATTCGTAGAGGTCATTGCTGTCAATATGCATATCAAGTTTGAAAAGATTCCATAAAGTATTGACGATGTTATGGCCTTTTGAAATTTCGGAAATTTGACGTTTATGACGTCATTGTGACGTCAGTGTACGTCGCAGCGCCGAAAATAGGGTATCACTGCAATCAGGGGGTCAAGACCTTTCCAACGATATACTACTCGATATGGTGCGCTGACCTTCGTACTTGACCTTGACATTCACCTCATGGCGAACTTCTCAAGGTCAAGGTCAAATGCCAAGGTCAAGGTCACAGAAGATAGAACTCGAGTTTATCTACAATATGAACTTGGTTTGAAGTCCTTAGGACAATTAGAACTGGAGTTATGGCCATTTATGTGCTTTTATCGTTTTGTGTGACCTTGACCTCAATTTTTGACCTTGACCTCCCAAAAGTTAATCACTTGGTCGTATTTATCCTACCAATTTTTTGACAAACTTTCATGACTCTGACATCAAAATTGTAACCTGTAGAGCGCTAACAAAGAAACGAGAGCCCCTAGGGCACCCACTTGCCGGAACGCATACTCATGATTTTTGACAGGTTTCAATGAGTTTGTAAACTTGACCTTGAAAACTTATTCATGTGATTCCATGGATTTAACATATAAGCATGAGTGCCATGCCTGTTCTGAATATGATTCAAATTTCATGAAACTACGACGATTCGAGCAGAAGTTATCACCAGTAATGTGTTTTTCTGGGATTTCGATGACCTTGACCTTTGACCATGTGGTTCGTGTCATAGAGGCCAACGCTGTCAATATGCATATCAATATCCAAAAGATTCCCTCCAGTATTGATGTTAGAACCTTTTGAAATTTCAGATATTTGACATTTCTGTCGTCATTGTGACGTCACTGAACGTCATAGCGCCAAAATTAAGACATCACTATAATCAGGAGACCGAGACATTTCCAACGGTATCCTATTCAGTATGGTGCACTGAACTTTGTACTTGACCTTGATATTGACTTGTGGCGAACTTCTGAAGGTCATGGTCAAAGGTCACATTCAAGGTCACCTAAGAAAGGCCTTTTGATATGCCACAATATGGTCTTAGTTTGAACTCTCTGCGACCATTAGTTCCGAAGTTTTGCTTTTATGTGATTTTGACCTTTTCTTTGACCTTGACCTCGACCTTTGACCTTTGGTCACGAAGATTGTGCATTGTCTGTGTATGGTGATACAGACTATACTAGAATAATTCCGTCGGAATCGAACAAGAATTGTGGAGACTATGGCCTTTTGAAATTTCAAAAAAATGACGTTCATGACGTCACTGTGAGGTCAATGAACGTCACATCTCAAAACTAATGAGATACTATGTATCAGGGAATCAAGACCTTCCATTTGATATACTACTTGATAGGTTTCAATTAGTTTGAAAATTTGACCTTGAAGTTTTGCTAATGTGACCTCATTTTTCGACTAAGTTCAAGGTCAATCATCGAATTGACATATACGTCTGATTGGGATACTTCTTCTGAATGATATGGTTCAAATTTCATGAGCCTACGACGATTCAAGCAGATGTTATTACTGAAAAGGTGTTTTTCTAGGATTTCGATGACCTTGACCTTGACCTTTGACCTTTGTACTTCAATTCGTAGAGGTCAATGCCGTCAATATGCATACCAAGTTTCAAGAGATTCCAAACAGTATTGACGATGTTATGGCCTTTTGAAATTTCGGAAATTTGACGTTTATGACGTCATTGTGACGTCAGTTTACGTCGCAGCGCCAAAAATAAGATATCATTGGAATCAGGGGCTTAAGATCTTTCCAACGATATACTACACGATATGATGCGCTGACCTTCGTACTTGACCTTGATATTGGGCATAGGCGAACTTCTCAAGGTCAAGGTCAAATGTCAAGGTCAAGGTCATGGAAGATAGAACTCGAGCATATCTACAATAGGAACTTGGTTTGAAGTCTCTAAGACGATTAGAATCGGAGTTATGGCCACTGATGTGTTTTGGACATTTTGTGTGACCTTGACCTTGACCTTTGACCTAGACACACCAAAATAGGACGTTTTTGGGCCATTATCCTAGAGAATGTGCACAATAATTTTGAAAGTAATTCATGTAGAATTGTGGACGCTAGAGGGCGAACAGACAAACAGACAAACAGACAAACAGACAAACACATATACAAACGAACTGACCAACATACTTGCCGAAATCGTAGATTCCGGCAAGTAACAAACAAAAAATCGGCCATAGGCCAACACTTGACGAAATGACTAAACATTTGTCTACATTTAAAACATTTACCCATAATTTACACATTGAAAAGATTTACTGAACAACTCCTCGACATTTGAAGAAAGATACTTTTTTCATGAAATTTTTACGTTGGGCAAACTTTTCAAGGTCAAGGTCAAAGCACATTTAAGGTCAGCAGACAAAGACCTTTTGATATGCTACAATATGGTCCCAGTTTGAACTTTCTATGACGAATAGTTCAGAAGTTATGGCAATTTTTGTGATTTTGACCTTTTCTTTGACCTTGACCTTGAGCCTTGACCTTGGGTCACGAAAATTGTGCATTGCTCGTGCATGAAGATATAAATTATACTTGAACAATTCCATCAGAATCGAACAAGAATTCCGGACACTGTGGCTTTTGGAAATTTCGAAAAATTTACGTACATGAGGTCACTGTGACGTCAATAAACGTCACATTTGAAAACTGATGGGAAACTATTTATCATGGGTTCAAGGCCTTCCATTTGATATATTACTTGATAGCTTTTAGTTAGTTTGAACATTTGACCTTGAAGTTTTGCTCATGTGACCTTATTTTTCCGATTAAGTTCAAGGTTAATCATGGAATTGACATATAAGTCTGATTGCTATACCTCAGGATGATTGTCCGAAAACTGAATGTGGTAAATGCAGTTTTCAATGTTTAATTCAAAAGGCTGTAGAATCCGTGATCCGGATCGGATCCGGATCAAACTTTGATACTATGTGAACAATAAAGTCCAACCACTTTCTGCAAGAAAATCAACGTGATATATGCTTAACAGACCGGAATAAAATAAAAAAAATATTTGTTAAATGGAGTTTTCAATGTTCAATTCAAATGGCTGTCAAATCCGTAATCCGGATCAGATCCGGATCGGCCTTGACAAATCGATAGAAGTTGTTACTCTTCATGTGTGTATAAAATTTCAAATCAATATCTAAAAAACTGAGCAAGTTACGAATTTTTGAAAGTTCGCCCCATGTTAAAGATAAGGATTTTCAAGTAACACACGGATATCTGGTGCATGCACAGGACCTTTGGTCCTGAGAATAATTACCGATAAAAACCGGGAATGGGCCCGTTTAATAAGCCGGTCCGTCACCCCCAAAAGTTCTGATATAAAGTGGCCTGTCGCTTGACCCAGACTGTATTTAGACATGAGTTTTAGGCTTTAATATACCAGTTTGACAGCTCTGAGTCAGAAAACAAAAGAATTGTTTTGTTGTTTGAGATGTGCACTTGGATACATATATGGTATACTGTACTGCTGCTCGACCGAGTGTGTATATTTAGAAGGGGACATGTCCACAGGGGGTAATCGTTTCTACAGCTTATTGGTGTGTGAACGGATTGAGAATCAGATTCACCCCACTGCTCTTTCTACTTTGATATCTCAGCGAGTTTTCAATTTATTCCAAATGTGAAAAGTGGACTATAAACTAGAAATAACACTGCAACTGACTGCATGAAATACTTTAGAATTGAATGTTCAGTAAATTTGTGAAAATTGGAGCCCTGAAAACATAAAAAATATCTGTAAAATCCAGAATTATCATAGGATTCTGATTAAGTTTTGTCAGATTTTAGACAAAGTTTGAGGTCAATCATGGAATTGACATATAGGTCCGATTGCTATACCTCTTCTGAATGATATGCTTCAAATTTCATGAACCTACGACAATTCAAACGGATGTTGTTACCTCAACCGTGTTTTTCTGGGATTTCAATGACCTTGACCTTGACCTTTGACCTTTGTACTTCAGTTCGTAGAGGTCAATGCTGTCAAAATGCATATCAATTTTCAAGGGATTCCATACACTATTGACGATGTTATGGGCCTTTGAAATTTCAGATTTTTGACGTTTATGACATCATTGTGACGTCAGTTTACGTCGCAGCGCCAAAAATGAGATATCACTGGAATCAGGGGCTCAAGACCTTTCCAACGATATACTACTCGATATGGTGCGCTGACCTTCGTACTTGACCTTGACATTCACCTCATGGCGAACTTGTCAAGGTCAAGGTCAAATGCCAAGGTCAAGGTCACAGAAGATAGAACTCGAGTTTATCTACAATATGAACTTGGTTTGAAGTCTCTATAACGAATAGAACCGGAGTTATGACCATTTATGTGTTTTTATCGTTTTGCGTGACCTTGGCCTCAATATTTGACCTTGACCTCATAAAAGTTAATCACTTGGTCGAGTACTGACTGCACATCTTCTGACAAATTTTCGGGACTTTACGATCAGAATTGTGACCTGTAGAGCGCTAACAAACAAACAGACAGACAGACAGACAAACTCGACTGATCAACATACTTGACGAAATTTACATTTCGTCAAGTAATAATTGCCAAAATCAAAGTAATAAAAGTTCTGATATAAAGTGGCCTGTCGCTTGACCCAGACTGTATTTAGACATGAGTTTTAGGCTTTAATATACCAGTTTGACAGCTCTGAGTCAGAAAACAAAAGAATTGTTTTGTTGTTTGAGATGTGCACTTGGATACATATATGGTATACTGTACTGCTGCTCGACCGAGTGTGTATATTTAGAAGGGGACATGTCCACAGGGGGTAATCGTTTCTACAGCTTATTGGTGTGTGAACGGATTGAGAATCAGATTCACCCCACTGCTCTTTCTACTTTGATATCTCGGCGAGTTTTCAATTTATTCCAAATGTGAAAAGTGGACTATAAACTAGAAATAACACTGCAACTGACTGCATGAAATACTTTAGAATTGAATGTTCAGTAAATTTGTGAAAATTGGAGCCCTGAAAACATAAAAAATATCTGTAAAATCCAGAATTATCATAGGATTCTGATTAAGTTTTGTCAGATTTTAGACAAAGTTTGAGGTCAATCATGGAATTGACATATAGGTCCGATTGCTATACCTCTTCTGAATGATATGCTTCAAATTTCATGAACCTACGACAATTCAAACGGATGTTGTTACCTTAAACGTGTTTTTCTGGGATTTCAATGACCTTGACCTTGACCTTTGACCTTTGTACTTCAGTTCGTAGAGGTCAATGCTGTCAAAATGCATATCAATTTTCAAGGGATTCCATACACTATTGACGATGTTATGGCCCTTTGAAATTTCAGATTTTTGACGTTTATGACATCATTGTGACGTCAGTTTACGTCGCAGCGCCAAAAATGAGATATCACTGGAATCAGGGGCTCAAGACCTTTCCAACGATATACTACTCGATATGGTGCGCTGACCTTCGTACTTGACCTTGACATTCACCTCATGGCGAACTTGTCAAGGTCAAGGTCAAATGCCAAGGTCAAGGTCACAGAAGATAGAACTCGAGTTTATCTACAATATGAACTTGGTTTGAAGTCTCTATAACGAATAGAACCGGAGTTATGACCATTTATGTGTTTTTATCATTTTGCGTGACCTTGGCCTCAATATTTGACCTTGACCTCATAAAAGTTAATCACTTGGTCGAGTACTGACTGCACATCTTCTGACAAATTTTCGGGACTTTACGATCAAAATTGTGACCTGTAGAGCGCTAACAAACAAACAGACAGACAGACAGACAAACTCGACTGATCAACATACTTGACGAAATTTACATTTCGTCAAGTAATAATTGCCAAAATCAAAGTAATAAAAGTTCTGATATAAAGTGGCCTGTCGCTTGACCCAGACTGTATTTAGACATGAGTTTTAGGCTTTAATATACCAGTTTGACAGCTCTGAGTCAGAAAACAAAAGAATTGTTTTGTTGTTTGAGATGTGCACTTGGATACATATATGGTATACTGTACTGCTGCTCGACCGAGTGTGTATATTTAGAAGGGGACATGTCCACAGGGGGTAATCGTTTCTACAGCTTATTGGTGTGTGAACGGATTGAGAATCAGATTCATCCCACTGCTCTTTCTACTTTGATATCTCGGCGAGTTTTCAATTTATTCCAAATGTGAAAAGTGGACTATAAACTAGAAATAACACTGCAACTGACTGCATGAAATACTTTAGAATTGAATGTTCAGTAAATTTGTGAAAATTGGAGCCCTGAAAACATAAAAAATATCTGTAAAATCCAGAATTATCATAGGATTCTGATTAAGTTTTGTCAGATTTTAGACAAAGTTTGAGGTCAATCATGGAATTGACATATAGGTCCGATTGCTATACCTCTTCTGAATGATATGCTTCAAATTTCATGAACCTACGACAATTCAAACGGATGTTGTTACCTTAAACGTGTTTTTCTGGGATTTCAATGACCTTGACCTTGACCTTTGACCTTTGTACTTCAGTTCGTAGAGGTCAATGCTGTCAAAATGCATATCAATTTTCAAGGGATTCCATACACTATTGACGATGTTATGGCCCTTTGAAATTTCAGATTTTTGACGTTTATGACATCATTGTGACGTCAGTTTACGTCGCAGCGCCAAAAATGAGATATCACTGGAATCAGGGGCTCAAGACCTTTCCAACGATATACTACTCGATATGGTGCGCTGACCTTCGTACTTGACCTTGACATTCACCTCATGGCGAACTTGTCAAGGTCAAGGTCAAATGCCAAGGTCAAGGTCACAGAAGATAGAACTCGAGTTTATCTACAATATGAACTTGGTTTGAAGTCTCTATAACGAATAGAACCGGAGTTATGACCATTTATGTGTTTTTATCGTTTTGCGTGACCTTGGCCTCAATATTTGACCTTGACCTCATAAAAGTTAATCACTTGGTCGAGTACTGACTGCACATCTTCTGACAAATTTTCGGGACTTTACGATCAAAATTGTGACCTGTAGAGCGCTAACAAACAAACAGACAGACAGACAGACAAACTCGACTGATCAACATACTTGACGAAATTTACATTTCGTCAAGTAATAATTGCCAAAATCAAAGTAATAAAAGTTCTGATATGAAGTGGCCTGTCGCTTGACCCAGACTGTATTTAGACATGAGTTTTAGGCTTTAATATACCAGTTTGACAGCTCTGAGTCGGAAAACAAAAGAATTGTTTTGTTGTTTGAGATGTGCACTTGGATACATATATGGTATACTGTACTGCTGCTCGACCGAGTGTGTATATTTAGAAGGGGACATGTCCACAGGGGGTAATCGTTTCTACAGCTTATTGGTGTGTGAACGGATTGAGAATCAGATTCACCCCACTGCTCTTTCTACTTTGATATCTCGGCGAGTTTTCAATTTATTCCAAATGTGAAAAGTGGACTATAAACTAGAAATAACACTGCAACTGACTGCATGAAATACTTTAGAATTGAATGTTCAGTAAATTTGTGAAAATTGGAGCCCTGAAAACATAAAAAATATCTGTAAAATCCAGAATTATCATAGGATTCTGATTAAGTTTTGTCAGATTTTAGACAAAGTTTGAAGTCAATCATGGAATTGACATATAGGTCCGATTGCTATACCTCTTCTGAATGATATGCTTCAAATTTCATGAACCTACGACAATTCAAACGGATGTTGTTACCTTAAACGTGTTTTTCTGGGATTTCAATGACCTTGACCTTGACCTTTGACCTTTGTACTTCAGTTCGTAGAGGTCAATGCTGTCAAAATGCATATCAATTTTCAAGGGATTCCATACACTATTGACGATGTTATGGCCCTTTGAAATTTCAGATTTTTGACGTTTATGACATCATTGTGACGTCAGTTTACGTCGCAGCGCCAAAAATGAGATATCACTGGAATCAGGGGCTCAGGACCTTTCCAACGATATACTACTCGATATGGTGCGCTGACCTTCGAACTTGACCTTGACATTCACCTCATGGCGAACTTGTCAAGGTCAAGGTCAAATGCCAAGGTCAAGGTCACAGAAGATAGAACTCGAGTTTATCTACAATCACAACTTGGTTTGAAGTCTCTATAACGAATAGAACCGGAGTTATGACCATTTATGTGTTTTTATCGTTTTGCGTGACCTTGGCCTCAATATTTGACCTTGACCTCATAAAAGTTAATCACTTGGTCGAGTACTGACTGCACATCTTCTGACAAATTTTCGGGACTTTACGATCAAAATTGTGACCTGTAGAGCGCTAACAAACAAACAGACAGACAGACAGACCAACTCGACTGATCAACATACTTGACGAAATTTACATTTCGTCAAGTAATAATTGCCAAAATCAAAGTAATAAAAGTTCTGATATAAAGTGGCCTGTCGCTTGACCCAGACTGTATTTAGACATTAGTTTTAGGCTTTAATATACCAGTTTGACAGCTCTGAGTCAGAAAACAAAAGAATTGTTTTGTTGTTTGAGATGTGCACTTGGATACATATATGGTATACTGTACTGCTGCTCGACCGAGTGTGTATATTTAGAAGGGGACATGTCCACAGGGGGTAATCGTTTCTACAGCTTATTGGTGTGTGAACGGATTGAGAATCAGATTCACCCCACTGCTCTTTCTACTTTGATATCTCGGCGAGTTTTCAATTTATTCCAAATGTGAAAAGTGGACTATAAACTAGAAATAACACTGCAACTGACTGCATGAAATACTTTAGAATTGAATGTTCAGTAAATTTGTGAAAATTGGAGCCCTGAAAACATAAAAAATATCTGTAAAATCCAGAATTATCATAGGATTCTGATTAAGTTTTGTCAGATTTTAGACAAAGTTTGAGGTCAATCATGGAATTGACATATAGGTCCGATTGCTATACCTCTTCTGAATGATATGCTTCAAATTTCATGAACCTACGACAATTCAAACGGATGTTGTTACCTTAAACGTGTTTTTCTGGGATTTCAATGACCTTGACCTTGACCTTTGACCTTTGTACTTCAGTTCGTAGAGGTCAATGCTGTCAAAATGCATATCAATTTTCAAGGGATTCCATACACTATTGACGATGTTATGGCCCTTTGAAATTTCAGATTTTTGACGTTTATGACATCATTGTGACGTCAGTTTACGTCGCAGCGCCAAAAATGAGATATCACTGGAATCAGGGGCTCAAGACCTTTCCAACGATATACTACTCGATATGGTGCGCTGATCTTCGTACTTGACCTTGACATTCACCTCATGGCGAACTTGTCAAGGTCAAGGTCAAATGCCAAGGTCAAGGTCACAGAAGATAGAACTCGAGTTTATCTACAATATGAACTTGGTTTGAAGTCTCTATAACGAATAGAACCGGAGTTATGACCATTTATGTGTTTTTATCATTTTGCGTGACCTTGGCCTCAATATTTGACCTTGACCTCATAAAAGTTAATCACTTGGTCGAGTACTGACTGCACATCTTCTGACAAATTTTCGGGACTTTACGATCAAAATTGTGACCTGTAGAGCGCTAACAAACAAACAGACAGACAGACAGACAAACTCGACTGATCAACATACTTGACGAAATTTACATTTCGTCAAGTAATAATTGCCAAAATCAAAGTAATAAAAGTTCTGATATAAAGTGGCCTGTCGCTTGACCCAGACTGTATTTAGACATGAGTTTTAGGCTTTAATATACCAGTTTGACAGCTCTGAGTCAGAAAACAAAAGAATTGTTTTGTTGTTTGAGATGTGCACTTGGATACATATATGGTATACTGTACTGCTGCTCGACCGAGTGTGTATATTTAGAAGGGGACATGTCCACAGGGGGTAATCGTTTCTACAGCTTATTGGTGTGTGAACGGATTGAGAATCAGATTCATCCCACTGCTCTTTCTACTTTGATATCTCGGCGAGTTTTCAATTTATTCCAAATGTGAAAAGTGGACTATAAACTAGAAATAACACTGCAACTGACTGCATGAAATACTTTAGAATTGAATGTTCAGTAAATTTGTGAAAATTGGAGCCCTGAAAACATAAAAAATATCTGTAAAATCCAGAATTATCATAGGATTCTGATTAAGTTTTGTCAGATTTTAGACAAAGTTTGAGGTCAATCATGGAATTGACATATAGGTCCGATTGCTATACCTCTTCTGAATGATATGCTTCAAATTTCATGAACCTACGACAATTCAAACGGATGTTGTTACCTTAAACGTGTTTTTCTGGGATTTCAATGACCTTGACCTTGACCTTTGACCTTTGTACTTCAGTTCGTAGAGGTCAATGCTGTCAAAATGCATATCAATTTTCAAGGGATTCCATACACTATTGACGATGTTATGGCCCTTTGAAATTTCAGATTTTTGACGTTTATGACATCATTGTGACGTCAGTTTACGTCGCAGCGCCAAAAATGAGATATCACTGGAATCAGGGGCTCAAGACCTTTCCAACGATATACTACTCGATATGGTGCGCTGACCTTCGTACTTGACCTTGACATTCACCTCATGGCGAACTTGTCAAGGTCAAGGTCAAATGCCAAGGTCAAGGTCACAGAAGATAGAACTCGAGTTTATCTACAATATGAACTTGGTTTGAAGTCTCTATAACGAATAGAACCGGAGTTATGACCATTTATGTGTTTTTATCGTTTTGCGTGACCTTGGCCTCAATATTTGACCTTGACCTCATAAAAGTTAATCACTTGGTCGAGTACTGACTGCACATCTTCTGACAAATTTTCGGGACTTTACGATCAAAATTGTGACCTGTAGAGCGCTAACAAACAAACAGACAGACAGACAGACAAACTCGACTGATCAACATACTTGACGAAATTTACATTTCGTCAAGTAATAATTGCCAAAATCAAAGTAATAAAAGTTCTGATATGAAGTGGCCTGTCGCTTGACCCAGACTGTATTTAGACATGAGTTTTAGGCTTTAATATACCAGTTTGACAGCTCTGAGTCGGAAAACAAAAGAATTGTTTTGTTGTTTGAGATGTGCACTTGGATACATATATGGTATACTGTACTGCTGCTCGACCGAGTGTGTATATTTAGAAGGGGACATGTCCACAGGGGGTAATCGTTTCTACAGCTTATTGGTGTGTGAACGGATTGAGAATCAGATTCACCCCACTGCTCTTTCTACTTTGATATCTCGGCGAGTTTTCAATTTATTCCAAATGTGAAAAGTGGACTATAAACTAGAAATAACACTGCAACTGACTGCATGAAATACTTTAGAATTGAATGTTCAGTAAATTTGTGAAAATTGGAGCCCTGAAAACATAAAAAATATCTGTAAAATCCAGAATTATCATAGGATTCTGATTAAGTTTTGTCAGATTTTAGACAAAGTTTGAAGTCAATCATGGAATTGACATATAGGTCCGATTGCTATACCTCTTCTGAATGATATGCTTCAAATTTCATGAACCTACGACAATTCAAACGGATGTTGTTACCTTAAACGTGTTTTTCTGGGATTTCAATGACCTTGACCTTGACCTTTGACCTTTGTACTTCAGTTCGTAGAGGTCAATGCTGTCAAAATGCATATCAATTTTCAAGGGATTCCATACACTATTGACGATGTTATGGCCCTTTGAAATTTCAGATTTTTGACGTTTATGACATCATTGTGACGTCAGTTTACGTCGCAGCGCCAAAAATGAGATATCACTGGAATCAGGGGCTCAAGACCTTTCCAACGATATACTACTCGATATGGTGCGCTGACCTTCGAACTTGACCTTGACATTCACCTCATGGCGAACTTGTCAAGGTCAAGGTCAAATGCCAAGGTCAAGGTCACAGAAGATAGAACTCGAGTTTATCTACAATAACAACTTGGTTTGAAGTCTCTATAACGAATAGAACCGGAGTTATGACCATTTATGTGTTTTTATCGTTTTGCGTGACCTTGGCCTCAATATTTGACCTTGACCTCATAAAAGTTAATCACTTGGTCGAGTACTGACTGCACATCTTCTGACAAATTTTCGGGACTTTACGATCAAAATTGTGACCTGTAGAGCGCTAACAAACAAACAGACAGACAGACAGACCAACTCGACTGATCAACATACTTGACGAAATTTACATTTCGTCAAGTAATAATTGCCAAAATCAAAGTAATAAAAGTTCTGATATAAAGTGGCCTGTCGCTTGACCCAGACTGTATTTAGACATTAGTTTTAGGCTTTAATATACCAGTTTGACAGCTCTGAGTCAGAAAACAAAAGAATTGTTTTGTTGTTTGAGATGTGCACTTGGATACATATATGGTATACTGTACTGCTGCTCGACCGAGTGTGTATATTTAGAAGGGGACATGTCCACAGGGGGTAATCGTTTCTACAGCTTATTGGTGTGTGAACGGATTGAGAATCAGATTCACCCCACTGCTCTTTCTACTTTGATATCTCGGCGAGTTTTCAATTTATTCCAAATGTGAAAAGTGGACTATAAACTAGAAATAACACTGCAACTGACTGCATGAAATACTTTAGAATTGAATGTTCAGTAAATTTGTGAAAATTGGAGCCCTGAAAACATAAAAAATATCTGTAAAATCCAGAATTATCATAGGATTCTGATTAAGTTTTGTCAGATTTTAGACAAAGTTTGAGGTCAATCATGGAATTGACATATAGGTCCGATTGCTATACCTCTTCTGAATGATATGCTTCAAATTTCATGAACCTACGACAATTCAAACGGATGTTGTTACCTTAAACGTGTTTTTCTGGGATTTCAATGACCTTGACCTTGACCTTTGACCTTTGTACTTCAGTTCGTAGAGGTCAATGCTGTCAAAATGCATATCAATTTTCAAGGGATTCCATACACTATTGACGATGTTATGGCCCTTTGAAATTTCAGATTTTTGACGTTTATGACATCATTGTGACGTCAGTTTACGTCGCAGCGCCAAAAATGAGATATCACTGGAATCAGGGGCTCAAGACCTTTCCAACGATATACTACTCGATATGGTGCGCTGATCTTCGTACTTGACCTTGACATTCACCTCATGGCGAACTTGTCAAGGTCAAGGTCAAATGCCAAGGTCAAGGTCACAGAAGATAGAACTCGAGTTTATCTACAATATGAACTTGGTTTGAAGTCTCTATAACGAATAGAACCGGAGTTATGACCATTTATGTGTTTTTATCGTTTTGCGTGACCTTGGCCTCAATATTTGACCTTGACCTCATAAAAGTTAATCACTTGGTCGAGTACTGACTGCACATCTTCTGACAAATTTTCGGGACTTTACGATCAAAATTGTGACCTGTAGAGCGCTAACAAACAAACAGACAGACAGACAGACAAACTCGACTGATCAACATACTTGACGAAATTTACATTTCGTCAAGTAATAATTGCCAAAATCAAAGTAATAAAAGTTCTGATATAAAGTGGCCTGTCGCTTGACCCAGACTGTATTTAGACATGAGTTTTAGGCTTTAATATACCAGTTTGACAGCTCTGAGTCAGAAAACAAAAGAATTGTTTTGTTGTTTGAGATGTGCACTTGGATACATATATGGTATACTGTACTGCTGCTCGACCGAGTGTGTATATTTAGAAGGGGACATGTCCACAGGGGGTAATCGTTTCTACAGCTTATTGGTGTGTGAACGGATTGAGAATCAGATTCACCCCACTGCTCTTTCTACTTTGATATCTCGGCGAGTTTTCAATTTATTCCAAATGTGAAAAGTGGACTATAAACTAGAAATAACACTGCAACTGACTGCATGAAATACTTTAGAATTGAATGTTCAGTAAATTTGTGAAAATTGGAGCCCTGAAAACATAAAAAATATCTGTAAAATCCAGAATTATCATAGGATTCTGATTAAGTTTTGTCAGATTTTAGACAAAGTTTGAGGTCAATCATGGAATTGACATATAGGTCCGATTGCTATACCTCTTCTGAATGATATGCTTCAAATTTCATGAACCTACGACAATTCAAACGGATGTTGTTACCTTAAACGTGTTTTTCTGGGATTTCAATGACCTTGACCTTGACCTTTGACCTTTGTACTTCAGTTCGTAGAGGTCAATGCTGTCAAAATGCATATCAATTTTCAAGGGATTCCATACACTATTGACGATGTTATGGCCCTTTGAAATTTCAGATTTTTGACGTTTATGACATCATTGTGACGTCAGTTTACGTCGCAGCGCCAAAAATGAGATATCACTGGAATCAGGGGCTCAAGACCTTTCCAACGATATACTACTCGATATGGTGCGCTGACCTTCGTACTTGACCTTGACATTCACCTCATGGCGAACTTGTCAAGGTCAAGGTCAAATGCCAAGGTCAAGGTCACAGAAGATAGAACTCGAGTTTATCTACAATATGAACTTGGTTTGAAGTCTCTATAACGAATAGAACCGGAGTTATGACCATTTATGTGTTTTTATCGTTTTGCGTGACCTTGGCCTCAATATTTGACCTTGACCTCATAAAAGTTAATCACTTGGTCGAGTACTGACTGCACATCTTCTGACAAATTTTCGGGACTTTACGATCAAAATTGTGACCTGTAGAGCGCTAACAAACAAACAGACAGACAGACAGACAAACTCGACTGATCAACATACTTGACGAAATTTACATTTCGTCAAGTAATAATTGCCAAAATCAAAGTAATAAAAGTTCTGATATAAAGTGGCCTGTCGCTTGACCCAGACTGTATTTAGACATGAGTTTTAGGCTTTAATATACCAGTTTGACAGCTCTGAGTCAGAAAACAAAAGAATTGTTTTGTTGTTTGAGATGTGCACTTGGATACATATATGGTATACTGTACTGCTGCTCGACCGAGTGTGTATATTTAGAAGGGGACATGTCCACAGGGGGTAATCGTTTCTACAGCTTATTGGTGTGTGAACGGATTGAGAATCAGATTCACCCCACTGCTCTTTCTACTTTGATATCTCGGCGAGTTTTCAATTTATTCCAAATGTGAAAAGTGGACTATAAACTAGAAATAACACTGCAACTGACTGCATGAAATACTTTAGAATTGAATGTTCAGTAAATTTGTGAAAATTGGAGCCCTGAAAACATAAAAAATATCTGTAAAATCCAGAATTATCATAGGATTCTGATTAAGTTTTGTCAGATTTTAGACAAAGTTTGAGGTCAATCATGGAATTGACATATAGGTCCGATTGCTATACCACTTCTGAATGATATGCTTCAAATTTCATGAACCTACGACAATTCAAACGGATGTTGTTACCTTAAACGTGTTTTTCTGGGATTTCAATGACCTTGACCTTGACCTTTGACCTTTGTACTTCAGTTCGTAGAGGTCAATGCTGTCAAAATGCATATCAATTTTCAAGGGATTCCATACACTATTGACGATGTTATGGCCCTTTGAAATTTCAGATTTTTGACGTTTATGACATCATTGTGACGTCAGTTTACGTCGCAGCGCCAAAAATGAGATATCACTGGAATCAGGGGCTCAAGACCTTTCCAACGATATACTACTCGATATGGTGCGCTGACCTTCGTACTTGACCTTGACATTCACCTCATGGAGACTTGTCAAGGTCAAGGTCAAATGCCAAGGTCAAGGTCACAGAAGATAGAACTCGAGTTTATCTACAATATGAACTTGGTTTGAAGTCTCTATAACGAATAGAACCGGAGTTATGACCATTTATGTGTTTTTATCGTTTTGCGTGACCTTGGCCTCAATATTTGACCTTGACCTCATAAAAGTTAATCACTTGGTCGAGTACTGACTGCACATCTTCTGACAAATTTTCGGGACTTTACGATCAAAATTGTGACCTGTAGAGCGCTAACAAACAAACAGACAGACAGACAGACAAACTCGACTGATCAACATACTTGACGAAATTTACATTTCGTCAAGTAAAAATCGGCCATAGGCCAACACTTGACGAAATATCTACACATTTGTTTATTTACATTTAAAACATTTACTCATAATTTACACATTGAAAATATTTACTGAACAACTAGCATTAGAAATTGACACATTTAAGACACCTCCTGAGCATCACCCAGCAGTAGAATTCACAATTTTAGAAATTAGACAAGAGTTGCTTCATTTACACAGTGACCTTGGCCTTAATACTTGTCCCTGAATTCTGAATTTTCAAAAATTTGTTAGAATTAATAATGCACAACTCCTGAGCAGACATACATATTGAAATTTTATGACGTCTCCTGAGCAAGACCCAGCCATTTGAGACTGACTCATTTAAAACATCCAATCGATGTGTGTATCAACATAGTATATACTACTAACAGCACAAAATTTTGATGATGTCAATATAAAAAAAATCATAAAATACAGTATTGCTATTAATGTTCGTTACTACAACTTGGTAACTTTCATATCATGATGCTGCATCTTTGGAGAACCATCTAATGAATTCAAGCAGATCGTGATGGCCGTTTTTGTATGCCATACTGGTATTATATGACAGAGGCGACGACAATTTTCGCACGACATAATGCCCATATTCCTACCAAATGATCATTCAACAGTGTATATTATTAATATATCATAACACATTGCAAAAAGTTCTTGGATAACCGCTATAATAGATTATAATGGTACTGGATATTCTAAAAAAAAACAAAGAGCAAAAAAAATATTTACCAGCAGGTAGATTCTAACCCACAGAGTCAACAGCCTACGTGTTAGAGAGCGAGCACTGTAACCACTCGGCCACCGAGCCATCATACAACTTGTTGCCGTATTCCCTTCCCCATTGTGAACAACTTTTACTGTACATGTATGACCGCATGCATGTCGGCATGACTGCACGAAGAAATCGATCCCAAAATAACTGTAACTTTATAACCCAAACTAATATTGATAACCAACTTTCACAGTCAACTCAATTGGAGAATTAGAGCAAGAAAAGTCCACATTTCATATTTGTGTATTCAAATCTGCATAAAACATTTCATATTTCCTATAAATTGGCAACTTATGTTAGGTAATTTTGCGGCCACTACTCTAGGGCTACCACTATGCAACTTGCACATGACCCCCAGATTTTCGGCATCGGGCGATAATCGGGAGTTTTGGTCGTACGACCATCGCACATACACCATTTGACGCCGAATTGACCATACAAAAATACAAAAATACTGACAAAAATTAATGTTGATCGAAAGTGGAGTTATTGCGATTTTTCGATTTTGACCTTTTACATGACCTTGACCTTAATTTTCGACCTTGAGTTAAGAAACTCCACAGATTTGTTCAATTTGATGAGGCACAACTCTTGAGTAAAAATCAATAACACATATCAGAACCTGGCCTCGCAATATGGGGTTGAAATTGCGAGACATGAAACCATAAAATCAAGACCCTCGAATTTTTTACCCGGACCGAAAATCGGGAATTTTGGTCGTACGACCATCGGGCATGCACCACAGGACGTGGAATTGACCATAAAAAAATATAAAAATACTCACAAAAATTAACATTGAATAGAAACGGAGTTATTGCGATTTTTCGATTTTGACCTTTACTATGACTTTAACTGTAATTCTTGATCTTGAGTCCTACACCTTTATACATATGTTCAATGTAATAAGACACACCTACTGATTAAAAATCAGCAACTTATATTGGATTCTGACTCCATAATAAAGGTTTGAATTTTGCGCAAAATACAAATGATCTCAAAACCCCCAAATGTTCGACCTCGGGCGATAATCGGTAGTTTTGGTCGTACAACCATCGGACATACGTCAGCTGATGTCGAATTGACCAGATAAAAATACAAAAATGTTTAGAAAAATTAATTTTGATTAGAAGCGAAGTTATTGTGATTTTTCGATTTTGACCTTTACTATGACCTTAACTCTAATTCTTGACCTTGAGTCCTATAACTTCACAATCGTGTTTCGTGTGACAAGGCACAACTTCTGAGTGAAAATCAGCAACATCTATCGGGAAATTGTTCTATTATATGGTTTTGAATATTGTGAGGCAGGAAAAACCAAAATTCTTGACCCCCAAATTTTCGACCTGGACCGGAAATCGGGAGTTTTGGTTGTACGACCATCGCACAAACACCGTTTGACGCCGAATTGACCATAAAAAAATACAAAAATACTAACAAAAATTAATGTTGATCGATCGTGGAGTTATTGTGATTTTTCGATTTTGACCTTTTACATGACCTTGACCTTAATTTTTGACCTTGAGTTGAGAAACTCTACAGGTTTGTTCAACTTGATAAGGCACAACTCCTGAGTAAAAATCAATAACACATATCAGAACCTGGACTCGCAATATGGGGTTGAAGGTTGCGAGACATGAAACCATAAAATCAAGACCCTTAAATTTTCGTCCTGGACCGAAAATCGAGAGTTTTGGTCGTACGACCATTGGGCATGCACCACAGGACGCGGAATTGACCATAAAAAAATATAAAAATACTCAGAAAAAATAATATTGAATAGAAACTGAGTTATTACGATTTTTCGATTTTGACCTTTACTATGACTTTAACTGTAATTCTTGATCTTGAGTCCTACACCTTTATACATATGTTCAATGTAATAAGACACACCTACTGATTAAAAATCAGCAACTTATATTGGATTCTGACTCCATAATAACGGTTTGAATTTTGCGCAAAATACAAATGATCTCAAAACCCCCAAATGTTCGACCTCGGGCGATAATCGGTAGTTTTGGTCGTACAACCATCGGACATACGTCAGCTGATGTCGAATTGACCAAATAAAAATACAAAAATGTTTAGAAAAATTAATTTTGATCAGAAGCGAAGTTATTGTGATTTTTCGATTTTGACCTTTACTATGACCTTAACTCTAATTCTTGACCTTGAGTCCTATAACTTCACAATCCTGTTTCGTGTGACAAGGCACAACTTCTGAGTGAAAATCAGCAACATCTATCGGGAAATCGTTCTATTATATGGTTTTGAATATTGTGAGGCAGGGAAAACCAAAATTCTTGACCCCCAAATTTTCGACCTGGACCGGAAATCGGGAGTTTTGGTTGTACGACCATCGCACAAACACCGTTTGACGCCGAATTGACCATAAAAAAATACAAAAATACTAACAAAAATTAATGTTGATCGATCGTGGAGTTATTGTGATTTTTCGATTTTGACCTTTTACATGACCTTGACCTTAATTTTTGACCTTGAGTTGAGAAACTCTACAGGTTTGTTCAACTTGATAAGGCACAACTCCTGAGTAAAAATCAATAACACATATCAGAACCTGGACTCGCAATATGGGGTTGAAGGTTGCGAGACATGAAACCATAAAATCAAGACCGTTAAATTTTCGTCCTGGACCGAAAATCGAGAGTTTTGGTCGTACGACCATCGGGCATGCACCACAGGACGCGGAATTGACCATAAAAAAATATAAAAATACTCAGAAAAAATAATATTGAATAGAAACTGAGTTATTACGATTTTTCGATTTTGACCTTTACTATGACTTTAACTGTAATTCTTGATCTTGAGTCCTACACCTTTATACATATGTTCAATGTAATAAGACACACCTACTGATTAAAAATCAGCAACTTATATTGGATTCTGACTCCATAATAACGGTTTGAATTTTGCGCAAAATACAAATGATCTCAAAACCCCCAAATGTTCGACCTCGGGCGATAATCGGTAGTTTTGGTCGTACAACCATCGGACATACGTCAGCTGATGTCGAATTGACCAAATAAAAATACAAAAATGTTTAGAAAAATTAATTTTGATCAGAAGCGAAGTTATTGTGATTTTTCGATTTTGACCTTTACTATGACCTTAACTCTAATTCTTGACCTTGAGTCCTATAACTTCACAATCGTGTTTCGTGTGACAAGGCACAACTTCTGAGTGAAAATCAGCAACATCTATCGGGAAATTGTTCTATTATATGGTTTTGAATATTGTGAGGCAGGAAAAACCAAAATTCTTGACCCCCAAATTTTCGACCTGGACCGGAAATCGGGAGTTTTGGTCGTACGACCATCGGGCATGCATCAAATGATGCAAAATTGACCATAGAAAAATATAAAAATACCTAGAAAAAATAACATTGATTAGAAAATGAGTTATTGCGATTTTTCGATTTTGACCTTTTCCTTGACCTTGACCTCAGTTTTTGACCTTGGCCTCCCAAAAGTTAATCACTTGGTCGAGTACTAATTGCACATCTTCTGACAAATTTTCGGGACTTTACGATCAAAATTGTGACCTGTAGAGCGCTAACAATTAAACAAACAAACAAACAAAAAATCGGCCATAGGCCAACACTTGACGAAATGACTAAACATTTGTTTACATTTAAAACATTTACCCATAATTTACACATTGAAAAGATTTACTGAACAACTCCTCGACATTTGAAGAAAGATACTTTTTTCATGAAATTTTTACGTTGGGCAAACTTTTCAAGGTCAAGGTTAAAGTGCACATTCAAGGTCAGCGTACAAAGACCTTTTGATATGCTACAATATGGTCCCAGTTTGAACTTTCTATGACAAATAGTTCCGAAGTTATGGCAATTTTTGTGATTTTGACCTTTTCTTTGACCTTGACCTTGACCCTTGACCTTGTGTCACGAAAATTGTGCATTGCCCGTGCATGAAGATATAAATTATACTTGAACAATTCCATCAGAATCGAACAAGAATTCCGGACACTGTGGCTTTTCGAAATTTCGAAAAATTTACGTACATGAGGTCACTGTGACGTCAATAACGTCACATTTGAAAACTGATGGGAAACTATTTATCATGGGTTCAAGATATATTATATTTGATATATTACTTGATAGCTTTTAGTTAGTTTGAAAATTTGACCTTGAAGTTTTGCTCATGTGACCTCATTTTTCCGATCAAGTTCAAGGTTAATCATGGAATTGACATATAAGTCTGATTGCTATACCTCTTCTGAATGATATGGTTCAAATTTTATGAGACTACAACGATTCAAACAGATGTTATAACCGAAAAGGTGTTTTTCTGGGATTTCGATGACCTTGACCTTGACCTTTGACCTTTGTATTCCAATTCGTAAAGGTCAATGCTATTAATATGCATGTCAAGTTTCAAGGTATTCCATACAGTATTGACGCCGTTATGGCCTTTTGAAATTTCGGTAATTTGACGTGTATGACGTCATTGTGACGTCAGTGTACGTCGCAGCGCCGAAAATAGGGTATCACTGCAATCAGGGGCTCAAAACCTTTCCAACGATGTACTACTCGATATGGTGCGCTGATTTTCGTACTTGACCTTGACATTCACCTCATGGCGAACTCTCAAGGTCAAGGTCAAATGCCAAGGTCAAGGTCACAGAAGATAGGACTCGAGTTTATCTACAATATGAAATTGGTTTGAAGTCTCTATAACAAATAGAACCGGAGTTATGGCCACTTATGTGTTTTTAACATTTTGCGTGACCTTGACCTTGATCTTTGACCTTGAGTCACGAAAATTGTGCATTGCCTGTGCATGAAGACATATATTATACCTGTATAATTTCATTAGAATCAAACAAGATTTGTGGACACTATGACCGTTTGAAATTTCGAAAAATTAACGTTTATGACGTCACTGTGACGTCAATAAACGTCACATCTCAAAACTGATGAAAAAGTATGTACCAGGGAATCAAGACCTTTCATTTGATATACTACTTGATAGGTTTCAGTTAGTTTGAAAATTTGACCTTGAAGTTTTCCTCATATGACCTTATTTTCCTGACAAAGTTCAAGGTCAATCATGAAATTGACATATACACTCGATTACTATACCTCTTCTGAAGGATATGGTTAAAAATTCATGAACCTACGACAAATCTAACGGATGTTATTACCGGAAACGTGTTTTTCTGGGATTTCGATGACCTTGACCTTGACCTTTGACCTTTGTACTTTAATTCGTAGAGGTCATTGCTGTCAATATGCATATCAAGTTTGAAGAGATTCCATAAAGTATTGACGATGTTATGGCCTTTTGAAATTTCGGAAATTTGACGTTTATGACGTCATTGTGACGTCAGTGTACGTCGCAGCGCCGAAAATAGGGTATCACTGCAATCAGGGGGTCAAGACCTTTCCAACGATATACTACTCGATATGGTGCGATGACCTTCATACTTGACCTTGACATTCACCTCATGGCGAACTTCTCAAGGTCAAGGTCAAATGCCAAGGTCAAGGTCACAGAAGATAGAACTCGAGTTTATCTACAATATGAACTTGGTTTGAAGTCTCTAGGACAATTAGGACCGGAGTTATGGCCATTTATGTGTTTTTTATCGTTTTGCGTGACCTTGACCTCAATATTTGACCTTGACCTCCCAAAAATGAACTCATCCATCTATATTGGATTGTACATCTTCTGACCTAATTCCATGATTCTACGTTCAAAATTGTGACCTGTGGAGCGCTAACAAGCAAACAAACAAACAAACAGACAAACAGACAAACGCGACTGACCAACATACTTGACGAAATTTACATTTCGTCAAGTAAAAATCGGCCATAGGCCAACACTTGACGAAAATCTACACATTTGTTTACATTCAAAACATTTACTCATTATTTACACATTTATGGCATCCCATGACAACATATAGCATTGGAAACTGAACCATTTGAAACATCTAGTTTGCGTATATATCAACATGATATATTACCTCTAACCATGCTAACGGCACAAAATTTTGATGATGCCACTACTAAAAAACCTAAAATATATCAAAATTACAAAAATCCAAAAACAAATATCGATAGCCTAAAAATGAGCGAATAACAACCATCAAATATTCCCGCACAAATATGAAATTACATTGACAACAAGTAAACAAAACAAATAGAGAGGCTTAGACATGTGGCGATTGCACAGCCCTAAAATATGACCTAATAATTGCTTGTCTTCTTTTTATCAATGTTTTTATATTAACAAACAGTTGTAATTAGGTCATATTTTAAGGCTATGAAGAATGGAGTTAACACAAACGCGTTATGACAAAAACATGCATTGTTCGATCATAATCAAACCAATGAGACCCTGTAAAATGACACGATACAGTGTTTAATCTGCACTTACCAGACCCCCAATCCCACATGCATCATATGAAGCAGACATATCATCTGGTACACGCCTTTTGTCATGCATTTGTTAGCAGCTAATACCACAGATCATTCACAGTTGTGGCCGTAATGCTGAATTTAAAGCGGCTTGTAACTTTAAATATAAAGAACAAACTAGATTTTGATGATACCACTAGAAAGCCCGATAAAATAGTTTGTCGCTATTCGTGGAACAGTGTTTTTTCCTTCAAAGGTGATCATTATAATTCGAAACAATATAATTACATAAAGCATGGCAGGTTTGGGATGCTTACAAGACCACTCAGAAACAGAAAAAGTCATTTGGAATTGAATTTTAGAAGAAAAAAAAAATCAGTCAACAGTAAGAATCGAACCGCTGACCCCCCGCACACATACCTAACGCCTCTACTGACTGCGCCATTCTGTTCATTGAAACTCAACACGTGTAAAGTATAGTGCGTAGGAGAAACTTCGCTCAGGATAAACACTGAATTATGCCATGGCTGTACATTGGACTGGCAGCGTGCAGAATTCGATCGGGAAAACTCGTGACCTTGAGTTCTACAACTTCACAATCTTATTCTGCGTGATCAGGCACAACTCCTGAGTAAAATCCGGCAATATATATTGGAACCTGGCTCTATAATGTGGTTTTGAATATTATGAGACAGGAAACACCTAAATTCATGACCCCCAAATTTTCGACCTGGACCGAAAATCCAGAGTTTTGGTCATACGACCATCGGACATGTATCATATGATGCGGATTTGACCATAGAAAAATACAAAAATAATCAGAAAAAAATAATCATGATTACAAGCGGAGTTATCACGATTTTTCAATTTTTACCTTTACTATGACCTTAACTGTAATTCTTGACCTTGAGCCCTATAACTTCACAGTCATGTTCTGCGTGAGAAGGCACAACTCCTGAGTAAAAATCAGAAACATATATTGGATCCTGGCTCTACAATAGGGTTTTGAAAATTGAGACAAGCAAGACCTAAGTTCATGACCTCCAAATTTTCGACCTGGACCGAAAATCCAGAGTTTTGGTCATACGACCATCGGACATGTATCATATGATGCGGATTTGACCATAGAAAAATACAAAAATAATCAGAAAAAATAATCATGATTAGAAGCGGAGTTATCACGATTTTTCAATTTTGACCTTTACTATGACCTTAACTGTAATTCTTGACCTTGAGCCCTATAACTTCACAGTCATGTTCTGCGTGAGAAGGCACAACTCCTGAGTAAAAATCAGAAACATATATTGGATCCTGGCTATACAATAGGGTTTTGAAAATTGAGACAAGCAAGACCTAAGTTCATGACCCCCAAATTTTCGACCTGGACCGAAAATCGAGAGTTTAGGTCATACGACCATCAGACATGCATCATGTGATGCGGAATTCACCATAGAAAAATATAAAATTACACAGAAAAAATAATCTTGATTAGAAGCGGAGTTATCACGATTTTTCGATTTTGACCTTTACTATGACCTTAACTCTAATCCTTGACCCTGAGCTCTGAAACTTCAGGATCTTGTTCTGCGTGATGAGGCACAACTCCTGAGTAAAAATCAGCAACATATATCGGAACCTGGCTCTATAATATGAATTTGAATATTGTGAGACAAGAAAAATCTAAATTCTTGACCCCCAAATTTTCGACCTGGACCGAAAATCGGGAATTTTGGTCGTACGACCATCGGACATGCACCACATGATGAGGAATTGACCATAGAAAAATATAAAAATACCATTGCGATTTTTCTATTTCGACCTTTTCTATGACCTTGACCTCAATTTTTGACCTTGACCTCCCAAAAGTTAATCACTTGGTCGAGTACTGACTGCACATCTTCTGTCAAATTTTCGGGACTTTACGATCAAAATTGTGACCTGTAGAGCGCTAACAAACAAACACACAAACACACAAACAAACAGACAAACAGACAAACGCAACTGACCAACATACTTGACGAAATTTAATTTCGTCAAGTAAAAATCGGCCATAGGCCAACACTTGACGAAATATCTACACATTTGTTTATTTACATTTAAAACATTTACTCATAATTTACACATTGAAAATATTTACTGAACAACTAGCATTAGAAATTGACACATTTAAGACACCTCCTGAGCATCACCCAGCAGTAGAATTCACAATTTTAGAAATTAGACAAGAGTTGCTTTATTTACACAGTGACCTTGGCCTTAATACTTGTCCCTGAATTCTGAATTTTCAAAAATTTGTTAGAATTAATAATGCACAACTCCTGAGCAGACATACATATTGAAATTTTATGACGTCTCCTGAGCAAGACCCAGCCATTTGAGACTGACTCATTTAAAACATCCAATCGATGTGTGTATCAACATAGTATATACTACTAACAGCACAAAATTTTGATGATGTCAATATAAAAAAAATCATAAAATACAGTATTGCTATTAATGTTCGTTACTACAACTTGGTAACTTTCATATCATGATGCTGCATCTTTGGAGAACCATCTAATGAATTCAAGCAGATCGTGATGGCCGTTTTTGTATGCCATACTGGTATTATATGACAGAGGCGACGACAATTTTCGCACGACATAATGCCCATATTCCTACCAAATGATCATTCAACAGTGTATATTATTAATATATCATAACACATTGCAAAAAGTTCTTGGATAACCGCTATAATAGATTATAATGGTACTGGATATTCTAAAAAAAAACAAAGAGCAAAAAAAATATTTACCAGCAGGTAGATTCGAACCCACAGAGTCAACAGCCTACGTGTTAGAGAGCGAGCACTGTAACCACTCGGCCACCGAGCCATCATACAACTTGTTGCCGTATTCTCTTCCCCATTGTGAACAACTTTTACTGTACATGTATGACCGCATGCATGTCGGCATGACTGCACGAAGAAATCGATCCCAAAATAACTGTAACTTTATAACCCAAACTAATATTGATAACCAACTTTCACAGTCAACTCAATTGGAGAATTAGAGCAAGAAAAGTCCACATTTCATATTTGTGTATTCAAATCTGCATAAAACATTTCATATTTCCTATAAATTGGCAACTTATGTTAGGTAATTTTGCGGCCACTACTCTAGGGCTACAACTATGCAACTTGCACATGACCCCCAGATTTTCGGCATCGGGCGATAATCGGGAGTTTTGGTCGTACGACCATCGCACATACACCATTTGACGCCGAATTGACCATACAAAAATACAAAAATACTGACAAAAATTAATGTTGATCGAAAGTGGAGTTATTGCGATTTTTCGATTTTGACCTTTTACATGACCTTGACCTCAATTTTCGACCTTGAGTTAAGAAACTCCACAGATTTGTTCAATTTTATAAGGCACAACTCTTGAGTAAAAATCAATAACACATATCAGAACCTGGCCTCGCAATATGGGGTTGAAGTTGCGAGACATGAAACCATAAAATCAAGACCCTCGAATTTTTGACCCGGACCGAAAATCGGCACTTTTGGTCGTACGACCATCGGGCATGCACCACAGGACGTGGAATTGACCATAAAAAAATATAAAAATACTCACAAAAATTAACATTGAATAGAAACGGAGTTATTGCGATTTTTCGATTTTGACCTTTACTATGACTTTAACTGTAATTCTTGATCTTGAGTCCTACACCTTTACACATATGTTCAGTGTGATAAGACACACCTACTGATTAAAAATCAGCAACTTATATTGGATTTTGACTCCACAATAACGGTTTGAATATTGTACAAAATTCAAATGATCTCAAAACCCCCAAATGTTCGACCTTGGGCGATAATCGGGAGTTTTGGTCGTACAACCATCGGACATACGTCAGCTGATGTCGAATTGACCAAATAAAAATACAAAAATGTTTAGAAAAATTAATTTTGATCAGAAGCGAAGTTATTGCGATTTTTCGATTTTGACCTTTACTATGACCTTAACGCTAATTCTTAACCTTGAGTCCTATAACTTCACAATCGTGTTTTGTGTGATAAGGCACAACTTCTGAGTAAAAATCAGGAACATCTATCGGGAACTTGCTCTATTATATGGTTTTGAATATTGTGAGGCAGGAAAAACCTAAATTCGTGACCCCCAAATTTTCGACCTGGACCGGAAATCGGGAGTTTTGGTCATACGACCATCGGGCATGCATCATATGATGCGGAATTGACCATAGAAAAATATAAAAATACCTAGAAAAAATAATATTGATTAGAAACGGAGTTATTGCGATTTTTTCGATTTTGACCTTTTCCTTGACCTTGACCTCAGTTTTTGACCTTGACCTCCCAAAAGTTAATCACTTGGTCGAGTACTAATTGCACGTCTTCTGACAAATTTTCGGGACTTTACGATCAAAATTGTGACCTGTAGAGCGCTAACAAACAAACAAACAAACAAACAAACAAACAGACAGACAGACAGACAAACGCAACTGACCAACATACTTGACGAAATTTAATTTCGTCAAGTAACAAACTCGACTGACCAACATACTTGACGAAATTTACATTTCGTCAAGTAATGAACCGACATAGTCGACTAACTTGCCGGAATAGCTGGCAATGACCTTGAACTTTTACCAAAGACTGAATTTTTTGCAAAGTTGATGCATCTGGTTATTTTAAATATGAGTAATGGCATTTTTCTAGATTTTGTATAGTTGATGGAAAACATTGAAAAAAGTATTATATTTCTTTCCTAGCATAAGCAGTTTGTGGTCATGAAAGACTGATAGGATTCGGATCTTTTGTGACGTCATCAATAGAGCTATTTTTCTCAAAATCATTCTGTCAAGAGCCATTATCCTACAGAATATCTACATCAAATTGTTGAAAAGAATCAAGCAACAAATGTGGACGCTATGAGTATGAAAAGACAAACAAATGAAATTTTCTCCAATTTTCCGTCATAAAAAGGTCAATTAGGCCATTACCACTGCAATTATTGAACTGATATTTGTCAAATAGCTTCAGTAGGTATCCCCAATACTTACCAGAGCACCGGATCAACAATAATCATAAATGGTTTATGCATCTCATGTAAACAATCAATTGAAGTATGATAAAATCACGTTTCACGTCATTATGACGTCATATGACGTCAGATTCCAAAAATAAGAACATATATCGAAACTACTCCCGAAGACCTTTCAAACGAGTTACTACTCGATATTTTCGCGAAAGGTCAAGGTCAAGGTCATTTTTTGGGTCAACTTCGACCTCAGGCGCTTGCAAAGGCTATCGGCCATACGCCTTAGGTGTAAATACAAAAGTTGATAGGCTAAGTGAGTGCAATACTGTGGATTTACTTTCGTGTCTCTATCTTGCTTACTTCCTGAGATATAGTGACCTACATGGTTTTCACTTGCGGGTCAATATTGACCTTGGCTTCCGACGTTTGACCTTGAAATTTCGCGGAACAAAAGAACTCGTCCTTGGCTATAAACAGGTGTATCATTAGATTTTTACGCACATTATTGACGCTTTTATCAGCATGGACAGCTTGAAACATGCAATTTCGCTTATAATGGGACCGATTTCGTTGCCATAGAAACGTCAATTACGTCATAACGGATTGACCGATCGCGCTAAAAGTTAACATTGACCATAACGGACCGGTCCGACATCGTTTCCAAGCATCAGATCGAAAATCGGAGGAGGTGACCTCCAAGGTCAAATATTCGACCTCAGGCGAACTTCTCAAGGTCAAGGTCAAATGTCAAGGTCAAGGTCACAAAGGATAGAACTCGAGTATATCTACAATATGAACTTGATTTGAAGTCTCTAGGACCATTAAAACCGAAGTTATGGCCACTTATGTGTTTTCGACGTTTTGCTTGACCTTGACCTTGACCTTTGACCTAGACTCACCAAAAGTGTGCGGTGCCTGCCTATTATCCTACAGATTACATACCCCAAGTAACGTAACAATCACTATACAATTGCGACCTGTAGAGCACTAACAGATAAACAAACAATCAATCAATCAATCAATCAATCAATCAATCAATCAATCAAACCAACCGACCAACATATTTGCCGAAATCTTTAGATTCCGGCAAGTAACAAACGAACTGACCAACATACTTGCCGAAATCGAAGATTCCGGCAAGTAACAAACCAACTGACCAACATACTTGCCGAAATCGAAGATTCCGGCAAGTAACAAACACACAAATAAACGAACTGACCAACATACTTGCCGAAATCGAAGATTCCGGCAAGTAACAAACACACAAATCCACAAATCCACGAACGAACCAACATACTTGCCGAAATCTTCAGATTCCGGCAAGTAACAAACACACCCATCCACAAACAGACCAACATACATGCCAAAATCTTTAGATTCCGGCAAGTAACAAACACATCCATCCACGAACGAACCAACATACTTGCCGAAATCTTTAGATTCCGGCAAGTAACAAACACACAAACACATCCACGAACAGAGCAACATACTTGCCGGAATCTTTAGATTCCGGCAAGTAACGAGAGGCCATAGGCCACACACTTGCCGGAATAATTACGCAATTATGACGTCATTTGTCGTCAACTCTATACTGCAAACTTAGTGTGAATGGAGTTTTTGAATATGCATTATAAAATCATTTTCATATATGTCATATTATACCCAGACAAGATCATAATATCTTGAAATGATGATTTCCTTTGAAATTTTACTGATTTGTTGCCACAAAAACGTCAATTACGTCCAAACGGATATACCGATTGAGCTAAAAATTGATAGAGACCATCACAGGACGACTCCACATCGTTTGCATCTGCTAGATCTGCAGTATATGTTATGACTTTGCACATCTGACACTCAAAATGCCTAAATGTCAGTCTGAAATCACGTTTGACGTCATTATGACGTCAATTGACGTCCGATTGAAAAAATGACAACATATTTGGAAAGTACTCTCGAAGACCTTTCGAACGAGCTACTACTCGATATTTTTGCAAAAGGCCAAGGTCAAGGTCATTTTTGAGGTCAACTTCGACCTCAGGCGCTTGCAGAGGCTATCGGTCATATGCCTTAGGTGTAAGGCAAAAGTTGTTACGCTAAGTGAGTGCAATACTGTGGATTTACCTTCATGTCTCTATCTTGCTTACTTCCTGAGATAAAGTGACCACATGGTTTTCACTTGAAGGTCAATATTGAACTTGACTTTCGACCTTTGACCTTGAAATTTTCTGGAACAAAAGAACTTATCCTTGACTATAAACTGGTGTATTATCAGATTTTTACGCACAATATTGACGCTTTTATCAGCATCGACAGCTTGAAACATGCAATTTCGCTTATAATGGGGCCGATTTCGTTGCCATAGAAACGTCAATTACGTCATAACGAATTGGCCGATCGGGCTAAAAATTGACATTGACCATAAGGGACCAGTCCCACATCGTTTCCAAGCATCAGATCGAAAATCGGAGGAGGTGACCTCCAAGGTCAAATATTCGACCTCAGGCGAACTTATCGAGGTCAAGGTCAAAGGTCAAGGTCAAGGTCACAGAAGATAGAACTCGAGTTTATCTACAATATGAACTTAATTTGAAGTCTCTAGGACCATTAGAACCGAAGTCATGGCCACTTATGAGTTTTCAACGTTTTGCTTGACCTTGACCTTGACCTTTGACCTAGACACACCAAAATAGGATGTTTTCTGGCCGGTATTCTACAGATTCTGCACACGAATTTTGGAAGATTTAAATCAAGAACTGTGGACGCTAGAGTGCGAACAAACACACAAACGAGAGGCCATAGGCCACACACTTGCCGGAATGAGTACGTAATTATGACGTCATTTGTCGTCAATTCTATACTGCAAACTTACTGTGAATGGAGTTTTTGAATATGCATGATAAAATCGTTTTCATATATGTCATATTATAGCCGGACAAGATCATAATATCTTGAAATGATGAGTTTCCTTTGAAATTTTACCGATTTGTTGCCAAAAAAACGTCAATTACGTCAAAACGGATATATCGATTGAGCTAAAAATTGACAGAAGCCATCACAGGACGACTCCACATCGTTTGAATATGCTAGATCTGCAGTATATATTATAACTTTCCACATCTGACACTCAAAAGGCCTAAATGTCAGTATGAAATCACATTTGACGTCATTATGACGTCAATTGACGTCCGATTCTAAAAATGACAACATATTTGGAAAGTACTCTCGAAGACCTTTAAAACGAGCTACTACTCGATATTTTTGCAAAAGGTCAAGGTCAAGGTCATTTTTGAGGTCAACTTCGACCTCAGGCGCTTGCAAAGGCTATCGGTCATACGCCTTAGGTGTAAATGCAAAAGTTGTTAGGCTAAGTGAGTGCAATACTGTGGATTTACTTTCGTGTCTCTATCTTGCTTACTTCCTGAGATATAGTGACCCACATGGTTTTCACTTGCAGGTCAATATTGACCTTGAATTTCGACCTTTGACCTTGAAATTTTCTGGAACAAAAGAACTTATCCTTGACTATAAACTGGTGTATTATCAGATTTTTACGCACATTATTGACGCTTTTATCAGCATCGACAGCTTGAAACATGCAATTTCGCTTATAATGGGGTCGATTTCGTTGCCATAGAAACGTCAATTACGTCATAACGAATTGGCCGATCGGGCTAAAAATTGACATTGAGCATGAGGGACCGGTCCCACATCGTTTCCAAGCATCAGATCGAAAATCGGAGGAGGTGACCTCCAAGGTGAAATGTTCGACCTCAGGCGAACTTCTCAAGGTCAAGGTCAAGGGTCAAGGTCAAGGTCACAGAAGATAGAACTCGAGTTTATCTACAATATGAACTTAATTTGAAGTCTCTAGGACCATTAGAACCGAAGTTATGGCCACTTATGTGTTTTCAACGTTTTGCTTGACCTTGACCTTGACCTTTGACCTAGACACACCAAAATAGGACGTTTTCTGGCCGGTATACTACAGATTCTGCACACGAATTTTGGAAGCTTTTAAGCAAGAACTGTGGACGCTAGAGTGCGAACAAACAAACAAACAAACGAGAGCCCCTAGGGCCCCCACTTGCCGGAACGCATACTCATGATACTTGACAGGTTTGAATGAATTTGAAATTTCCAACTGTATCCTATTCAATATGATGCACTGATGTTTCCAACTGTATCCTATTCAATATGGTGCACTGAACTTTGTACTCGACCTTGATATTGACTTGTGGCGAACCTCTCAAGGTCAAGGTCAAAGGTCACATTCAAGGTCACTCATGAAAGGCCTTTTAATATGCCACAATATGGTCTTAGTTTGAACTCTCTGCGACGATTAGTTCCGAAGTTATGGCCATTTATGTGATTTTGACCTTTCTCTTGACCTTGACCTCGACCTTTGACCTTGAGTCACGAAAATTGTGCATTGTCTGTGTATGAAGACATATATTTTACCTGTATAATTCCATCAGAATCGAACAAGGTGTGTGGACACTATGACCATTTGAAAGTTCGACGAAATTACGTTTATGACGTCACTGTGACGTCAATAAACGTCACATCTCAAAACTGATGAGAAAGTATGTACCAGGGAGTCAAGACCTTTCATTTGATATACTACTTGATAGGTTTCAGTTAGTTTTGAAACTTGACCTTGAAGTTTTCCTCATATGACCTTATTTTCCTGACCAAGTTCAAAGTCAATCATGAAATTGACATATACGCTCGATTGCTATGTCGCTTCTGAATGATATGGTTTGAATTTCATGAACCTACAACAATTCAAATGGATGTTATTACCGGAAACGTGTTTTTTTTGGGATTTTGATGACCTTGACCTTGACCTTTGACCTTTGTACTTTAATTACTAGAGGTCATTACTGTCAATATGCACATCAAGTTTTAAGAGATTCCATAAAGTATTGACGATGTTATGGCCTTTTGAAATTTCGGAAATTTGACGTTTATGACGTCATTGTGACGTCAGTGTACGTCGCAGAGCCGAAAATAAGGTATCACTGCAATCAGGGGGTCAAGACCTTTCCAACGATATACTACTCGATATGATTCGCTGACCTTCGTACTTGACCTTGACATTCACCTCATGGCGAACTTCTCAAGGTCAAGGTCAAATCTCAAGGTCAAGGTCACAGAAGATAGAACTCGAGTTTATCTACAATATGAACTTGGTTTGAAGTCTCTATAACGAATAGAACCGGAGTTATGGCCACTTATGTGTTTTTACCATTTTGCATGACCTTGACCTTGACCTTTGATCTAGAATCACCAAAAACGTGCAGTCGCGAACCATCGTCCTAGAAAATATGCACACCAAGTTTGGAGGGAATTAGGAGAAAATTGTGGACGCTAGAGGGGGCACAAACAAACAAACAAACAAACAAACAAACAAACACACAAACCGACAAACCAACCGACCAACATACTTGCCGGAATTTAAAATTCCGGCAAGTAATGAAATCGCTCGCTGCTGCTGACTTGACGGCTGAAAGCCTTCGCTGGTACAGCGAGTACTTGCCGGAATGGAAAAAAAAGAACTTTGACCTTGAGCTGTATTGTCAAGGTCAAATGACACGATCAAGGTCCCTCAAGGGAGGGCCTTTAATATGCTACAATATTTTCTAGATCAAATTGTTTTCAATGATTAGTTCTGAAGTTATAGTTTTGACCTTTTCCATGACCTTGGCCTTTGACCTAAAATCACCAAAAGTGTGTGGTCGCGAGCAATGACACTACAGGATATGCACACTTACTTTGAAAGAAATCCAGCGAGAATTGTGGACGCTAGAGGGCGAAAAAAAAACAAATGAGTTTCTTTGAAATTTCACCATATTTGTTCATTAAAACATGTCATTATGACGTTGTATGACGTCAGATTTCGAAAATAAAAACATATTTGGAAAGTACTTCCAAAGACTTTCGAACAAGCTACTACTCGATATATTCGCAAAAGGTCAAGGTCAAGGTCATTTTTGAGGTCAACTTTGACCTCAGGCATCAAGGTCAAAAGTCACACTCAAAGTCATCTAAGAGAGGCCTTTTGATATGCTATAATATGTTCCTAGTTTGAACTCTCTATGACAAATTTTACTAAAGTTATGGTCATTTATGTAATTTTGACCTTTTCCTTGACCTTAACCTTGACCTTTGGCCTCACGTCACGAAAATTGTGCATCGCCTGTGCATGAATATATATATTATACTTGTATAATTGTATCACAATCAAACAAAATTTGTGGACACTATGACTGTTTGAAATTTTGAAAAATTAACGTTTATGATGTCACTGACTATTCGTCTACCCCAAATTTGTGTATTGCGGAACTACGTTTATGACGTCATACGAAAAGTTAATCATGGCGTGGGACAATACCACTATAACCTGCATTGATCAGAATAGAAAGAACTTTCCAATGGTGTAATCCGTTCCACTCAATGATTGATGCTTACAGAGATACAGCCGTATTTTGAAAATTGACGTTTGACGTTATGACGTCATTGTCGTTCTATGTAGCGTGTTGAATCTTGGTTACTGGTTGGGTATTAGTATTCCACATACGTTCTCAAAACTACATTCAAATAGCTTCAAATTTGAGTGCAATATGGATACTTGAAAGTTTGCTGAAAAGTATGACTGGCCTACGTTTATGACGTCATACCGTAAAATTGTTCACGACGGAAATAAACCACACATGGCCTAACTTAAGCAGAAATAGGCAAGTTTCCGACGGTGTAATTAGTTCCACTCTAGGATAAATACTTACCGAGATACAACCTTATATCGAAAATTGATGATTGACGTCATGACGTCATTGTCGTTGAACGTAACGTGTTGAAAATTGGTGTATGGCTGGATATTAATATTCCATATACGTCCTCATGATAACAGTTTAATATCTCCAAATTTGAGAATACTGTGGATGTTTGAAAATTTGCTGAAAAGTCGAAAAATTGGTGTGACAGGCCTTACGTTTATGACGTCATAGCGGAGAAATTGTCACGGCGGAATAGTATCGGACAGTACCTTCCTGAACCAGAATTTAACGAGCTTTCCAATGGTCCAATTCGCTTCTCTGTACAACAAATACTTTTCGATTTATAGCCCCATTTTGAAAATTGACGTTTTACGTCATGACGTCATCGACGTTGCACGTAGCGTGTTGAAACTTGGCATATGGCTGGATATTATTAATGCACAAGAGTTCTGATAATTACAGCCTGATACCTTCAAATTTGAGTGCACAGTGAATGTTTGAAAATTTGCTGAAAAGTCGAAATATTGGTATGACCGGCCTTACGTTTATGACGTCATAGCGGAAAATCTATCATGGCGGAAAAGTTTCGGACAGCACTCATCTAAACCAGAATTCAACGAGCTTTCCAATGGTGCAATTCGCTTCTCTGTACGACAAATACTTTTCGATATATAGCCACATTTTAAAAATTGACGTTTTATGTCATGACGTCATCGACGCTGCACCTAGCGTGTTGAAACTTGATATGTGGCTGGGTATTATCATTTCACATATGTTCTGATAACTACAGTCCAATACCTTCAAATTTGAATGCACTGTGGATGTTTTGGAGTTTGCTGAAAAGTCGAAAAATTGGTATGACAGGCCTTACGTTTATGACGTCATAGCGGAAAATTTATCATAGCGGAAAAGTATCGGACAGTACCCATCTAAACCAGAATTCAACGAGCTTTCCAATGGTGCAATTCGCTTCTCTGTACGACAAATATTTTCCGATATATAGCCCCATTTCGAAAAATGACGTTTAACGTAGTGACGTCATTGACGTTCGAACAATCCAAGTAAAACTTCGCAGTTTGATGGAAGATACCATTATATATCGTTGTGCTGAATTTCAGAGGTCTGGGTCTAAATGTGACTGCTGTGTGATTTTTTGAAAATTCGCCAATGATGAGAGATGGGGATTTTTCGATTTTTCAATGATTTTTGGTGACGTCATCAATGGACCGATTTTTTCCAAAAACGTGCGGTCCCGTCCCAGGGCGGATACCTATCTATCAAAAAAGTTTCGGGATGCTAGCTCGAAAACTGTGGACGCTAGAGGGCGAACAAACAAACAGACGAGAGGCCATAGGCCACGCACTTGCCGGAATGACCTTGACTATTGAACTTGACCTCTTGTCAGGAGCTCATTGTGAGGTTATAATAGACGCCAATGTCTCAAGCATCATTCTACAATATCAGATTCGTTTGAAGTCTCTAGGACGATTAGAGTCCGGAGTTATGGTCACTTATCTGTTCTCATTGTTTTGCATGACCTTGACCTTCATCATTTGTCATCAATTCTATGTTGCAAACATACTGTGAATGGAGTTTTTGAATATGCATGATAAAATTATGTTTATATATTATGTTATATTATCACCAAACAAATTCGAATAATGAGTTTCCTTTGAAATTTTACCGATTTGTTGCCACAAAAACGTCAATTACGTCAAAACGGATATATCGATTAAGCTAAAAATAGATAGAGACCATCATAGAAAGAATCCACATCGTTTGCATCTGTTAGATCTGCAGTAAATATTATAACTTTGCACATCTGACACTCAAAAGGCCTAAATGTCAGTCTGAAATCACGTTTGACGTCATTATGACTTCAATTGACGTCCGATTCCAAAAATGACAACATATTTGGAAAGTACTCTCGAAGATCTTTCAAACGAGCTACTACTCGATATTTTTGCAAAAGGTCAAGGTCAAGGTCACTTTTGAAGTCAATTTCGACCTCAGGCGCTTGCAAAGGCTATCGGTCATACGCCTTAGGTGTAAATGCAAAAGTTGTTAGGCTAAGTGTGTGCAATACTGTGGATTTACTTTTGTGTCTTTATCTTGCTTAGTTCATGAGATATAGTGACCTACATGGTTTTCACTTCCGGGTCAATATTGACCTTGACTTTCGACCTTCGACCTTGAAATTTCGTGGAACCAAAGAAATTATCCTTGGCAATATACAGGTTTATCATTAGATTTTTACGCACATTATTGACGCTTTTGTTAGCATGGACAGCTTGAAACATGCAATTTCGCTTATAATGGGAGTGATTTCGTTGCCATAGAAACGTCAATTACGTCATAACGGATAGACCGATTGCGCTAAAAATTGATATTGACCATAAGGGAACGGTCATACATCGTTTCCAAGCATCAGATCGAAAATCGGAGGAGGTGACCTCCAAGGTCAAATATTCGACCTCAGGCGAACTTCTCAAGGTCAAGGTCAAAGGTCAAGGTCAAGGTCACAAAAGATAGAACTCGAGTATATCTACAATATGCACTTAATTTGAAGTCTCTACGACAATTAGAACCGGAGCTATGGGCACTTATGTGTTTTCGACATTTTGGGTGACCTTGACCTTTACCTTTGACCTAGATTCACCAAAATAGTGCGGTGCCTGCCCTGTAACCTACAGATGTTGAGTATGTAATATGAACGGATTCGACCTAGAACTGTGGACGCTAGAGTGCGAACAAACACACAAACAAACGAGAGCCCCTAGGGCACCCACTTGCCGGAACGCATACTCATGATACTTGACAGGTTTCAATGAATTTGAAATTTCCAACTGTATCCTATTCAATATGATGCACTGATGTTTCCAACTGTATCCTATTCAATATGGTGCACTGAACTTTGTACTCGACCTTGATATTGACTTGTGGCGAACCTCTCTAGGTAAAGGTCAAAGGTCACATTCAAGGTCACTCATGAAAGGCCTTTTAATATGCCACAATATGGTCTTAGTTTGAACTCTCTGCGACGATTAGTTCCGAAGTTATGGCCATTTATGTGATTTTGACCTTTCTCTTGACCTTGGCCTCGACCTTTGACCTTGAGTCACGAAAATTGTGCATTGTCTGTGTATGAAGACATATATTTTACCTGTATAATTCCATCAGAATCGAACGAGGTTTGTGGACACTATGACCATTTGAATGTTCGAAAAAATTACGTTTATGACGTCACTGTGACGTCAACAAACGTCACATCTCAAAACTGATGAGAAAGTATGTACCAGGGAGACAAGGCCTTTCATTTGATATACTACTTGATAGGTTTCAGTTAGTTTTGAAATTTGACCTTGAAGTTTTCCTCATATGACCTTATTTTCCTGACCAAGTTCAAGGTCAATCATGAAATTGACATATACGCTCGATTGCTATGTCTCTTCTGAATGATATGGTTCGAATTTCATGAACCTACAACAATTCAAATGGATGTTATTACCGGAAACGTGTTTTTCTGGGATTTCGATGACCTTGACCTTGACCTTTGACCTTTGTACTTTAGTTACTAGAGGTCATTACTGTCAATATGCACATCAAGTTTTAAGAGATTCCATACAGTATTGACGATGTTATGGCCTTTTGAAATTTCGGAAATTTGACGTTTATGACGTCATTGTGACGTCAGTGTACGTCGCAGCGCCGAAAATAAGGTATCACTGCAATCAGGGGGTCAAGACCTTTCCAACGATATACTACTCGATATGATTCGCTGACCTTCGTACTTGACCTTGACATTCACCTCATGGCGAACTCTGAAGGTCAAGGTCAAATGTCAAGGTCAAGGTCACAGAAGATAGAACTCGATGTTATCTACAATATGAACTTAATTTGAAGTCTCTAGAACCATTAGAACCGAAGTTCTGGCCACTTATGTGTTTACGACGTTTTGCTTGACCTTGACCTCGACCTTTGACCTAGACACTCCAAAATAAGACGTTTTTTGGCCATTATCCTAGAGAATATGCACACGAATTTTTGAAGAATTCGGTGAAGAATTGTGGACGCTAGAGCGCGCACAAACAAACAAACAAACACACACACAAATCCACAAACCAACCGACCAACATACTAGAGACTTCGGAAATTTAAATTCCGGCAAGTAACAAATCCACAAACACATCCATCCACAAACAGAGTAACATACTTGCCGAAATCGGAGATTCCGGCAAGTAACAAACACACAAACCAACCGACCAATATACTTGCCGAAATCGAAGATTCCGGCAAGTAACAAACGAGAGGCCATAGGCCACACACTTGCCGGACTAAGTACGCAATTATGACGTCATTTGTCGTCAATTCTATACTGCTAACTTACTGTGAATGGAGTTTTTAAATATGCATGATATAATCGTGTTTATATATGTTATGTTATAACCTTTACAGGACGACACCACATCGTTTGCATATGCTAAATATGCAGTAAATGTTATAACTTTGCACATCTGACACTCAAAAGGCCAAAATGTCAGTCTGAAATCACATTTGACGTCATTATGACGTCAATTGACGTCCGATTCCGAAAATGACAACATATTTGGAAAGTACTCTCGAAGGCCTTTCAAACGAGCTACTACTCGATATTTTTGCAAAAGGTCAAGGTCAAGGTCATTTTTGAGGTCAACTTCGACCTCAGGCGCTTGCAAAGGCTATCGGTCATACGCCTTAGGTGTAAATGCAAAAGTTGTTAGGCTAAGTGAGTGCAATACTGTGGATTTACTTTCGTGTCTCTATATATATCTTGCTTACTTCCTGAGATATAGTGACCCACATGGTTTTCACTTGCAGGTCAATATTGACCTTGACTTTCGACCCTTGACCTTGAAATTTTCTGGAACAAAAGAACTTATCCTTGACTATAAAATGTTGTATTATCAGATTTTTACGCACATTATTGACGCTTTTATCAGCATCGACAACTTGAAACATGCAATTTCGCTTATAATGGGGCCGATTTCGTTGCCATAGAAACGTCAATTACGTCATAACGAATTGGCGATCGGGCTAAAAATTGACATTGAGCATGAGGGACCGGTCCCACATCGTTTCCAAGCATCAGATCGAAAATCGGAGGAGGTGACCTCCAAGGTCAAGTATTCGACCTCAGGCGAACTTCTCAAGGTCAAGGTCAAAGGTCAAGGTCAAGGTCACAGAAGATAGAACTCGAGTTTATCTACAATATGAACTTAATTTGAAGTCTCTAGGACCATTAGAACCGAAGTTATGGCCACTTATGTGTTTTCGACGTTTTGCTTGACCTTGACCTTGACCTTTGACCTAGACACACCAAAATAGGACGTTTTCTGGCCGGTATTCTACAGATTCTGCACACGAATTTTGGAAGCTTTTAATCAAGAACTGTGGACGCTAGAGTGCGAACAAACACACAAACAAACACATCCATCCACCAACCGATCAACATACTTGCCGAAATCTTTAGATTCCGGAAAGTAACAAACAAACACACAAACACATCCACGAACAGAGCAACATACTTGCCGAAATCTTTAGATTCCGGCAAGTAACGAGAGGCCATAGGCCACACACTTGCCGGAATGGGGTTCCCTGTTTGCCACGGTTTATGAAATATAAATCATATTCGATTTTCAATAAGATCACGCCGTTCTGTCCCATATGGGCTAACGAATTTATGTAGCCCACACGATTATTTTCAAGAAAATCAATTGCGAATTGTGGGCGGAACTCCCATTCATTGTGAGATTTGACGTACCGGGAACCAGGAGTATAGGCCTGTTGATTGTAGGTGTCAGAATTTGTTCACACTGTATGTTCGGTGCCCGTTTGATGGAAAATTATGACTACTCAGTGGGAAGTGGGCAAAATGCTATCACCTAGAATTTTGTTCTGTTCCCGCAGGACGAATTGACTGCTCTCACAGGGGGTGAAATCTAGAATGTATTTTTGGTGTAGGCATATTTCTTGTCAAAACAAGCAAACTAGACGCTTGGATAATAGTGGAATGATATGTCTATGAAATTCTATTAAGTTAGGATTCTTGAACAATCTTATAGAAAGGGCCCGACACATTTCTATTTTCCGTGCAGATAACATCATCAATTAAAGATTTTATGACACATGTCTGATCTCATGCTCCTACGTGTAACAAACATGTGGCTCTCAGAGAGCCTTATCGATTATACAGTGTGGTGTTGCCTTGACAACGATGGGTCATCACTGCCTGGAGAAAGAGTCGGTTCAAAATCTGGTAACTGCATTAGGATTCATCCCATGATGCATGAATACGCGACTACTAGCTACTACTTAGCCGTCGAAACAAGTACTCAGCAGTGATGCAGTGGCCATCTTTCGGTAGGCAAACCTTTTTGTTTTGGTCACAAACTTTGGGTAAATATGCCTTGATTATGTCGCATGTGGCATTTATACAAACACAGTATGGGTGCGTAAGTATTATAGATCATGTTTCTATGTTGGAACTTGGAGTTTGAAGGTTTTAAAGCATATTAATATTGAAAAATGTTGCCAGCCCCGCGGCCGGCAATCGGTAATTTTTTGACCGCATCCGGTGTATAGTCTAGACTAGCGGAGCGCGAGCAGCGGCTGACTCCACCAATTCTCCACCCCACCCCCCCACCCCCCCGCATCACATTGGGCTGCAGAGCACACGCGAAGCCTGTCGGGTCGAGGTGTCTTTGAGCTAGATTATCAGACCTACAGCTGAAATATTAATTTTTGTGAATACTAAAGTCAACGTCAATCAACTGTGACCCACTGTTACAGACTGTTTTTTCGCGATAATTTCCCAAATTTTTAAGTACAGCGTTCGTTCATCATGCTTATAGCGTGTTTTGAGAAATGATAAGGAAAAATATTAGTCACTACATAGCGGGAGCAGCAGTGATCGCGCACCCTAGTGTATGAAACCGACTCTGTGATGACTTCACTCAATCACTTGAAACTTTTATTGTTAGAATTTGAAAGTAGATTAAATTGTGTATATTAGTGTATATTAGTTTTTTCAGGTCACTTTTCCAGGTTTTTCTGCTGCTGTTTCGTGCGTGTCGCGTGAGTTCTTGCTTGACTGGCCTTGTTGAAGCACTCTCTAAATTGTTTGCTATCATTGTCATCTCACATTTATAGAAACCTAAAATTAACAAATGTGTATGGTTATAATACATGTTTCTTATGGTGACCTCATTAAGCAATTCTGACCAAGTATAATTTTAATGAAGTATAAGTAAGTAGGATTATAATTTTATGTTATCCAGTACTAAGGTATAACCATTATAAACCAGTTGTTAACCGGTAATAGTGATGATGAAAACATATCTTGTCTCATTGTTGCAGGAGTTCCAGTCTCTTAGCCTGCTGTCTGACTACAGTCCTGGTCCACCCAGTCCGACTACAGTCCTGTGAGCATATTTCCAGTTTCTCTGTTGTAAGATACCTTTCTCAAATTTACTGTTTGTAGTAGAACTGTGTTGTGGGAATTGTTCACACGAAAAATCTTCTTACAATAGAGTGAATATCATAAAATGTTTGTATGGAGCACCGTCAATATTTTCAGCATTATCTTGGACAGTTTAAGCAATTTTAATTTCAATAAAGTTCATATAAGTAAGTGCCATTATCATTGTATCATGTTACCCTTACTAAGTTATAACCAATTATTATGGTGATGATGAAAGCATATCTTGTTTCATTGTTGCAGGAGCCAGCCTTAGCTTCCAGTCTGACTACAGTCCTGATCCTTCCCAGTCCGACTACAGTCCTGGAGGCAGATTGTTCGGCTGTCGAAAGATACCGTTTTCTCACTTGCTGTAGGTGTTAAAAATGTGTTGACCCTTTCACTATGAATTGGAAATTTTAACTCAATTTTTTTTAGGAAAGTACAGCCACCATTACACGTTGTAGATTTTGTTTTACTTTTGACAGATCTATTAGTGTATTTATCAAACTGTATACAATTTTAGATAAATTAAAAATTTGCATATAGGAATAATATTCATTGTATTTCTGATCCATACTACAAACATAACTGTTCTAGTACCTAATTTGTCCAAAATCTCCTGTGGCAGTTAAAGGTTAAAGGTAGTGTCAACCATGTACGATAATTGTCCCATTACATAGAGCTACAGAGAAGCAGCTTGGCTTTTACATAACTAGATTAGTTTTCGAGATATACACATGTTAGTGTCTGGAACCAGGTTTGAAGGTTTGCAGCTCAGTAAAGTCAGCTTAAGTCAATTTATTTTTTCGAGTGATCATGTTTCGTGCAATATCAAGCATGCGAAAGAGGTAAAAATCAGAGAGTTCAACTCGTGAAAATTTGGAAGTTTCCAGTTGCAGTTGTTCCCCATTGCTAGGGACACTGCTAAATTTTGACGGAAACATTGTCAACGGTTGATTTTCCAATCAGCTGCCGGGATTCTATTATCCAATGATTGGTTAAATACATCAACTCAAATATACTGTAATTTGCAAAGCTAAATAAAAGCATCTTGCTACATGGTTCGCGCCATGAACACTTCTTATAATAGTTAATAAGGTACCAGATATCAGTCTGAAATCAGCATATCTCGAGGACAATTCGATCGAGAACAACATCTGTGCAATACAGTGGTCCCCCTCAGATAAGACCCCCCTCAAGAAAGACTTCCCCCTCTGTAAAGACTTTTTCTTGTGGCACTAGAATGACTTTAACATGTGAATGAACCCCTCTAATAAGACTTCCCCTCATATGAGACCTTAATTTTGTGGCAGAAGGGCAGGTCTTATCTGAGGGGGACCACTGTACTGCAATAATCTTACATGTTAGACCCTACCTTTAAGGAAAATATTTGGACAATAAAGTCTTGCTACAGTTAAGAACTAATTATAAATGTGTGTACGGAACTCAGTATTTTCAGTTTTTTGGCAGTATCTCGAACACAAGTTTGATTGAGTTACTATACTGTGAACCCCCTACACTTGCCTTACTTTGGAAACATTTGCCTTACTTTGGAAACACTTGCCTTACTTTGGAAACACTTGCCTTACTTTGGAAACACTTGCCTTAATTTGGAAACACTTTGCCTTAATTTGGAAACCCGTGCTGTCTTACTCATCCTGTTATAGTCCATCCTGTAATAGTCCATCTTTTCATGCTGATTGATCACTCATTGACCATTGTTCATTGTCTCATTTCTCGTATCATTATCACAGAAGTGGTTGATCTCTATATAGCACTACGTTGTGTGCATTTGTTCCAGTAAAAACACCACTGAACGAATTCTGATCTTGAAAAATTATAACTTCACTGAATTTTCGTGTCAAAATATTTTGCAAATCTTGGCAGTGAAGTTTTTGCTTGGTATCTGAATTCTTTTGTGATACAGACACCAAGATTGTTCCATTTAATCTGTTGACAAGATTGAATTGAACTACAAATTTATAGTTATCTGGGAAGTCTGAATTTATAAAATTGTGTGAATTATTCAAGTACAAAATTGTTCGAATTATTCAACGGTGTATCTAAATCGGCAAAATAAAGATATAAAATATATGCCAAAAAAAATAAAAAATTTATAAAATAAATTTTATTTATTCTCAGATAATAATACAGATATATAAATATAAACTAGCCTTGTTATCTCTGTATCAAGTGGAAATATTGATATAAGCTTGCGTTGTTTTTCATTATATGTTCTATATTAGTTTGTATTTGAGTGTATAGTGCAGTAGACAACTGTGCAAAGAGCATAGCCTGCTGGCTGTCGACAAGTGATCTGCAACGCATCAGAGGGACACCAGAATACTGGAAATAATTTAGTGTATTTGTGTTGACTGTCATATTATACAGGATATTGTATTTTTGCCAATAAAAATTTGTGTTTACGTTTCGTGAGTGATCAATAGGACAACTGAATCCATTCTGATTTTAATAAACGGAGTCTTCAGACATATAGGAAGCTTTGAACATTTTTAAACTCAAATTCTTGGTCAAAAATTCATCCAACATTCGTCAGACTCTGTCCGATTTATATTACGATCATAACGTTCCATGAATATTGTAGCTGGGGACTTTTGTATATAATTTGTGAATTATCTGAATATTTGTATCTCAGATTGATTGACTACATTCACTTATAGTTTGTGCTGATAATATCTGAGAGAGTAAACAACGAACAACAACAGGAATTTGAATTGTTTATTTCTTGAATCATCTTCAAAAGTTTCTATTGATACGGATAGGAAAGTGATATTTCGTGAACTTTATTATTGTGCTCGGACCTGAATATTTATCATTTTTCAGGTTACGCTGTAGAGTACGCCTATTTTGGACTGACTGTTTTGAATTATAATCACTTCGAAGTATAAAATTGCACCAGAAAAGTAGTACAAAACCACAAGAAAAATAGTTGTTTTCTCTAACAAGTAAATACATAAAAGGAATATACTGAATTGAGCATTTGTAGTGTGGATTTTCGAGTTTGCATTACTACGTTTGCATACTTAACTCAATTTGATTTTTTTTGTCATTAAGAATATTAGAACCAATACATTTAATATAGAGCTATATTTTTAACCGGGAAAATGCCTAAACGCAAAAGTGATGCACAGCGACGGAAAGAAGCAAAGGAAAGAATGAGAGCACACAGAGAACAAGAAACAACAGAACATCACAAAAACAGACTTGAAAAAGAAAAAAAAAAGTAGATCAGGGAAACGGATTAATGAAACGCCTGAAGAGAAGCGACAGAGACTTGATGAGAAAATTGTTATCCAGAGAGATTCAAGAGAAAGAGAGACACCAAAACAGAAGCAGCAGAGACTCGACAAGCAAATTAAAATTCAGCTGGAGTCAAGAGAGAAATAGACACCAAAACAGAAGCGCCAGAGACTTGACAAGCAAATTAATACTCAGCTGGAGTCAAGAGAGAAAGAGACACCAAAACAGAAGCGGCAGAGACTCGACAAGCAAATTAATATCCAGCTAGAGTCCAGAGAGAAAGAGACACCAAAACAGAAGCAGCAGAGACTTGACAAGCAGATAATTATTCAGAGAGAGTCGAGAGAGAAAGAAACACCAACACAGAAGCGGCAAAGACTTGACAAAAAAACCGAAATCCAGAGAACGTCACGAGACAATGAATCACCCAAACAAAAGCGGCAGAGACTTAACAAGAAAATTGAAATCGAAAAAAAGGCACACGAGAATGAAACACCAGAAAAGAAGCAGCAGAGACTTGACAAGAAAAAGAACATTCAAAAAGTATTGCGAAAGAAACAAAACAGTGAAGATAAATCTGTAGTTTAGAATTTTCTTAAAAAGGTCAAAGATTCTGCCAACTACATTTGCTGTTCATGCCATCGACTACTGTACAGGATGACTGTCACTCGTCTAAATGAACAAAAATATCAGAAAGCTACCAAATCTCTGTTGAATGAAGTTTTGTCATTCCGCCTTAAGTCTTATGATGGCAATGAGTGGATTTGCAGAACATGTGACTTAACTCTAAAAAGGGGCAAGCTACCAGCACAAGCAATAATTTATCATTGGTAGAACCACCTCATGAATTACAAGACCTCAATCCACTGGAAGTAAGACTTTTGTGCCAGAGAATACCATTCATGAAGATGGTTGCTCTACCTAGAGGCAAACAACATGGAATTCATGGTCCAGCTGTGAACGTGCCTGCAAAACTGGATGCAGTGTGTCAGCTCTTGCTAAGACTGCCATCAGAGTCACAAATCTTACCTATGAAACTCAAAAGGAAACTGAAGCATTCTAGTCATTACATACATGAGCATGTACGACCTGATGTTTTGATGAATGCACTGAGATGGTTAAAACAAAACAATCCTCATTATAGCATGATACAAATAAATGATAAATGGGCTGAGGACAGTGCAAAAGATGACGCCGATCTTTGGCATGCAATGAGTTTGGACACTGAAGTAGTCTGTGACAAAAATGACGAAACGGTTGAAAAAGATGAAAATTATGGACATATGAAAGTACCTACACGTAACACAAGTGATGAAGAACCAGTTCCAGGAACATCAGTCGTCAACAGTTATGAAGTTGTATCTATATCTGACATAAGAAAGTCGAGTCGTAATGATTACGAGAAACTAGTGATGCTTGCAAGGCGAAGTAACATGAAATTATTGATGTGCCAGGAGATGGAAATTGTATGTTCTATGCAATTTGGTATCACCTCGAAAAATTAGGTACCGTATAACTGATACAAATCCAACTCTGTTGCGTTCACAAATTTCTGCATTCATGCAACGAAATCAAGACTGTTATATTGATTTCATATCCACAAGAATTGCAAGCCAAGATCCAACGAATGCTGACTCTGAACAACCCACTGCAGAAGACATGGTTATCAATGAAATGACAGATCGAGATTCACAGAGAGAAGTCCAATGGGTCAGGTATATTAGTGAACTTGAGAACGGAAACCTTTGGGGTGATAATATCATACTGCAAGCTATTGCTGACATGTACCATTTGATGGTGAACATCCATGCAACTACATCTGATGCGAAAATAGTTGTGACACCAAAGACTGGAGACAGCAATATGCCCGTGATTGATCTCGGATTGATTGCACAGTCACATTATGTGATTTTTGATCCATGCATCTCAAATGACGACGGTGCGAAATCCAATACCAATGAGATTGAAGGATGTCCCTCAAACACAGACAGTGATGATGACACACATGTCAGATAAACTAGCAGTTGAAGATGAACATGCTTTTGAAGAAGCTTCGAAAGTGCGTGGTCTGCCTCATGAAACAAGCATGGTACACGAAGACCCTGAACTACTCAACAAACTGATTAGTGTAGCACCAGCAGAAGGACAAAAACCAATGCCACTTCTGAGTGACCCTAACTTTGAAGAACTCTCGAGTCCTGACAAATACCCAGATGGCTCCAATGCAATGACAGCCGAACGCCCCTATCAACTGACCCCACGAAGATATTTTAACCAAAGAATATTAGATTTTGATGGCCGGTTCGGAGCAATTGAGTATATTCTGAGTGCACAATATGCCACGGAATGCAAGCAAGTTACGAGTGACATCAACCACTATATTTTTAGGAGAGCCAGCGGAAAGCATTACCAAGGAAAACACCTAACTGCTGGGATGGTTAAAAGTGTTGAACAAATGAAAGGTTTTGTGAAAGCAGATCATGCATATAAAATGTTGAAAAATGTACGAGGAACACCAGCTTACTTCCAGACTGTTTTTTATGATGTGTTAGCTATGGTTCGTCAGCTTGGAATACCAACATGGTTTTTCACAGTATCGGCTGCTGACATGCAATGGCCAGATGTTATTCAAACGATAGCCAGACAGTTCGGAACACATTTGAGTGACAAAGATGTGAAATAGTTGTCCTTTGTACAAAGAGCACAATGGCTAAGACGGAACCCAGTTACTGCTGCAAGACAGTTTCAGTATCGATTGGAACTTTTGTTCAAAGATGTTCTTAGGTCTAATGCTCAGCCCTTAGGAGAAATTGTTGACTATGTCATTCGTATTGAGTTTCAAGCTCGTGGTTCTCCACATGCACATACTCTGTTGTGGGTGAAAAATGCACCAAAGAAAGACATTGATTCTGATGAGGAAATTGTGTCTTTCATCGACAAGCATATCAGCTGTGAAATTCCTGAAAATGACACTGACCTCGGGGAGCTTGTGAAGAACTTACAGACACACACATCCTATTGCAAAAAAAGGGACATTGCAGATTCAACTACCCACGACCACCATGTCCACAAACAATTATCGCTAGAGAACCAGATGACCCAGAAACAGCAACATGCAAGAAAGAGAAAGCCTTAGATACTCTGAAAAAAGTGAAGGAGGTCATATGTGATGAGACGATACCAAAAGACAGTAGCCTTGCTGACATTCTAGAAAAAGCAGAATTATCCCCAGAAGAGTACATAGGAGCATTGCATGTGTCACAGAGAGGTACAAATTTGATTTTGAAGAGGCTACCAGATGAAACTTGTGTTAATGCTTACAATCCCACTGTACTGAGAGCTTGGCAGGCAAACATTGATGTGCAGTACATCTTTGATGCGTATGCTTGTGTTATGTATGTAGCAGCGTATATGACAAAAAATGAGAAAGGTATAGGAGAACTCCTCAAACAAGTATGTAAAGAGCATAAAGATCAGGAAATCAAAACTATGCTACGACGTGTGGGATCCACTTTCCTGAACAAACGTGAACTCAGTGCACAAGAAGCAGTGTACCGAATATTGTCCATGCCAATGAAAAAATTCAGCAGAGAAGTCTTGTTTGTGAACACTGATAAAAAATGTGAAAGGGCAGCAGTTTTGAAACCACAAAAAGAACTTGAAGAACTGGAGGAATCTGATGAGAATATTTTCCAAAGTAATATTATCGAAAGATATTCAACGAGACCAGACTGCATTGAAAACATGTGCCTTGCAGATTTCGCTTGTAATTACAAAGTGAGTCATGTATATCCAGACGATGCCACAGATGACAGCGTTCCTGTAATACTAGAAATCGAGGACCACATCAATGAACGAGAACAACTCCCGAAACATATCCGCTTGAAAAATTCTGGTGGTGTCATGCTGAAGCGAAAACGAGAAGCAGTTATCAGGTTTCACAAGTTCAATGTTGAAAACAACCCAAGTGACTTCTATCGATCAAAGCTGATGCTATACCTCCAGTGGAGAAACGAGGACACTGACCTGTTGGGCAATTATCCTGATTATGCATCACACTATTTTGCAGTGGAGGAGTCTATTCGTGAAAATGAAAGTAAATTCACAGAAAATTTGGAACTGATAGAACAGGCTGTAGAGAACAATGCACAATATGGACCACCAGAACATGTGTGGGCAGATATCGCACCAGGTGCTGAGCATGAAAATTTGCAAGATGTGAATGAAGGTGTTCATGTAGAGAGAGACAGACCAGGAAGATCTTGATGACAATGCTGCTATGATAGAACAGGCAGGTGTGCAACATGCTTCAGAAATTGTTGCAAGATATCAAGCAGAGTCTGAGAGAGAGATACTTGAAGATGGTGAATATCGCCGAATGGTTTGTGGACTAAATAAAAAACAAGCCGAAATTGTGTTTTTCAATAGAAAATGGTGCAAGGAAACAGTGATTGCTCTGAAACAAAACAAGCCTGTTAAACCATATTACATATTCCTAAGTGGACCCGGTGGTGTTATCCAGTCCGGTGGCTTATCCAGTCAGATACAAGGAAATTGTTTTGCATGTTACAGAAAATAAAGCCATCTGATATCACTGTACTTCTACTTGGGCCGACTGGTGTCGCTGCTTTCCAGATTGGAGGAATGACTATCCATTCTGCACTACTGCTCCAAACAAAACAATATGGATGTGATCAGCTTTCATTTGAGAAACTGAACAGTTTGCGATCAATATTCGAAAATCTTCAATTGATTATCATTGATGAGATATCGATGGTAGGATCAGACATGTTATTGGACATCCACAAAAGACTCGAAAAAATCAAAGGTGAGATGGCAGAAACAGTGTTTGGTAACGTTTCAGTCCTGGCAGTTGGAGATATGTATCAACTCCCACCCGTAAAGCAGGCTAATGTTTTTCAACCTGTGCGTGACCCAGTTGAGCGGCTCAGTGGCAACATATGGAAAGATAATTTCAGTCTGCATGAACTAGATGAGGTAATGCGACAAGAAGATGATGGTTCTTTTGCTGAAATGCTTTGTCGTGTTAGAAAAGGAAAGCACACTGCAGACGATATAGAAATGCTGAAATCACGTTCAATAACTGAGGAAGATTCAACATACCCACATGATGCATTACACGTCTTTGCATACAACAAAGATGTTGATGACATGAACATAAAAAAACTCAGGGAATTGGAGCCGAATGAAGGAATGCTTTCTTATATTCATGCATCAGATGACAAGACTGACAGTACTGGTCAACTTGAGTTAGAAAAAGTGCATACATCAACAAAACGCTCGGAAACTGCAGGATTGCACACAGTCCTGATTCTGGCAAAAGGTGCAAGGATCATGCTGACGTACAATGTGGACACAGCTGACGGTCTTGTAAATGGTGTGATCGGAACAGTGGAAAGCATTGTAAAGCACGCCAATGGAAAAGTGCAAGTGGTTCTGGTGAACTTTGACAATGACACTGTTGGGCGGAATGCAATTAGTTTGAGTCAATGGAAACAAGAATATCCAAACGCAGTTCCAATAAAGAGACATGAAGGAAAGTACGAGAAAGGGAATAAGAAAGGTGCTCAAATCGCTAGAAGACAGTTTCCGCTCACATTGGCATGGGCAGTGACTATCCACAAATGTCAAGGTCTAACAGTCGATCAAATAGTTGTCAATATGAAAGGAGCGAAGCGTTTCGGGAAAGGACAAGCATATGTGGCATTCAGTCGTGTGAAGACCTTGCAAGGTTTATTCATAGTGAATTTTGACGCTGGAGGAATAAAAGCGAATGACAAAATGGAAATTGAAATGGAAGAAATGCGTCAAAGCAAATTACCTGAAGACGAGCTAAAGTTGATGAATGTCAATAGATTTGACTGGAAAACTGTAGGACATTTGAATGTGCGATATTTCCTAAAGAAACTCCCAGACCTACTGAGTGACAGAATCAGTAGTATACTACAACTTGTTGATGTCATTTGTTCCACGGAAACATACTTGACTAATGAGCACAATATCGACTTTTTCTGTGAGAAGTACGGATACAAGGCGTTTAGACAAGATGTTCCATCTGCTGATTCACACGACGGTCTCCATGGCATTATGGTTTGTGGAAAGAATGGACTGCAAGGTAGAGATATTACGCCACGGCACACTGAGGGCATAGAATGCAAAGCGGTAGTGTTTGAAACAATTCATCTGACTATTGTTCTTGTGTACAGAAAACCTTCAATTCAATTGACAGGTTTCCTAGAAAAGTTTAGAATTGTATTAATGAAGCTGCCCCTCGACACACCAGTAATTGTGCTAGGTGACTTTAACGATGACCTGATTGACAGACGAGAAAGCAAATTAACAGATATGATGAAAGAACTAGGATTCGACCAACTTGTGACGAAACCAACTACAGACAGGGGCACATTGATCGATCACATATACTACAATAGGTGTACATTGAATGACACATTCATTGATGTGCATGACACCTATTTTTCTGATCATGACACAACATTTCTTTCAGTAAAGCTTCAATGAATCCACGCTACATGTGTAAAACTGCCAATAAAAAATTCGCCAAAATATTAACAAATAGAAGCAAATGTGCAATTATACTACTTTCTCAAATCTATAACGTTGTGATTACGAACAGAAAACTGATTTAAAATGAACACTTCGGATCGGATTCGCACATTTCAACTCTGAATTTAAATACATTCTTAAACTCCAGTTGAAATCAGAAACAAACGACACAACCAGTATATTATTTACCATGTTTAGGCTGAGTGATATTAACTGACGTATCATTAGGATCGGTAACAGAAGCATAAACAGTGGCATTACCTTGACAAGATAACTTTTGGACTTGTGACAACCATTAATTCATACACACAATTAAAATAGGAGAATTTTTAGTTGGGATCATCCTGCATACTGATCAATCTTCCAAAAAAAGATCTTTCTTCATGTCACCTGCCAAAAAAAATTCCATAAATGGCACACCTTAATACCTCGAGCTGTGTCCATGTTTTACAGTGCTAGATGTTATAAATTCCACCCTACTAACCATTCTTGTCAAATGGCACTGGACTCCTTACTATTACATAATACTCAAGTACTGTGGTCTCATACTAATTTGCTTTGAAAACTTCTGAAACATATAGCTGCAACATACAATAATGTTCTACTGGCTTTTGTCTAAATCGTTCTTGAGACGAAATATATGCCTTAGCACATTCTCAATAATTTCTTCCTGCCATTATTATAAATCACCGACTTCTGCATCAACACAACAAACTACGTGAATGTTTTGTGGATATTTCGAATACTGTCATTAAGCCTTAAATTTCGTTTCAAAATATTTAACAATAAAGTCACGAAAGGCCAGAGTCGTAGCACGTTTGTGAAACGAACGCATGGAACCATTCTTAAGCTACAGTCATTTGTACATACTATCAATTTCCATATCTCTCGTAACAACTTCTGAAACAATAGATCGAATTGTTGGGTTTCTTGAATTTACAATACGTCAGACATTTTAAAAACGCCCAGAACAGCTACTGCAATCAAACTATCTTCTATCTTTGTGTTTTGAAGAAATTTAAATTTAAAGTTGATAATATGAATGAAATAGAGGACATTTAAAAACAGGCCTAAGCATATGTCGATAACTAACATCATTCCGATTGTACTATTTTGAGACGAAAGGCAAATTACTTGTTAATGTGGCCTTTCAAAAAAGCTCTGAAAACACATCTATTCAGAGCAACATTTGGCCTCTAATTTGCTTGTACATTATCTTTTATGAATATGTCGTATCCTTGAATATCTTGTACAGCGCCATTGATTGTATTCATGTCATGAATGTGCGCTATACCAATTCGTGATAATAATAATTAATGTTGAATACAATACACATAATATGATACAACTGCGACTTAATAAGTTCGAGACAGTAAAACATTGGCTTAATGCTATAATGTATCAGTGAAGTAAATTATGGAATCTATTGGAAAATTATACAAAATATGTTGACACATTTGTAGCTTTTAAAAGTAAAAATTGCAATATGGGAACTGTCTGAATGAAATTATACATGCTGTGTCTTGTGTCATTTGAATCAGATGTGATAATGGTGTTATTTTTCTAAGTGGCCTTGCGTCTGGCGTCCGTCGGATTGATCTTTAGGACTTGCTGACGTATTCTTCTTAAATTTTGCACATATTTTGCATAACGAAGTACATTTCTCCGAGAACGTTTCTAAGCTCTATGGCTAAATGTTTTGGTGTTTGGAGGCGTTTGTGTATATTGGAATGATAGTTATAGTTTTTTTTCTGGGGTGCACAATCTGTCACTGTTCAAAGTTGTGTATGTATTGTCATTATTTCTTATGGTAGAAAGGACGTACTTGTCCACGTTTCACACCCCACTGAAGTTACTATTGTTCTCAGATATCTCACCCTGTATTCCACGTGTATTTCAGTTGGAAAATAAATTACTTATTTCTACTTGTTGTATATGTGATCTAGCTATAAAATGACAGTGAGCATCAGAGAGCCAATCCAAAGCGTCTCCAAGTATCAGAAGTGCAATAAATGATATATAATTTAACACATTTGACACCCAGAATGCCTAATTTATCAGTCAAAAACCACGTTTGACATCATAATGACGTCAGATGACATCCGATTCAAAAAATAACGTCATATCTGTAAACTACTCTCAAAGACCTTTCAAAGGAGCTCCTGATTAATATTTTCGCAAAAGGTCAAGGTCATTTTTCAAGTCAATTTCGACCTCAGGCACAAGCCAAAGCTATATATCATAGCCGTTAGGTATGATACAAACCTAATGATGATTAGCTATTTGGGGCATGGCGGATCAGTCCCACATTGATTCCAAACATCAAATCGAAAATCGGAGGAGGTGACCTTTAAGGTTAAATATTCGACCTCAGGCGAACTTCTCAAAGTCAAGGTCAAAAGTCAAGGTCAAGGTCACAGAAGATAGAACTCGAGTTTATCTACAATATGCACTTGGTTTGAATTCTCTAGGACGATCAGAATCAGAGCTATAGCCATTTACGTGTTTCTGACATTTTGCGCAACCCTGACCTTGACCTTTGACCTAGACACACCAATATAGGTTTTCTGGCTGGTATACTATAGATTGTGCACACGAATTTTGAAAGCTTGCAATCAAAAACTGTGGACGCTAGAGTGTGAAAAAAAAACCAAACAAATGGAATTTTACCGATTAGTTTCTACAAAAACGTCAATTACGTCAAAACGGGTATATCGATTGAGCTAAAAATTGATAGAGACCATCATATGATGAATCCATATCGTTTGCATGGGCTAAATATGCAGTAAATGTTATAACTTTGCACATCTGACACTCAAAAGGCCAAAATGTCAGTCTGAAATCACGTTTGACGTCATTATGACGTCAATTGACGTCCGATTCCAAAAATGACAACATATTTGGGAAGTACTCTCGAAGACCTTTCAAACGAGCTACTACTCGATATTTTTGCAAAAGGTCAAGGTCAAGGTCATTTTTGAGGTCAACTTCGACCTCAGGCGCTTGCAAAGGCTATCGGTCATACGCCTTAGGTGTAAATGCAAAAGTTGTTAGGCTAAGTGAGTGCAATGCTGTGGATTTACTTTCGTGTCTCTATCTTGCATACTTCCTGAGATATAGTGACCCACGTGGTTTTCTTTTGCAGGTCAATATTGACCTTGACTTTCGACCTTTGACCTTGAAATTTTCTGGAACAAAAGAACATATTTTTGACTATAAACTGGTGTATTATCATAGTTTTGCGCACATTATTGACGCTTTTATCAGCATCGACAGCTTGAAACATGCAATTTCGCTTATAATGGGGCCGATTTCGTTGCCATAGAAACGTCAATTACGTCATAACGAATTGGCCGATCGGGCTAAAAATTGACATTGAGCACGAGGGACCGGTTCCACATCGTTTCCAAGCATCAGATCGAAAATCGGAGGAGGTGACCTCCAAGGTCAAACATTCGACCTCGGGCGAACTTCTCAAGATCAAGGTCAAATGTCAAGGTCAAGGTCTCAGAAGATAGAACTCGAGTTTATCTACAATATGAACCTAATTTGAAGTCACTAGGACCATTAGAACCGAAGTTATGGCCACTTATGTGTTTTCAACGTTTTGCTTGACCTTGACCTTGACCTTTGACCTAGACACACCAAAATAGTGCGGTGCCTGCGCGGTATACTACAGATTCTGCACACGAATTTTGGAAGCTTTTAATCAAGAACTGTGGACGCTAGAGTGCGAACAGACAAACGAGAGGCCATAGGCCACACACTTGCCGGACTAAGTACGCAATTATGACGTCATTTGTCGTCAATTCTATACTGCTAGCTTACTGTGAATGGAGTTTTTAAAAATGCATGATATAATCGTGTTTATATATGTTATGTTATAACCAGACAAGATCATAATATCTTCAAATGCTGAGTTTCCTTTGAAATTTTACAGATTTGTTGCCACAAAAACGTCAATTACGTCAAAACAGATATATCAATTGTGCTAAAAATTGACAGAGACCATCACAGGACGACTCCACATCGTTTGCATATGCTAAATATGCAGTAAATGTTAAAACTTTGGACATCTGACACTCAAAAGGCCAAAATGTCAGTCTGAAATCACGTTTGACGTCATTATGACGTCAATTGACGTCCGATTCCGAAAATGATAACATATTTGGAAAGAACGCTCGAAGACCTTTCAAACGAGCTACTACTTGATATTTTTGCAAAAGGTCAAGGTCAAGGTCATTTTTGAGGTCAAATTTGACCTCAGGCGCTTGCAAAGGCTATCGGTCATACGCCTTAGGTGTAAAAGCAAACGTTGTTAGGCTAAGTGAGTGCAATACTGTGGATTTACTTTCGTGTCTCTATCTTGCTTACTTCCTGAGATATAGTGACCCACATGGTTTTCACTTGCAGTTGACCTTGAAATTTTCTGGAACAAAAGAACTTATCCTTGACTATAAACTGGTGTACTATCAGATTTTTACGCACATTATTGACGCTTTTATCAGCATCGACAGCTTGAAACATGCAATTTCGCTTATAATGGAGCCGATTTCGTTGCCATAGAAACGTCAATTACGTCATAACGAATTGGCCGATCGGGCTAAAAATTGACACTGAGCATGAGCGACCGGTCCCACATCGTTTCCAAGCACCAGATCGAAAATCGGAGGAGGTGACCTCCAAGGTCAAATATTCGACCTCGGGCGAACTTCTCAAGGTCAAGGTCAAAGGCCAAGGTCAAGGTCTCAGAAGATAGAACTCGAGTTTATCTACAATATGAACTTAATTTGAAGTCTCTAGGACCACTAGAACCGAAGTTATGGCCACTTATGTGTTTTCGACATTTTGCTTGACCTTGACCTTGACCTTTGACCTAGACACACCAAAATAGGAAGTTTTCTGGCCGGTATACTACAGATTCTGCAGACGAATTTTGGAAGCTTTTAATCAAGAACTGTGGACGCTAGAGTGCGAACAAACACACAAACAAACAAACGAGAGGCCATAGGCCACACACTTGCCGGAATGAGTACGTATTTATGACGTCATTTGTCGTCAATTCTACACTGCAAACTTGCTGTGAATGGAGTTTTTGAATATGCATGATAAAATCGTTTTCATATATGTCATATACCCGGACAAGATCATAATATCTTGAAATGATGAGTTTCCTTTGAAATTTTGCCAATTTGTTGCCACAAAAACGTCAACTACGTCCAAACGGATATACCGATTGAGCTAAAAATTGACAGAAGCCATCACAGGACGACTCCACATCGTTTGCATATGCTAGATCTGCAGTATATGTTATAACTTTGCACATCTGACACTCAAAAGGCCTAAATGTCAGTCTGAAATCATATTTGACGTCATTATGACGTCAATTGACGTCCGATTCCAAAAATAACAACATATTTGGAAAGTACTCTCGAAGACCTTTCAAACGAGCTACTACTCGATATTTTTGCAAAAAGTCAAGGTCAAGGTCATTTTTGAGGTCAATTTCGACCTCAGGCGCTTGCAAAGGCTATCGGTCATACGCCTTAGGTGTAAATGCAAAAGTTGTTAGGCTAAGTGAGTGCAATAATGTGGATTTACTTTCGTGTCTCTATCTTGCTTACTTCCTGAGATATAGTGACCCAAATGGTTTTCACTTGCAGGTCAATATTGACCTTGACTTTCGACCTTCGACCTTGAAATTTTCTGGAACAAAAGAACTTATCCTTGACTATAAACTGGTGTATTATCAGATTTTTACGCACATTATTGACGCTTTTATCAGCATCGACAGCTTGAAACATGCAATTTCGCTTATGATGGGACCGATTTCGTTGCCATAGAAACGTCAATTACGTCATAACGGATTGACCGATCGCGCTAAAAATTGATATTGACCATGAGGAACTGGTCCCACATCGTTTCCAAGCATCAGACCGAAAATCGGAGGAGGTGACCTCCAAGGTCAAATATTCGACCTCGGGCGAACTTCTCAAGGTCAAGGTCAAAGGTCAAGGTCAAGGTCATAAAAGATAGAACTCGAGTTTATCTACAATATGAACTTGGTTTGAAGTCTCTAGGACGATTAGAACCGGAGTTATGGCCCCTTATGTGTTTTCGACGTTTTGCCTGACCTTGACCTTGACTTTTGACCTAGAAACACCAAAATAGTGCGGTGCCTGCCCAGTAACCTACAGATATTGAGTATGTAATATGAACCGATTCGACCCAGAACTGTGGACGCTAGAGTGCAAACAAACACACAAATATACAAACGAGAAAACGCTGCAAGCAGCCTTGGCGAAATGCAGCGTCTTTTTTGCGTTTTAGATTTTAGCATTTTGACAGATTTGATGATATTTGCCATAAAACTAGATAACAGCATTACAATGAGATTACATCAGCGCTGTTCACAATTGTCTGAGCTGATGTTGCTCAAATACTTGAAAATTGAGCTGGACACACTTCAGATTTGATGACTTCTTGAGCGATACTTCAGACATTAATTGCAATATACAGTTGTTGTTTTTTATCACTGCTCCGCAGTGACACTTGGCGAAATCCAACTGTGAAAAACTAATTGAAATTTTAATTTTGAAATGTCATTGAGGAGCAGTTTGTGTTGTAAACAAAAACTGTATTGGTGGGACAATTACACTTACTAAATGCGTTATTGGTGTCTGATAGATGTAGTTTGATCATGACAGTTACCATAGTATTGACACTATGAAAAAGTCTGACACCTTAAAATTGATTGGATTTTTCGATTTTGTAGTTACTACTTGTAACGTTGGTGGCAATTGTGTAATTCAACTGTGCCAATAACTCAAAAGTATTCACGGCATGTCAACTTGATAGCAGTATAATTTATTTTACACTGAAACGGCCTGAGAACTGAACAATGGGCATCCTGAACCAATTTGCTTGAAAATAATTCTACTTTCGGTTTTGTGTAGTTTGACACCACAGGTGTAATCTGATACCAAACCACACCTAGTATATAAAAAAATTTCCTTCCGGTTTGGTGTAATTTGACACAACAGCTGCATTCTGATACCAAACCTCACCTATTATATTGAAAATTCGCCCTTTGGGTCCCAAAATAACGTCCTTTTTGCTCTACGATCAATATTTAATGAGATATGGAGGTTTTTGTGGGAAGTGAGTGATAATAGGGGAAAGTATCACTTTTGGGCCTTGAAAGACACCAAATTGGCTTAATAACTCATTCTTGGGCATCCTGAGCCCATTTGCTTGAAAAATAATTCTACTTCCGGTTTGGTGTAATTTGACACCACAGGTGTAATCTGATAACAAACCACACTTAGTTTAATGCCAATTAGCCCTATGGGTCCGAAAATAACGTCTTTTTTGCTCTACGAGCAATATTTACTGAGATATGGAGGTTTTCATGGGAAGTGAGTGATAATAGGGGAAAGTATCACTTTTCGGCATTGAAAGACACCAAACTGGCTTAATAACTGATCCTTGGGCATCCTGAGACCATTTGCTTGAAAAATAATTCTACTTCCGGTTTGGTCTAATTTGACACCACAGGTGTAATCTGATACCAAACCACACCTAATATAATGCCAATTAGCCCTATGGGTCCTAAAATAACGTCCTTTTTGCTCTACGATCTATATTTACGGAGATATGGAGGTTTTTATGGAAAGTGGGTGATAATAGGGGAAAATATCAATTTTTGGCCTTGAAACACACCAAAATGGCCTAATAACTGATCCTTGGGCATCCTGAGCCCATTTGCTTGAAAAATAATTCTACTTCCGGTTTGGTGTGGAATGACGTCATCATAGTGAAATACATGCTGATTTGCATAATCTATGATTTTTATATATTATACCTATGTGACTGATCCGAAAATAACGTTATTTTTGCTCTATCTGCAATAGTTTTTGAGATATGGACGTTTTAAGTTCATCATAGGCTTAAATGGCAGACGATTTTCAAAACGTTCCTGTGACCTTGACCTCTGACCTACGACCTTGAAAAACAATGCAGAATCTAAGAATTTGGATGTGCATGTGTGGTCAAAATTTCACAAAAATCGGACGAAAATTGCGCTCCCTAGAGGGCGAACAGACAAACAAACGAGAGCCCATAGGGCACACACTTGCCAGAACCAAAATATATGTCATATGCCAATGACATGACACATGGAATCGAACAAATTGACGAAACTTTCTTCCCTACTTACTACATTTACTTACTTACTTTACTTCATTTTACTCCATAAACTACTCATACTGTCATTATTACCTCATTGAACGTCAAAGCGCCAAAAATAAGACATCACTGGACTCAGGAGACCAAGAACTTCCTAATGATATACTACTTGATATAGTGCACTGAACTTCGTACCTGACCTTGACATTGACCTCTTGTCAAACTCTCAAGGTCAAGGTCAAATGTCAAGGTCGAGGTCACAGACAATAGAACTCAAGTTTATCTACAATATGCACTTGGTTTAAAGTCCACAATGAAAATTGCAGAGTATTAATATTTCACGTGTTGTCAGAATTACAGTCGAATAGCTTCAAATTTGAGTGCAATGTGGATGCTTGAAAGTTTGCTAAAAAGTATGATTGGCCTTACGTTTATGACATCATATCGAAAAAAATTATGATGGGGCAAACACCACACGTGGCCTACATAAAGCAGAATTGAACGAGCTTTCCGACGGTGTAATCTGTTCCACTCTAGGATGAATACTTACAGAGATACAACCTTAGTTCGAAAGTTGACGTCATGACGTCATTGTCGTTACACGTAACGTCTTGAAACTCAGTAGATGGCTTGGTATTAATATTCCACATATGTCCTTATGATCACAGTCCAATAGCTTCAAATTTGAGTGCACTGTGGATGTTTGAAAGTTTGCTGAAAAGTCGAAAAATTTATATGACAGGCATTACGTTTATGACGTCATATCGGGAAATCTGTCATGGCGGAAAAGTATTGGACAATGCTCTTCTAAACCAGAATACAACGAGCTTTCCAACGGTGCAAGCTGCTTCTCTGTACGACAAATACTCTCCGATATATATTTTGAAAATTGACGTTTTACGTCATGACGTCATATATGTTGCATGTAGCGTGTTGAAACTCGTAATATAGCTGAGAATTGATATTCCACATACGTTCTCACAATGACAGTCCAATATCTTCAAATGTGAGTGCGATGCAGATGTTTGAAAGTTCCCTGGAAAGTCGAAAAATTGGTACGATAGGCCTCACGTTTGTGACGTCATAGTGGAAAATCTATCATGGCGAAAAACTATCGGAGAGTAACCCCCTAAATGAAAATTCAACGAGCTTTCCAAGGGTGCAATCCGCTTCTCTGTACGACAAATACTTTCTGATATATAACGCTATTTCCAAAATTGACGTTTTACGTCGTGACGTCATTGACGTTCAACCGATCCAAGTAAAATTTTGCAATTTGATGGACAATATCAACATATATTCAGGAATTGAATTTCAGAGGAACTGCTATAAAATTGACTGCTGTGTGAATTTTTCAAAATTTGCCCCTTGCTAAAGATAGGGATTTTACGAGTTTTCAAGAATTTTTAGTGACGTTATCAATGAACTGACTTTCTTCAAAAACGTGCAGTGCCATTACAGGGCAGATAGCTATACATCAAAAAAGTTTGGGGATGCTAGCGCAAAAATTGTGGACGCTAGAGTGCGAAAAGACAAAAGAGTGAAGCATGCAATTTTGCTTATGATGGGAGCGATTTTGTTGCCACGCATATCTGGTGCATGCACAGGATCTTTGGTCCTGAGACAAATTACTGCTAAAAACCGGGAATGGGGCTGATCCCTCCGCCGGTTCGTCACCCCCAAAATTTCTGATATAAAGTGGCCTGTCGCTTGACACAGAATGTATTTAGACATGAGTTTTAGACTTTATCATACCAGTTGGACACCTCTGAGTCAAAAAACAAAAGAAATGTTGTTTGAGATGTGCACTTGGATACATATATGATATACTGTACTACTACGCAACCGAGTGTGTATATTTAGAAGGGGACATTTCCACAGGGGGTAATCGTTTCTACAGCTCATTAGCATCTGATCGGAATGAGAATCAAATTCACCCCACTGCTCTTTCTACTTTGATATCTTGGCGAGTTTTCAATTTATTCCAAATGTGAAAAGTGGACCATAAACTAGAAATAACACTGCAACTGACTGCATGAAAAGATTTAGAATTGAATGTTCAGTAAAATTTTTAAAATTGGAGCCATGAAAACATAAAAAATATCTGTAAAATCCAAAATCCTCATAGAGTCCTGATTAAGTTTCGTCAGATTATAGACAAAGTTCGAGGTCAATCATGGAATGACATATTTGTCTGATTGATATACCTCTTCTGAATGATATGGTTCAAATTTCATGAGCCCACGATGATTCAAACGGATGTTATTACAGAAAACGTGTTTTTCTGAGATTTCTATGACCTTGACCTTGACCTTTGACCTTTGTACTTGAGTTCGTAGAGGTCAATGCTGTCAAAATGCATATCAAATTTCAAGGGATTCCATACACTATTGACGATGTTATGACCCTTTGAAATTCCGGACTTTCGACGTTTAATACGTCATTGTGACGTCAGTTTACGTCGCAGCGCAAAAAATAAGATATCACTGGAATCAGGGGCTCAAGACCTTTCCAACGATGTACTACTTGATATGCTGCGCCGACCTTCGTACTTGACCTTGACTTCGACCTCAGGCGAACTTCTCAAGGTTAAGGTCAAATGTCGAGATCAAGGTCACAGAAGATAGAACTCGAGTTTATCTACAATATGAACTTGATTTGAAATCTCTAGGACCATTAGAACCGAAGTTATGACCACTTATGTGTTTTCAACGTTTTGCGTGACCTTGACCTTGACCTTTGACCTAGACACACCAAAATAGGACGTTTTCAGGCCAGTATCCTACAGATTATGCACACGAATTTTAAAATGTTTCGATCACGAATTGTGGACGCTAGAGAGGGCACAGACAAACACCGCCTCAAACAAACAAACTCGTAAACAAACCAACCGACCAACATACTTGCCAAAATCGAAGATTCTGGCAAGTAATAAATTTCTGATATAAAGTGGCCTGTCGCTTGACACAGAATGTATTTAGACATGAGTTTTAGACTTTATCATACCAGTTGGACACCTCTGAGTCAAAAAACAAAAGAAATGTTGTTTGAGATGTGCACTTGGATACATATATGATATACTGTACTACTACGCAACCGAGTGTGTATATTTAGAAGGGGACATTTCCACAGGGGGTAATCGTTTCTACAGCTCATTAGCATCTGATCGGAATGAGAATCAAATTCACCCCACTGCTCTTTCTACTTTGATATCTTGGCGAGTTTTCAATTTATTCCAAATGTGAAAAGTGGACCATAAACTAGAAATAACACTGCAACTGACTGCATGAAAAGATTTAGAATTGAATGTTCAGTAAAATTTTTAAAATTGGAGCCATGAAAACATAAAAAATATCTGTAAAATCCAAAATCCTCATAGAGTCCTGATTAAGTTTCGTCAGATTATAGACAAAGTTCGAGGTCAATCATGGAATGACATATTTGTCTGATTGATATACCTCTTCTGAATGATATGGTTCAAATTTCATGAGCCCACGATGATTCAAACGGATGTTATTACAGAAAACGTGTTTTTCTGAGATTTCTATGACCTTGACCTTGACCTTTGACCTTTGTACTTGAGTTCGTAGAGGTCAATGCTGTCAAAATGCATATCAAATTTCAAGGGATTCCATACACTATTGACGATGTTATGACCCTTTGAAATTCCGGACTTTCGACGTTTAATACGTCATTGTGACGTCAGTTTACGTCGCAGCGCAAAAAATAAGATATCACTGGAATCAGGGGCTCAAGACCTTTCCAACGATGTACTACTTGATATGCTGCGCCGACCTTCGTACTTGACCTTGACTTCGACCTCAGGCGAACTTCTCAAGGTTAAGGTCAAATGTCGAGATCAAGGTCACAGAAGATAGAACTCGAGTTTATCTACAATATGAACTTGATTTGAAATCTCTAGGACCATTAGAACCGAAGTTATGACCACTTATGTGTTTTCAACGTTTTGCGTGACCTTGACCTTGACCTTTGACCTAGACACACCAAAATAGGACGTTTTCAGGCCAGTATCCTACAGATTATGCACACGAATTTTAAAATGTTTCGATCACGAATTGTGGACGCTAGAGAGGGCACAGACAAACACCGCCTCAAACAAACAAACTCGTAAACAAACCAACCGACCAACATACTTGCCAAAATCGAAGATTCTGGCAAGTAATAAATTTCTGATATAAAGTGGCCTGTCGCTTGACACAGAATGTATTTAGACATGAGTTTTAGACTTTATCATACCAGTTGGACACCTCTGAGTCAAAAAACAAAAGAAATGTTGTTTGAGATGTGCACTTGGATACATATATGATATACTGTACTACTACGCAACCGAGTGTGTATATTTAGAAGGGGACATTTCCACAGGGGGTAATCGTTTCTACAGCTCATTAGCATCTGATCGGAATGAGAATCAAATTCACCCCACTGCTCTTTCTACTTTGATATCTTGGCGAGTTTTCAATTTATTCCAAATGTGAAAAGTGGACCATAAACTAGAAATAACACTGCAACTGACTGCATGAAAAGATTTAGAATTGAATGTTCAGTAAAATTTTTAAAATTGGAGCCATGAAAACATAAAAAATATCTGTAATATCCAAAATCCTCATAGAGTCCTGATTAAGTTTCGTCAGATTATAGACAAAGTTCGAGGTCAATCATGAAATGACATATTTGTCTGATGGATATACCTCTTCTGAATGATATGGTTCAAATTTCATGAGCCCACGATGATTCAAACGGATGTTATTACAGAAAACGTGTTTTTCTGGGATTTCTATGACCTTGACCTTGACCTTTGACCTTTGTACTTGAGTTCGTAGAGGTCAATGCTGTCAAAATGCATATCAAATTTCAAGGGATTCCATACACTATTGACGATGTTATGACCCTTTGAAATTCCGGACTTTCGACGTTTAATACGTCATTGTGACGTCAGTTTACGTCGCAGCGCAAAAAATAAGATATCACTGGAATCAGGGGCTCAAGACCTTTCCAACGATGTACTACTCGATATGCTGCGCCGACCTTCGTACTTGACCTTGACTTCGACCTCAGGCGAACTTCTCAAGGTTAAAGTCAAATGTCGAGATCAAGGTCACAGAAGATAGAACTCGAGTTTATCTACAATATGAACTTGATTTGAAGTCTCTAGGACCATTAGAACCGAAGTTATGACCACTTATGTGTTTTCAACATTTTGCGTGACCTTGACCTTGACCTTTGACCTAGACACACCAAAATAGGACGTTTTCAGGCCAGTATCCTACAGATTATGCACACGAATTTTAAAATGTTTCGATCACGAATTGTGGACGCTAGAGAGGGCACAGACAAACACCGCCTCAAACAAACAAACTCGTAAACAAACCAACCGACCAACATACTTGCCAAAATCGAAGATTCTGGCAAGTAATAAATTTCTGATATAAAGTGGCCTGTCGCTTGACACAGAATGTATTTAGACATGAGTTTTAGACTTTATCATACCAGTTGGACACCTCTGAGTCAAAAAACAAAAGAAATGTTGTTTGAGATGTGCACTTGGATACATATATGATATACTGTACTACTACGCAACCGAGTGTGTATATTTAGAAGGGGACATTTCCACAGGGGGTAATCGTTTCTACAGCTCATTAGCATCTGATCGGAATGAGAATCAAATTCACCCCACTGCTCTTTCTACTTTGATATCTTGGCGAGTTTTCAATTTATTCCAAATGTGAAAAGTGGACCATAAACTAGAAATAACACTGCAACTGACTGCATGAAAAGATTTAGAATTGAATGTTCAGTAAAATTTTTAAAATTGGAGCCATGAAAACATAAAAAATATCTGTAAAATCCAAAATCCTCATAGAGTCCTGATTAAGTTTCGTCAGATTATAGACAAAGTTCGAGGTCAATCATGGAATGACATATTTGTCTGATTGATATACCTCTTCTGAATGATATGGTTCAAATTTCATGAGCCCACGATGATTCAAACGGATGTTATTACAGAAAACGTGTTTTTCTGGGATTTCTATGACCTTGACCTTGACCTTTGACCTTTGTACTTGAGTTCGTAGAGGTCAATGCTGTCAAAATGCATATCAAATTTCAAGGGATTCCATACACTATTGACGATGTTATGACCCTTTGAAATTCCGGACTTTCGACGTTTAATACGTCATTGTGACGTCAGTTTACGTCGCAGCGCAAAAAATAAGATATCACTGGAATCAGGGGCTCAAGACCTTTCCAACGATGTACTACTCGATATGCTGCGCCGACCTTCGTACTTGACCTTGACTTCGACCTCAGGCGAACTTCTCAAGGTTAAGGTCAAATGTCGAGATCAAGGTCACAGAAGATAGAACTCGAGTTTATCTACAATATGAACTTGATTTGAAGTCTCTAGGACCATTAGAACCGAAGTTATGACCACTTATGTGTTTTCAACGTTTTGCGTGACCTTGACCTTGACCTTTGACCTAGACACACCAAAATAGGACGTTTTCAGGCCAGTATCCTACAGATTATGCACACGAATTTTAAAATGTTTCGATCACGAATTGTGGACGCTAGAGAGGGCACAGACAAACACCGCCTCAAACAAACAAACTCGTAAACAAACCAACCGACCAACATACTTGCCAAAATCGAAGATTCTGGCAAGTAATAAATTTCTGATATAAAGTGGCATGTCGCTTGACACAGAATGTATTTAGACATGAGTTTTAGACTTTATCATACCAGTTGGACACCTCTGAGTCAAAAAACAAAAGAAATGTTGTTTGAGATGTGCACTTGGATACATATATGATATACTGTACTACTACGCAACCGAGTGTGTATATTTAGAAGGGGACATTTCCACAGGGGGTAATCGTTTCTACAGCTCATTAGCATCTGATCGGAATGAGAATCAAATTCACCCCACTGCTCTTTCTACTTTGATATCTTGGCGAGTTTTCAATTTATTCCAAATGTGAAAAGTGGACCATAAACTAGAAATAACACTGCAACTGACTGCATGAAAAGATTTAGAATTGAATGTTCAGTAAAATTTTTAAAATTGGAGCCATGAAAACATAAAAAATATCTGTAAAATCCAAAATCCTCATAGAGTCCTGATTAAGTTTCGTCAGATTATAGACAAAGTTCGAGGTCAATCATGGAATGACATATTTGTCTGATTGATATACCTCTTCTGAATGATATGGTTCAAATTTCATGAGCCCACGATGATTCAAACGGATGTTATTACAGAAAACGTGTTTTTCTGAGATTTCTATGACCTTGACCTTGACCTTTGACCTTTGTACTTGAGTTCGTAGAGGTCAATGCTGTCAAAATGCATATCAAATTTCAAGGGATTCCATACACTATTGACGATGTTATGACCCTTTGAAATTCCGGACTTTCGACGTTTAATACGTCATTGTGACGTCAGTTTACGTCGCAGCGCAAAAAATAAGATATCACTGGAATCAGGGGCTCAAGACCTTTCCAACGATGTACTACTTGATATGCTGCGCCGACCTTCGTACTTGACCTTGACTTCGACCTCAGGCGAACTTCTCAAGGTTAAGGTCAAATGTCGAGATCAAGGTCACAGAAGATAGAACTCGAGTTTATCTACAATATGAACTTGATTTGAAATCTCTAGGACCATTAGAACCGAAGTTATGACCACTTATGTGTTTTCAACGTTTTGCGTGACCTTGACCTTGACCTTTGACCTAGACACACCAAAATAGGACGTTTTCAGGCCAGTATCCTACAGATTATGCACACGAATTTTAAAATGTTTCGATCACGAATTGTGGACGCTAGAGAGGGCACAGACAAACACCGCCTCAAACAAACAAACTCGTAAACAAACCAACCGACCAACATACTTGCCAAAATCGAAGATTCTGGCAAGTAATAAATTTCTGATATAAAGTGGCCTGTCGCTTGACACAGAATGTATTTAGACATGAGTTTTAGACTTTATCATACCAGTTGGACACCTCTGAGTCAAAAAACAAAAGAAATGTTGTTTGAGATGTGCACTTGGATACATATATGATATACTGTACTACTACGCAACCGAGTGTGTATATTTAGAAGGGGACATTTCCACAGGGGGTAATCGTTTCTACAGCTCATTAGCATCTGATCGGAATGAGAATCAAATTCACCCCACTGCTCTTTCTACTTTGATATCTTGGCGAGTTTTCAATTTATTCCAAATGTGAAAAGTGGACCATAAACTAGAAATAACACTGCAACTGACTGCATGAAAAGATTTAGAATTGAATGTTCAGTAAAATTTTTAAAATTGGAGCCATGAAAACATAAAAAATATCTGTAATATCCAAAATCCTCATAGAGTCCTGATTAAGTTTCGTCAGATTATAGACAAAGTTCGAGGTCAATCATGAAATGACATATTTGTCTGATGGATATACCTCTTCTGAATGATATGGTTCAAATTTCATGAGCCCACGATGATTCAAACGGATGTTATTACAGAAAACGTGTTTTTCTGGGATTTCTATGACCTTGACCTTGACCTTTGACCTTTGTACTTGAGTTCGTAGAGGTCAATGCTGTCAAAATGCATATCAAATTTCAAGGGATTCCATACACTATTGACGATGTTATGACCCTTTGAAATTCCGGACTTTCGACGTTTAATACGTCATTGTGACGTCAGTTTACGTCGCAGCGCAAAAAATAAGATATCACTGGAATCAGGGGCTCAAGACCTTTCCAACGATGTACTACTCGATATGCTGCGCCGACCTTCGTACTTGACCTTGACTTCGACCTCAGGCGAACTTCTCAAGGTTAAAGTCAAATGTCGAGATCAAGGTCACAGAAGATAGAACTCGAGTTTATCTACAATATGAACTTGATTTGAAGTCTCTAGGACCATTAGAACCGAAGTTATGACCACTTATGTGTTTTCAACGTTTTGCGTGACCTTGACCTTGACCTTTGACCTAGACACACCAAAATAGGACGTTTTCAGGCCAGTATCCTACAGATTATGCACACGAATTTTAAAATGTTTCGATCACGAATTGTGGACGCTAGAGAGGGCACAGACAAACACCGCCTCAAACAAACAAACTCGTAAACAAACCAACCGACCAACATACTTGCCAAAATCGAAGATTCTGGCAAGTAATAAATTTCTGATATAAAGTGGCCTGTCGCTTGACACAGAATGTATTTAGACATGAGTTTTAGACTTTATCATACCAGTTGGACACCTCTGAGTCAAAAAACAAAAGAAATGTTGTTTGAGATGTGCACTTGGATACATATATGATATACTGTACTACTACGCAACCGAGTGTGTATATTTAGAAGGGGACATTTCCACAGGGGGTAATCGTTTCTACAGCTCATTAGCATCTGATCGGAATGAGAATCAAATTCACCCCACTGCTCTTTCTACTTTGATATCTTGGCGAGTTTTCAATTTATTCCAAATGTGAAAAGTGGACCATAAACTAGAAATAACACTGCAACTGACTGCATGAAAAGATTTAGAATTGAATGTTCAGTAAAATTTTTAAAATTGGAGCCATGAAAACATAAAAAATATCTGTAAAATCCAAAATCCTCATAGAGTCCTGATTAAGTTTCGTCAGATTATAGACAAAGTTCGAGGTCAATCATGGAATGACATATTTGTCTGATTGATATACCTCTTCTGAATGATATGGTTCAAATTTCATGAGCCCACGATGATTCAAACGGATGTTATTACAGAAAACGTGTTTTTCTGGGATTTCTATGACCTTGACCTTGACCTTTGACCTTTGTACTTGAGTTCGTAGAGGTCAATGCTGTCAAAATGCATATCAAATTTCAAGGGATTCCATACACTATTGACGATGTTATGACCCTTTGAAATTCCGGACTTTCGACGTTTAATACGTCATTGTGACGTCAGTTTACGTCGCAGCGCAAAAAATAAGATATCACTGGAATCAGGGGCTCAAGACCTTTCCAACGATGTACTACTTGATATGCTGCGCCGACCTTCGTACTTGACCTTGACTTCGACCTCAGGCGAACTTCTCAAGGTTAAGGTCAAATGTCGAGATCAAGGTCACAGAAGATAGAACTCGAGTTTATCTACAATATGAACTTGATTTGAAGTCTCTAGGACCATTAGAACCGAAGTTATGACCACTTATGTGTTTTCAACGTTTTGCGTGACCTTGACCTTGACCTTTGACCTAGACACACCAAAATAGGACGTTTTCAGGCCAGTATCCTACAGATTATGCACACGAATTTTAAAATGTTTCGATCACGAATTGTGGACGCTAGAGAGGGCACAGACAAACACCGCCTCAAACAAACAAACTCGTAAACAAACCAACCGACCAACATACTTGCCAAAATCGAAGATTCTGGCAAGTAATAAATTTCTGATATAAAGTGGCCTGTCGCTTGACACAGAATGTATTTAGACATGAGTTTTAGACTTTATCATACCAGTTGGACACCTCTGAGTCAAAAAACAAAAGAAATGTTGTTTGAGATGTGCACTTGGATACATATATGATATACTGTACTACTACGCAACCGAGTGTGTATATTTAGAAGGGGACATTTCCACAGGGGGTAATCGTTTCTACAGCTCATTAGCATCTGATCGGAATGAGAATCAAATTCACCCCACTGCTCTTTCTACTTTGATATCTTGGCGAGTTTTCAATTTATTCCAAATGTGAAAAGTGGACCATAAACTAGAAATAACACTGCAACTGACTGCATGAAAAGATTTAGAATTGAATGTTAAGTAAAATTTTTAAAATTGGAGCCATGAAAACATAAAAAATATCTGTAAAATCCAAAATCCTCATAGAGTCCTGATTAAGTTTCGTCAGATTATAGACAAAGTTCGAGGTCAATCATGGAATGACATATTTGTCTGATTGATATACCTCTTCTGAATGATATGGTTCAAATTTCATGAGCCCACGATGATTCAAACGGATGTTATTACAGAAAACGTGTTTTTCTGGGATTTCTATGACCTTGACCTTGACCTTTGACCTTTGTACTTGAGTTCGTAGAGGTCAATGCTGTCAAAATGCATATCAAATTTCAAGGGATTCCATACACTATTGACGATGTTATGACCCTTTGAAATTCCGGACTTTCGACGTTTAATACGTCATTGTGACGTCAGTTTACGTCGCAGCGCAAAAAATAAGATATCACTGGAATCAGGGGCTCAAGACCTTTCCAACGATGTACTACTCGATATGCTGCGCCGACCTTCGTACTTGACCTTGACTTCGACCTCAGGCGAACTTCTCAAGGTTAAGGTCAAATGTCGAGATCAAGGTCACAGAAGATAGAACTCGAGTTTATCTACAATATGAACTTGATTTGAAGTCTCTAGGACCATTAGAACCGAAGTTATGACCACTTATGTGTTTTCAACGTTTTGCGTGACCTTGACCTTGACCTTTGACCTAGACACACCAAAATAGGACGTTTTCAGGCCAGTATCCTACAGATTATGCACACGAATTTTAAAATGTTTCGATCACGAATTGTGGACGCTAGAGAGGGCACAGACAAACACCGCCTCAAACAAACAAACTCGTAAACAAACCAACCGACCAACATACTTGCCAAAATCGAAGATTCTGGCAAGTAATAAATTTCTGATATAAAGTGGCCTGTCGCTTGACACAGAATGTATTTAGACATGAGTTTTAGACTTTATCATACCAGTTGGACACCTCTGAGTCAAAAAACAAAAGAAATGTTGTTTGAGATGAGCACTTGGATACATATATGATATACTGTACTACTACGCAACCGAGTGTGTATATTTAGAAGGGGACATTTCCACAGGGGGTAATCGTTTCTACAGCTCATTAGCATCTGATCGGAATGAGAATCAAATTCACCCCACTGCTCTTTCTACTTTGATATCTTGGCGAGTTTTCAATTTATTCCAAATGTGAAAAGTGGACCATAAACTAGAAATAACACTGCAACTGACTGCATGAAAAGATTTAGAATTGAATGTTCAGTAAAATTTTTAAAATTGGAGCCATGAAAACATAAAAAATATCTGTAAAATCCAAAATTCTCATAGAGTCCTGATTAAGTTTCGTCAGATTATAGACAAAGTTCGAGGTCAATCATGGAATGACATATTTGTCTGATTGATATACCTCTTCTGAATGATATGGTTCAAATTTCATGAGCCCACGATGATTCAAACGGATGTTATTACAGAAAACGTGTTTTTCTGGGATTTCTATGACCTTGACCTTGACCTTTGACCTTTGTACTTGAGTTCGTAGAGGTCAATGCTGTCAAAATGCATATCAAATTTCAAGGGATTCCATACACTATTGACGATGTTATGACCCTTTGAAATTCCGGACTTTCGACGTTTAATACGTCATTGTGACGTCAGTTTACGTCGCAGCGCAAAAAATAAGATATCACTGGAATCAGGGGCTCAAGACCTTTCCAACGATGTACTACTCGATATGCTGCGCCGACCTTCGTACTTGACCTTGACTTCGACCTCAGGCGAACTTCTCAAGGTTAAGGTCAAATGTCGAGATCAAGGTCACAGAAGATAGAACTCGAGTTTATCTACAATATGAACTTGATTTGAAGTCTCTAGGACCATTAGAACCGAAGTTATGACCACTTATGTGTTTTCAACGTTTTGCGTGACCTTGACCTTGACCTTTGACCTAGACACACCAAAATAGGACGTTTTCAGGCCAGTATCCTACAGATTATGCACACGAATTTTAAAATGTTTCGATCACGAATTGTGGACGCTAGAGAGGGCACAGACAAACACCGCCTCAAACAAACAAACTCGTAAACAAACCAACCGACCAACATACTTGCCAAAATCGAAGATTCTGGCAAGTAATAAATTTCTGATATAAAGTGGCCTGTCGCTTGACACAGAATGTATTTAGACATGAGTTTTAGACTTTATCATACCAGTTGGACACCTCTGAGTCAAAAAACAAAAGAAATGTTGTTTGAGATGTGCACTTGGATACATATATGATATACTGTACTACTACGCAACCGAGTGTGTATATTTAGAAGGGGACATTTCCACAGGGGGTAATCGTTTCTACAGCTCATTAGCATCTGATCGGAATGAGAATCAAATTCACCCCACTGCTCTTTCTACTTTGATATCTTGGCGAGTTTTCAATTTATTCCAAATGTGAAAAGTGGACCATAAACTAGAAATAACACTGCAACTGACTGCATGAAAAGATTTAGAATTGAATGTTCAGTAAAATTTTTAAAATTGGAGCCATGAAAACATAAAAAATATCTGTAAAATCCAAAATCCTCATAGAGTCCTGATTAAGTTTCGTCAGATTATAGACAAAGTTCGAGGTCAATCATGGAATGACATATTTGTCTGATTGATATACCTCTTCTGAATGATATGGTTCAAATTTCATGAGCCCACGATGATTCAAACGGATGTTATTACAGAAAACGTGTTTTTCTGGGATTTCTATGACCTTGACCTTGACCTTTGACCTTTGTACTTGAGTTCGTAGAGGTCAATGCTGTCAAAATGCATATCAAATTTCAAGGGATTCCATACACTATTGACGATGTTATGACCCTTTGAAATTCCGGACTTTCGACGTTTAATACGTCATTGTGACGTCAGTTTACGTCGCAGCGCAAAAAATAAGATATCACTGGAATCAGGGGCTCAAGACCTTTCCAACGATGTACTACTCGATATGCTGCGCCGACCTTCGTACTTGACCTTGACTTCGACCTCAGGCGAACTTCTCAAGGTTAAGGTCAAATGTCGAGATCAAGGTCACAGAAGATAGAACTCGAGTTTATCTACAATATGAACTTGATTTGAAGTCTCTAGGACCATTAGAACCGAAGTTATGACCACTTATGTGTTTTCAACGTTTTGCGTGACCTTGACCTTGACCTTTGACCTAGACACACCAAAATAGGACGTTTTCAGGCCAGTATCCTACAGATTATGCACACGAATTTTAAAATGTTTCGATCACGAATTGTGGACGCTAGAGAGGGCACAGACAAACACCGCCTCAAACAAACAAACTCGTAAACGAGAGCCCATAGGGCACACACTTGCCAGAACCAAAATATATGTCATATACCAATGACATGACACATGGAATCGAACAAATTGACGAAACTTTCTTCCCTACTTACTACATTTACTTACTTACTTTACTTCATTTTACTTCATTTTACTTCACAAACTACTCACACTGTCATTATTACCTCATTGAACGTCAAAGCGTCAAAAATAAGACATCACTGGACTCAGGAGACCAAGAACTTCCTAACGATATACTACTTGATATAGTGCACTGAACTTCGTACCTGACCTTGACATTGACCTCTTGTCAAACTCTCAAGGTCAAGGTCAAATGTCAAGGTCGAGGTCACAGACAATAGAACTCGAGTTTATCTACAATATGCACTTGGTTTAAAGTCCACAATGAAAATGGCAGAGTATTAATATTCCACATGTGTTGTCAGAATTACAGTCGAATAGCTTCAAATTCGAGTGCAATGTGGATGCTTGAAAGTTTGCTAAGAAGTATGACTGGCCTTACGTTTATGACATCATATCGAAAAAATTACGATGGGGGCAAAGAACCATACGTGGCCTATTCAAGCAGAATTAAACGAGCTTTCCGACGGTGTAATCTGTTCCACTCTAGGATGAATACTTACCGACTTGAGATACAACCTTATTTCGAAAGTTGACGTTTGACGTCATGACGTCACTGTCGTTGCACGTAACGTCTTGAAACTCAGTAGATGGCTTGGTATTAATATTTCACATGTGTTGTCAGAATTACAGTCCAAAAGTTTCAAATTTGAGTGCACTGTGGATGTTTGAAAGTTTGCTGAAAAGTCGAAATATTGATATGACAGGCATTACGTTTTTGACGTCATATCGGGAAGTCTGTCATGGCGGAAAAGTATTGGACAGTGCACTTCTAAACCAGAATACAACGAGCTTTCCAATGGTGCAAGCGGCTTCTCTGTACGACAAATACTCTCCGATATATAGCCCATTTTGAAAATTGACGTTTTACGTCATGACGTCATATATGTTGCAGGTAGCGTGTTGAAACTCGGAATATAGCTGAGAATTAATATTCCACAAACGTTCTCACAATTACAGTCCAATATCCTCAAATGTGAGTGCGATGTAGATGTTTGAAAGTTCCCTGGAAATTCGAAAAATTGGTATGATAGGCCTCACGTTTGTGACGTCATAGTGGAAAATCTATCATGGCGAAAAACTATCGGAGGGTAACCCCCTAAATGATAATTCAACGAGCTTCCAAAGGTGCAATCCGCTTCTTTGTACGACAAATACTTTCCGATATATAGCCCTATTTCGAAAATTCACGTTTTACATCGTGACGTCATTGACGTTCAACCGTTCCAAGTAAAATTTCGCAATTTGATGTACAATATCAACATATATTAATGAACTGAATTTCAGAGGTACTGCTATAAAATTGACTGCTGTGTGAATTTTTGAAAATTTGCCCCTTGTTAAAGATAGGGATTTTACGAGGTTTCAAGAATTTTTAGTGACGTTATCAATGAACTGACTTTTTAAAAAAAACATGCAGTGCCGTTACAGGGCGGATAGCTATACATCAAAAAAGTTTGGGGATGCTAGCGCAAAAATTGGGGACGCTAGAGTGCAAAAAGACAAAAGCGTGAAGCATGCAATTTTGCTTATGATGGGAGCGATTTTGTTGCCACGCATATCTGGTGCATGCACAGGATCTTTGGTCATGAGAAAAATTACTGCTGAAAACCGGGAATGGGGCCGGTTGCTATGCCGGTTCGTCATCCCCGTTATCCTACAGAATGTGCACACCAAGTTTGGAAATAAGCGAGCAAGAAATGTGGACGCTAGAGGGTTCACAGACGGACAAACAAACAAACAAACAAACAAACACATAAACCCACAAACCAACCGACCAACATACTTGCCAAAATCGAAGATTCTGGCAAGTAATAAAGTTCTGATATAAAGTGGCCTGTCGCTTGACACAGACTGTATTTAGACATGATATACTGTACTACTATGTGACGGAGTGTGTATATTTAGAAGAAGACATGTCCACAGGGGGTTATCGTTTCTACAGCTTATTGTTGTGTGAATGGATTGAGAATCAGGTTCACCCCACTGCTCTTTCTACTTTGATATCTCGGCGAGTTTTCAATTTATTCCAAATGTGAAAAGTGGACCATAAACTAGAAATAACACTGCAACTGACTGCATGAAATGCTTTAGAATTGAATGTTCAGTAAATCTTTAAAAATTGGAGCCATGAAAACATAAAAAAAAATATCTGTAAAATCCGAAATCCTCATAGAGTCCTGATTGAGTTTTGTCAGATTATAGACAAAGTTTGGAGTGAATCATGGAATTGACATATTTGTCTGATTGATATACCTCTTCTGAATGATATGGTTCAAATTTCATGAGCCCACGATGATTCAAACGGATGCTATTACAGAAAACGTGTTTTTCTGGGATTTCGATGACCTTGACCTTGACCTTTGACCTTTGTACTCGAGTTCGTAGAGGTCAATGCTGTCAAAATGCATATCAAATTTCAAAGGATTCCATACACTATTGACGATGTTATGACCCTTTGAAATTTCGGATTTTCGACGTTTATGACGTCATTGTGACGTCAGTTTACGTCGCAGCGCCAAAAATAAGATATCACTGGAATCAGGGGCTCAAGACCTTTCCAACGATACACTACTCGATATGCTGCGCCGACCTTCGTACTTGACCTTGACTTCGACCTCAGGCGAACTTCTCAAGGTCAAAGTCAAATGTCGAGATCAAGGTCACAGTAGATAGAACTCGAGTTTATCTACAATATGAACTTGATTTGAAGTCTCTAGGTCCATTAGAACCGAAGTTATGACCATTTATGTGTTTTCAACGTTTTGCCTGACCTTGACCTTGACCTTTGACCTAGGATCACCAAGATCGTGCAGTCGCGAGCCATTATCCTACAGAATGTGCACACCAAGTTTGGAAATAATCGAGCAAGAAATGTGGACGCTAGAGGGTTCACAGACGGACAAACAAACAAACAAACAAACAAACACATAAACCCACAAACCAACCGACCAACATACTTGCCAAAATCGAAGATTCTGGCAAGTAATAAAGTTCTGATATAAAGTGGCCTGTCGCTTGACACAGACTGTATTTAGACATGATATACTGTACTACTATGTGACGGAGTGTGTATATTTAGAAGAAGACATGTCCACAGGGGGTTATCGTTTCTACAGCTTATTGTTGTGTGAATGGATTGAGAATCAGGTTCACCCCACTGCTCTTTCTACTTTGATATCTCGGCGAGTTTTCAATTTATTCCAAATGTGAAAAGTGGACCATAAACTAGAAATAACACTGCAACTGACTGCATGAAATGCTTTAGAATTGAATGTTCAGTAAATCTTTAAAAATTGGAGCCATGAAAACATAAAAAAAAATATCTGTAAAATCCGAAATCCTCATAGAGTCCTGATTGAGTTTTGTCAGATTATAGACAAAGTTTGGAGTGAATCATGGAATTGACATATTTGTCTGATTGATATACCTCTTCTGAATGATATGGTTCAAATTTCATGAGCCCACGATGATTCAAACGGATGCTATTACAGAAAACGTGTTTTTCTGGGATTTCGATGACCTTGACCTTGACCTTTGACCTTTGTACTCGAGTTCGTAGAGGTCAATGCTGTCAAAATGCATATCAAATTTCAAAGGATTCCATACACTATTGACGATGTTATGACCCTTTGAAATTTCGGATTTTCGACGTTTATGACGTCATTGTGACGTCAGTTTACGTCGCAGCGCCAAAAATAAGATATCACTGGAATCAGGGGCTCAAGACCTTTCCAACGATACACTACTCGATATGCTGCGCCGACCTTCGTACTTGACCTTGACTTCGACCTCAGGCGAACTTCTCAAGGTCAAAGTCAAATGTCGAGATCAAGGTCACAGTAGATAGAACTCGAGTTTATCTACAATATGAACTTGATTTGAAGTCTCTAGGTCCATTAGAACCGAAGTTATGACCATTTATGTGTTTTCAACGTTTTGCCTGACCTTGACCTTGACCTTTGACCTAGGATCACCAAGATCGTGCAGTCGCGAGCCATTATCCTACAGAATGTGCACACCAAGTTTGGAAATAATCGAGCAAGAAATGTGGACGCTAGAGGGTTCACAGACGGACAAACAAACAAACAAACAAACAAACACATAAACCCACAAACCAACCGACCAACATACTTGCCAAAATCGAAGATTCTGGCAAGTAATAAAGTTCTGATATAAAGTGGCCTGTCGCTTGACACAGACTGTATTTAGACATGATATACTGTACTACTATGTGACGGAGTGTGTATATTTAGAAGAAGACATGTCCACAGGGGGTTATCGTTTCTACAGCTTATTGTTGTGTGAATGGATTGAGAATCAGGTTCACCCCACTGCTCTTTCTACTTTGATATCTCGGCGAGTTTTCAATTTATTCCAAATGTGAAAAGTGGACCATAAACTAGAAATAACACTGCAACTGACTGCATGAAATGCTTTAGAATTGAATGTTCAGTAAATCTTTAAAAATTGGAGCCATGAAAACATAAAAAAAAATATCTGTAAAATCCGAAATCCTCATAGAGTCCTGATTGAGTTTTGTCAGATTATAGACAAAGTTTGGAGTGAATCATGGAATTGACATATTTGTCTGATTGATATACCTCTTCTGAATGATATGGTTCAAATTTCATGAGCCCACGATGATTCAAACGGATGCTATTACAGAAAACGTGTTTTTCTGGGATTTCGATGACCTTGACCTTGACCTTTAACCTTTGTACTCGAGTTCGTAGAGGTCAATGCTGTCAAAATGCATATCAAATTTCAAAGGATTCCATACACTATTGACGATGTTATGACCCTTTGAAATTTCGGATTTTCGACGTTTATGACGTCATTGTGACGTCAGTTTACGTCGCAGCGCCAAAAATAAGATATCACTGGAATCAGGGGCTCAAGACCTTTCCAACGATATACTACTCGATATGCTGCGCCGACCTTCGTACTTGACCTTGACTTCGACCTCAGGCGAACTTCTCAAGGTCAAAGTCAAATGTCGAGATCAAGGTCACAGTAGATAGAACTCGAGTTTATCTACAATATGAACTTGATTTGAAGTCTCTAGGTCCATTAGAACCGAAGTTATGACCATTTATGTGTTTTCAACGTTTTGCCTGACCTTGACCTTGACCTTTGACCTAGGATCACCAAGATCGTGCAGTCGCGAGCCATTATCCTACAGAATGTGCACACCAAGTTTGGAAATAATCGAGCAAGAAATGTGGACGCTAGAGGGTTCACAGACGGACAAACAAACAAACAAACAAACAAACGAGATACCATTGGCCTAAAGGCCAAACTTGTCGAAATCTTTTTCTACATGCGTGGCCTACTTTAAGCATAATTGAATGAGGTTTCCGAGGGTGTAATCCATTTCATTAAGGATTAATACTTAGCCAGATACAATCCTATTTCGAAAATGGACGTTTGACATCATGACGTCATTGTTGTTGAATGTAACGTGTTTAAACTCTGTACATGGCTTGGTATTAATATTCGACATATGTTCCCATAATTACAGTCTAATAACTTCAAATTTGAGTGCACTGTGGATGTTTCAATGTTTGCTGAAAAGTCGAAAAATTGGTACGGCAGGCATTACGTTTATTACGTCATAGCGGAAAATCTATCATGGCGGAAAAGTATCGGACAGTACCCTCCTAAACCAGAATTCAACGAGCTTTCCAACGGTGCAATCCGCTTTTCTGTACGACAAATACCTCTCGATATATAGCTCCATTTTGAAAATTGACGTTTTACGTCATGACGTCATTGACGTTGCACGTGGCGTGTTGAAACTCGGTGTATGGCTGTGTGATAAAATTCCACATACGTTCTCATGATTACAGTCTATTGCCTTCAAAATTGAGTGCACTGTGGTTGTTTGAAAGTTTGCTGAAAAGCCGAAAAACTTGTATGACAGGCCTTACGTTTATGACGTCATAGCTGAAAATCTATCATGGCGGAAAAGTATCGGACAGTACCCTTCTAAACCAGAATTCAACGAGCTTTCCAATGGTGCAATCCGCTTTTCTGTACGACAAATACCTATCGATATATAGCTCCATTGTGAAAATTGACGTTTTACGTCATGACGTCATTGAAGTTGCACGTAGCGCATTGAAACTTATTATATGGCTGTATATTAATATTTCACATAGGTTCTCATAATTACAGTTGAATACCTTTAAATTTGAGTGCACTGTGGATATTTGAAAGTTTGCTGAAAAGTCGAACAAATTTTATGACAGGCCTTACGTTTATGACGTCATAGCGGAAAATCTATCAGGGCGGAAACGTATCGGACAGTACCCTACTAAACCAGAATTCAACGATCTTTCTAGTGGTGCAATCCGCTTCTCTGTGCGACGAATACTTTCAGATATATAACCCCATTTTTAAAATTGACGTTTTACGTCATGACGTCATTAACGTTGAATGTAGCGCGTTGAAACTTGGTACATGGCTGTATATCAATATTTCACATAGGATCTCATAATTACAGTTCAATACCTTCAAATTTGAGTGCACTGTGGATATTTGAAAGTTTGCTGAAAAGTCGAAAAAATTTTATGACAGGCCTTACGTTTATGACGTCATAGCGGAATATTTATCAGGGCGGAAACGTATCGGACAGTGCCCCCCTAAACCAGAATTCAACGAGCTTTTCAATGGTGCAATCCGCTTTTCTGTAGGACAAATAGCTCTCGATATATAGCTGCATTTTAAAAATTGACGTTTTACGTCATGACGTCATTGACGTTGCACGTAGCGTGTTGAAACTCGGATTGTGGCTGGGTAATAAATTTCCACATACGTTCTCATAATTACAGTCTATTACCTTCAAAATTGAATGCACTGTGGCTGTTTGAAAGTTTGCTGAAAAGAGGAAAAACTTGTATGACAGGCCTTACGTTTATGACGTCATAGCGGAAAATCTATCATGGCGGAAAGGTATCGGACAGTACCCTCCTAAACCAGAATTCAACGAGCTTTCCAATGGTGCAATCCGCTTTTCTGTACGACAAATAGCTCTCGATATATAGCTCCATTTTGAAAATTGACGTTTTACGTCATGACGTCATTGACGTTGCACATAGCGTGTTGAAACTCGGTGTGTGGCTGTGTAATAAAGTTCCACATACGTTCTCATTATTACAGTCCAGTAACTTCAAATTTGGGTGCACTGTGGATGTTTGAAATTTTGCTGAAAAATCGAAAAACTGGTATGACAGGCCTTACGTTTATGACGTCATAGCGGAAAATTTATCATGGCGGAAAAGTATCGGACAGTACCCTCCTGAACCAGAATTCAACGAGCTTTCCAATGGTGCAATTCGCTTTTTTCTACGACAAATACTTTCCGATATATGGCCCCATTTTAAAAATTGACATTTTACGTCATGACGTCATTGACGTTCAACCGATCAACGTATAACTTTGTTGTTCGATGGATAATATGAACATATATCAGTGTATCAAATTTCAGAACAATCGGTTCAAATTTGACTGCTGTGCGAATTTTTTAAAATTCGCCAATGATGAGAGATAGGGATTTTTCGAGTTTTTAAGAATTTTTGGTGACGTCATCAATGGACCGATTTTTTTCAAAAACGTTGGGTCTCGTCCTTGGCCAAATACCTATCCACCAAAAAAGTTTCGGGATGTTAGCGTGAAAACTGTGGCCGCTAGAGAGGTAACAAACAAACAAACAAACATACAAACGAGAGCCCCTAGGGCACCCACTTGCCGGAACGCATACTCATGATACTTGACAGGTTTCAATGAATTTGAAATTTCCAACTGTATCCTATTCGATATGATGCACTGATGTTTCCAACTGTATCCTATTCAATATGGTGCACTGAACTTTGTACTCGACCTTGATATTGACTTGTGGCGAACCTCTCAAGGTCAAGGTCAAAGGTCACATTCAAGGTCATTCATGAAAGGCCTTTTAATATGCCACAATATGGTCTTAGTTTGAACTCTGCGACGATTAGTTCCGAAGTTATGGCCATTTATGTGATTTTGACCTTTCTCTTGACCTTGACCTCGACCTTTGACCTTGAGTCACGAAAATTGTGCATTGTCTGTGTATGAAGACATATATTTCACCTGTATAATTCCATCAGAATCGAACAAGGTTTGTGGACACTATGATCATTTGAAAGTTCGAAAAAATTACGTTTATGACGTCACTGTGACGTCAATAGACGTCACATCTTAAAACTGATGAGAAAGTATGTACCAGGGAGTCAAGACCTTTCATTTGATATACTACTTGATAGGTTTCAGTTAGTTTTGAAATTTGACCTTGAAGTTTTCCTCATATGACCTTATTTTCCTGACCAAGTTCAAGGTCAATCATGAAATTGTCATATACGCTCGATTGCTATGTCTCTTCTGAATGATATGGTTCGAATTTCACGAACCTACAACAATTCAAATGGATGTTATTACCGGAAACGTGTTTTTCTGGGATTTCGATGACCTTGACCTTGACCTTTGACCTTTGTACTTTAGTTACTAGAGGTCATTACTGTCAATATGCACATCAAGTTTTAAGAGATTCCATACAGTATTGACGATGTTATGGCTTTTTGAAATTTCGGAAATTTAACGTTTATGACGTCATTGTGACGTCAGTTTACGTCGCAGCGCCGAAAATAAGGTATCACTGCAATCAGGGGATCAAGACCTTTCCAACGATATACTACTCGATATGGTGCGCTGACCTTCGTACTTGACCTTGACATTCACCTCATGGCGAACTTCTCAAGGTCAAGGTCAAATGTCAAAGTCAAGGTCACAGAAGATAGAACTCGAGTATATCTACAATATGAACTTGGTTTGAAGTCTCTATAACGAATAGAACCGGAGTTATGGCCACTTATGTGTTTTTACCATTTTGCATGACCTTGACCTTGACCTTTGACCTAGAATCACCAAAAACGTGCAGTCGCGAACCATCATCCTAGAGAATATGCACACCAAGTTTGGAGGGAATCAAGAGAAAATTGTGGACGCTAGAGGGGGCACAAACAAACAAACAAACAAACACACAAACCGACAAACCAACCGACCAACATACTTGCCGGAATTTAAAATTCCGGCAAGTAACAAACATCCGCGAGTGACCAACATACTTGGCGAAAATCGAAGATTTCGCCAAGTAACAAACACATAAACCCACAAACCAACCGACCAACATACTTGCCAAAATCGAAGATTCTGGCAAGTAACAAACCAACCGACCAACATACTTGCCAAAATCGAAGATTCTGGCAAGTAATAAATTTCTGATATAAAGTGGCCTGTCGCTTGACACAGAATGTATTTAGACATGAGTTTTAGACTTTATCATACCAGTTGGACACCTCTGAGTCAAAAAACAAAAGAAATGTTGTTTGAGATGTGCACTTGGATACATATATGATATACTGTACTACTACGCAACCGAGTGTGTATATTTAGAAGGGGACATTTCCACAGGGGGTAATCGTTTCTACAGCTCATTAGCATCTGATCGGAATGAGAATCAAATTCACCCCACTGCTCTTTCTACTTTGATATCTTGGCGAGTTTTCAATTTATTCCAAATGTGAAAAGTGGACCATAAACTAGAAATAACACTGCAACTGACTGCATGAAAAGATTTAGAATTGAATGTTCAGTAAAATTTTTTAAATTGGAGCCATGAAAACATAAAAAATATCTGTAAAATCCAAAATCCTCATAGAGTCCTGATTAAGTTTCGTCAGATTATAGACAAAGTTCGAGGTCAATCATGGAATGACATATTTGTCTGATTGATATACCTCTTCTGAATGATATGGTTCAAATTTCATGAGCCCACGATGATTCAAACGGATGTTATTACAGAAAACGTGTTTTTCTGGGATTTCTATGACCTTGACCTTGACCTTTGACCTTTGTACTTGAGTTCGTAGAGGTCAATGCTGTCAAAATGCATATCAAATTTCAAGGGATTCCATACACTATTGACGATGTTATGACCCTTTGAAATTCCGGACTTTCGACGTTTAATACGTCATTGTGACGTCAGTTTACGTCGCAGCGCAAAAAATAAGATATCACTGGAATCAGGGGCTCAAGACCTTTCCAACGATGTACTACTCGATATGCTGCGCCGACCTTCGTACTTGACCTTGACTTCGACCTCAGGCGAACTTCTCAAGGTTAAGGTCAAATGTCGAGATCAAGGTCACAGAAGATAGAACTCGAGTTTATCTACAATATGAACTTGATTTGAAGTCTCTAGGACCATTAGAACCGAAGTTATGACCACTTATGTGTTTTCAACGTTTTGCGTGACCTTGACCTTGACCTTTGACCTAGACACACCAAAATAGGACGTTTTCAGGCCAGTATCCTACAGATTATGCACACGAATTTTAAAATGTTTCGATCACGAATTGTGGACGCTAGAGAGGGCACAGACAAACACCGCCTCAAACAAACAAACTCGTAAACAAACCAACCGACCAACATACTTGCCAAAATCGAAGATTCTGGCAAGTAACAAACTAACAAACAAAACGAGATACCATTGGCCTGAAAGCCAAACTTGTCGAAATCTTTTTTTACATGCGTGGCCTACTTTAAGCATAATTGAATGAGGTTTCCGACGGTGTAATCCAATTCATTAAGGATTAATACTTACCCAGATACAATCCAGACACAATACCATGACTTGGTAATAAAGTTCCACATACGTTCTCATAATTACAGTCTATTACCTTCAAAATTGAGTGCACTGTGGTTGTTTGAAAGTTTGCTGAAAAGCCGAAAACTTGTATGGCAGGCCTTACGTTTATGACGTCATAGCGGAAAGTCTATCATGGCGGAAATATATCGGACAATACCCTCCTAAACCAGAATTCAACGGGCTTTCCAATGGTGCAATCCGCTTTTCTGTACGACAAATACCTCTCGATATATAGCTCCATTTTTTAAATTGACGTTTTACGTCATGACGTCATTGACCTTGCACGTAGCGTGTTGAAACTCGGTATATGACTGGGTAATAAAGTTCCACATACGTTCTCATAATTACACTTCAATACCTTCAAATTTGAGTGCACTGTGGACGTTTGAAATTTTGCTGAAAAATCGAAAAACCAGTATGACAGGCCTTACGTTTATGACGTCATAGCGGAAACTCTATCATGGCGGAAAAGTATCAGACAATGCCCTCTTAAACCAGAATTCAACGAGCTTTCCAGTGGTGCAATCCGCTTCTCTGTACGACGGAAAGTTTCCGAGATATAGCCCCATTTTGAAAATTGACGTTTTACGTCATGACGTCATTGACGTTGAACGTAGCGCGTTGAAACTTGGCATGTGGCTGTATGATAATATTTCACATAGGTTCTCATAATTACAGTTCAAAACCTTAAAATTTGAGTGCACTGTGGATGTTTGAATGTTTGCTGAAAAGTCGAAAATTTTGTATGACAGGCCTTACGTTTATGACGTCATAGCGGAAAAGTATCGGACAGTACCCTCCTGAACCAGAATTCAACGAGCTTTTCAACGGTGCAATCCGCTTCTCTCTACGACAAATACTTACCGATATATGGCCCCATTTTTAACATTGACGTTTTACGTCATGACGTCATTGACGTTTAACCGATCCGGATAAAACTTCGGAGTTTGATGGATGATATCAACATATATCGGTGTGCTAAATTTCAGAGGTATCGGTTCGAATATGACTGCTGCGTGAATTCTTGAAAACTAAAAAAAATCCCTATCTCTCATCATTGGCGAATTTTCAAGAATTTTTGGTGGCGTCACCAATGAACCGATTTTTTCCAAAAACGTGCGGTCCCGTCCTTGTGCGAATACCTATCCCTCAAAAAAGTTTCGAGATGCTAGCGTGAAAACTGTGGCCGCTAGAGCGCGAACAGACATACAAACGAGAGCCCATAGGGCACACACTTGCCGGAACCAAAATATATGTCATATGCCAATGACATGACATATGGATTTGAACAAATTGACTAAAATTTCTTCCCTACTTACTACGTTTACTTACTTACTTTACTTCATTTTACTTTAGTTTACTTCACAAACTACTCTTACTATCAATGTTACCTCATTGAACGTCACAGCACCAAAAATAAGACATCAATGGACTCAGGAGACCAAGAACTTTCTAACGGTATACTACTCGATATGATGAGCTGAACTTCGTACTTGACCTCGATATTGAGCTCATCACAAAGTCTCAAAAACAATGTCAAATGTCATATTCAAAGTCAAATAAGAAAGGCTTCTCAATATGCTGCAATGTGGTCATAGTTTGAACTCTCTACGGCGATTAGTTTCGAAGTTACTGCCATTTATGTGATTTTCACGTGATTATGACATCATTTGTGATCATTTCTATGCTGCAAACTTACTGTGAATGGATGTTTCTTTAATACGCATGTTAAAATCGTGTTTATATATGTTATAGTATCACCAGATAAGATCATAATATCTTCAGATAATAAGTTTCCCTTGAAATTTTATCGATTTGTTGCCACAAAAACGTCAATTACGTCAAAATAGATATATCAATTGAGCTAAAAATTGACAGAGCATCACAGGCCGAATCCACATCGTCTGCAGGTGTTAGATCTGCAGTAAATGTTATAAGTTTACACACCTGACACTTAAAAGACCTGAATATCAGTCTGGAATCACGTTTGACGTCATTATGACGATCAAAGGTCAAGCAGATGTTATTACCAAAAAGGTGTTTTTCTGGGATTTTGATGACCTTGACCTTTGATCTTTGTACCTCAATTCGTAAAGGTCATTGCTGTCAATATGCATATGAAGTTTCAAGAGATTCCATACAGTATTGACGATGTTATGGCCAGTTGAAATTTCGGAAATTTGACGTTTTTGACGTCATTGTGACGTCATTGTACGTCGCAGCGCCAAAAACAAGATATCACAATAATCATGGGCTCAAGACCTTTCCAACGATATACTACTCGGTATGGTGCGCTGACCTTTGCACTTGACCTTGACATTCACCTCATGGTGAACTTCTCAAGGTCAAGGTCAAATGCCAAGGTCAAGGTCACTGAAGATAGAACTCGAGTTTATCTACAATATGAACTTGGTTCGAAGTCTCTATAACGAATAGAACCGGAGTTATGGCCACTTATGTGTTTTTAACATTTTGCGTGACCTTGACCTTGACCTTTGATCTTGAGTCACGAAAATTGTGCATTGCCTGTGCATGAAGACATATATTATACCTGTATAATTTCATCAGAATCGAACAAGCTTTGTGGACAATATGACCTTTTGAAATTTCGAAAAATTGACGTTTATGACGTCACTGTGCCGTCAATAAACGTCACAACTCAAAACCGATGAGAAAGTATGTACCAGAGAATCAAGACCTTTCATTTAATATACTACTCGATAGGTTTCAGTTAGTTTTAAAATTTGACCTTGAAGTTCTCCTCATATGACCTTATTTTCCTGACCAAGTTCAAGGTCAATCATGAATTTGACATATAGGTCCGATTGCTATACCTCTTCTGAATGATATGGTTCAAATTTCATGAACCTACAACAATTCAAACGGATGTTATTACAGAAAAAGTGTTTTTCTGGGATTTCGATGACCTTGACCTTGAAATCAAATTTCATGAGCATACAAAGATTCAAGCAGAAGTTATTAATTACTGGAAAGGTGTTTTTTCTGGGATTTTGATGACCTTGACCTTGATCTTTGACCTTTGCACTTAAATTCGTAGAGGTCAATGCTATCAATGGGTATATCAAGTTGCAAGAAGCTCCATACAGTATTGACGCTGTTATGGCATTTTGGAATTTCGGAAATTTAACCTGTATGATGCAGTCGGAGTTTGACGATGCCAAAAACAAACGTAAAATACAACAGTTTGCAATGAAAATTGTAGCTCGATCAAATAGTTCATCCGAAGACACACTGAAATATTCCTCTCATATTCATGAAACACTTTTGTTATCTCCATAAAGGCACCAAGTAGTAGATTCTTTGTGTTTTCTGCTTCAGGCTTGATTTTGATTTAATATCGCGAAACTCATGTGGAATAATAATACCCAGCCATACACCGAGGTTGAAGGCTAGAAACGGTTCAATTTTCGTGAAAATCGGTCAAGTGAAGAGGTCACAAAAAATCTCAAAAAATTCCTCACGCTGCCGCCACAGCAGCCACACCAATGCGCAGCCATGAGACATACCTGCATTTATTCTGAGGGCTGTCTCTTGTACGCTATATGCTTCACACTCAACAACTTTCAAGTGACGGTTTGGCTCAGTCAGTAAAGGCGTTAGGTGTTGGTGCGCGGGGTCAGGAGTTCGATTCCTATTGCCACTTTTTTTTTTTAAATTCCAACTAAATTACTTTTTCTGAGTGTTTTTTTTGTATTAATTCTGATATGTTTTCCACAGTCACCCTTTTATCTATTCTATTGTTCTGATAATTACAGTCTAATACCTTTAAATTGAAGTGCACTGTGGATGTTTGAGAGTTTGCTGAAAAGTTGAAATATTGGTATGACAGGCCTTACGTTTATGACGTCATAGCGGAAAATCTATCATGGCGGAAAAGTATCAGACAGTACCCTTCTAAACCAGAATTCAACGAGCTTTCCAATGGTGCAATTCGCTTTTCTGTACGACAAATACTTTCCGATATATAGCCCCATTTCGAAAAATGACGTTTCACGTCGTGACGTCATTGACGTTTCACCTAGCGTGTTGAGACTCGGTATATGGCTGGGAAGTATCATTCCACATGAGTTCTGATAATTACAGCCTAATATCTTTAAATTTGAGTGCACTGTGGATGTCTGAAAGTTTGCTGAAAGGTCGAAATATCGGTATGACAGGCCATACGTTTATGACGTCATAACGGAAAATCTATCAGGGCGGAAACGTATCGGACAGTACCCTCCTAAACGAGAATTCAACGAGCTTTCGAGTGGTACAATCCGCTTCTCTGTGCGATAAATACTTTCAGATATATAGCCCCATTTTTAAAATTGACGTTTTACGTCATGACGTCATTGACGTTGAACGTAGCGCGTTGAAACTTGGTATATGCCTGTATATTAATATTTCACATAGGTTCTCATAATTACAGTTCCAAACCTTCAAATTTGAGTGCACTGTGGATGTTTGAAATTTTGCTGAAAAGTCGAAAAATTTGTATGACAGGCCTTACGTTTATGACGTCATAGCGGAAAATCTATCATGGCGGAAAAGTATCGGATAGTACCCTTCTGAACCAGAATTCAACGAATTTTCCAATGGTGCAATTTGCTTCTCCGTACGACAGATACTTTTTGATATATAGCCCCATTTCGAAAATTGACGTTTTACGTCATGACGTCATTGACGTTACACGTAGCGTGTTAAAACTTGGTATATGGCTGGGTATCATTATTCCACATAGGTTCTGATAATTACAGCCTAATAACTTTAAAATTGAGTGCACTGTGGATGTTTGAAAGTTTGCTGAAAAGTCGAAAAATTGGTATGACAGGCCTTACGTTTATGACGTCATAGCGGAAAATCTATCATGGCGGAAAAGTATCGGACAGTACCCTTCTGAACCAGAATTCAACGAGCTTTCCAATGGTGCAATTCGCTTCTCTGTACGACAAATACTATCCGATATATAGCCCCATTTTGAAAAATGACGTTTCACGTCGTGACGTCATTGACGTTCAAACAATCCGAGTAAAACTTCGCAGTTTGATGGAGGATACTATTATATATCCCTGTGCTGAATTTCAGAAGTATCGGTTTAAATGTGGCTGCTGTGTGAATTTTTTAAAATTCGCCAATGATGAGAGATAGGGATTTTTTTAGTTTTCAAGAATTTTTGGTGACGTCATCAGTGAACCGATTTTTTCCAAAAACGTGCGGTCCCGTCCCAGAGCGGATACCTATCTATCAAAAAAAATTCGGAATGCTAGCTCGAAAACTGTGGACGCTAGAGCGCGCACAAACAAACGGACAAACAGACAACGCCATAAACAAACAAACCGACCAACATACTTGCCGAAATCTTTAGATTCCGGCAAGTAACAACACTACAAACACATAAATGAACCGACATAGTCGACTAACTTGCCGGAAGTGCTGCCAGTGATCTTGACCTTCTACTGGGTAACCTAGATTTTTTACAATCTTCATGTACCTGGCCATTCTGAATGTGAGAGTGAATATTCATCATTTTTCAGTGATAAAAACGTTAGTTACGTCAAAACAAATAGAAGAATCAAACTGAGAATTGAAAATTTTCCTCATTAGATATGTATAAATCTCCCTATAATACCAAATCCAGAAAAAACAAATCCATAATACCAAATGTCCAAATGGGATTTTGATGACCTTGACCTTGGCCTTTGACCTATGTAGTTCAATTCGTAGAGGTCAATGTTATCAATGGGTATATCAAGTTTCAAGATATTCCATACAGTATTGACGCTGTTAAGGCCTTTTGGAATTTCGGAAATTTAACCTGTATGATGCAGTCAGAGTTTGATGATGCCAAAAACAAACGTAAAATACAACAGTTTGCAATGAAAATTGTAGCTCGATCAAATAGTTCATCCGAAGACACACTGAAATATTCCACTCATATTCATGAAACACTTTTTTGTTATCTCCATAAAGGCACGAAGTAGTAGATTCTTTGTGCTTTCTGCTTCAGGCTTGATTTTGATTTAATATCGCGAAACTCATGTGGAATAATAATACCCAGCCATACACCGAGGTTGAAGGCTAGAAACGGTTCAATTTTCGTGAAAATCGGTCAAGTGAAGAGGTCACAAAAAATCTCAAAAAATTCCTCACGCTGCCGCCACAGCAGCCACACCAATGCGCAGCCATGAGACATACCTGCATTTATTCTGAGGGCTGTCTCTTGTACGCTATATGCTTCACACTCAACAACTTTCAAGTGACGGTTTGGCTCAGTCAGTAAAGGCGTTAGGTGTTGGTGCGCGGGGTCAGGAGTTCGATTCCTATTGCCACTTTTTTTTTTTAAATTCCAACTAAATTACTTTTTCTGAGTGTTTTTTTTGTATTAATTCTGATATGTTTTCCACAGTCACCCTTTTATCTATTCTATTGTTCTGATAATTACAGTCTAATACCTTTAAATTGAAGTGCACTGTGGATGTTTGAGAGTTTGCTGAAAAGTTGAAATATTGGTATGACAGGCCTTACGTTTATGACGTCATAGCGGAAAATCTATCATGGCGGAAAAGTATCAGACAGTACCCTTCTAAAGCAGAATTCAACGAGCTTTCCAATGGTGCAATTCGCTTTTCTGTACGACAAATACTTTCCGATATATAGCCCCATTTCGAAAAATGACGTTTCACGTCGTGACGTCATTGACGTTTCACCTAGCGTGTTGAGACTCGGTATATGGCTGGGAAGTATCATTCCACATGAGTTCTGATAATTACAGCCTAATATCTTTAAATTTGAGTGCACTGTGGATGTCTGAAAGTTTGCTGAAAGGTCGAAATATCGGTATGACAGGCCATACGTTTATGACGTCATAACGGAAAATCTATCAGGGCGGAAACGTATCGGACAGTACCCTCCTAAACGAGAATTCAACGAGCTTTCGAGTGGTACAATCCGCTTCTCTGTGCGATAAATACTTTCAGATATATAGCCCCATTTTTAAAATTGACGTTTTACGTCATGACGTCATTGACGTTGAACGTAGCGCGTTGAAACTTGGTATATGCCTGTATATTAATATTTCACATAGGTTCTCATAATTACAGTTCCAAATCTTCAAATTTGAGTGCACTGTGGATGTTTGAAATTTTGCTGAAAAGTCGAAAAATTTGTATGACAGGCCTTACGTTTATGACGTCACAGCGGAAAATCTATCATGGCGGAAAAGTATCGGATAGTACCCTTCTGAACCAGAATTCAACGAATTTTCCAATGGTGCAATTTGCTTCTCCGTACGACAGATACTTTTTGATATATAGCCCCATTTCGAAAATTGACGTTTTACGTCATGACGTGATTGACGTTACACGTAGCGTGTTAAAACTTGGTATATGGCTGGGTATCATTATTCCACATAGGTTCTGATAATTACAGCCTAATAACTTTAAAATTGAGTGCACTGTGGATGTTTGAAAGTTTGCTGAAAAGTCGAAAAATTGGTATGACAGGCCTTACGTTTATGACGTCATAGCGGAAAATCTATCATGGCGGAAAAGTATCGGACAGTACCCTTCTGAACCAGAATTCAACGAGCTTTCCAATGGTGCAATTCGCTTCTCTGTACGACAAATACTATCCGATATATAGCCCCATTTTGAAAAATGACGTTTCACGTCGTGACGTCATTGACGTTCAAACAATCCGAGTAAAACTTCGCAGTTTGATGGAGGATACTATTATATATCCCTGTGCTGAATTTCAGAAGTATCGGTTTAAATGTGGCTGCTGTGTGAATTTTTTAAAATTCGCCAATGATGAGAGATAGGGATTTTTTTAGTTTTCAAGAATTTTTGGTGACGTCATCAGTGAACCGATTTTTTCCAAAAACGTGCGGTCCCGTCCCAGAGCGGATACCTATCTATCAAAAAAAATTCGGAATGCTAGCTCGAAAACTGTGGACGCTAGAGCGCGCACAAACAAACGGACAAACAGACAACGCCATAAACAAACAAACCGACCAACATACTTGCCGAAATCTTTAGATTCCGGCAAGTAATGAACCGACATAGTCGACTAACTTGCCGGAATAGCTGGCAATGACCTTGAACTTTTACCAAAGACTTTGAATTTTTTGCAAAGTTGATGCATCTGGTTATTTTAAATATGAGTAATGGCATTTTTCTAGATTTTGTATAGTTGATGGAAAACATTGAAAAAAGTATTATATTTCTTTCCTAGCATAAGCAGTTTGTGGTCATGAAAGACTGATAGGATTCGGATCTTTTGTGACGTCATCAATAGAGCTATTTTTCTCAAAATCATTCTGTCAAGAGCCATTATCCTACAGAATATCTACATCAAATTTGAAAAGAATCAAGCAACAAATGTGGACGCTATGAGTATGAAAAGACAAACAAATGAAATTTTCTCCAATTTTCCGTCATAAAAAGGTCAATTAGGCCATTACCACTGCAATTATTGAACTGATATTTGTCAAATAGCTTCAGTAGGTATCCCCAATACTTACCAGAGCACCGGATCAACAATAATCCTAAATGGTTTATGCATCTCATGTAAACAATCAATTGAAGTATGATAAAATCACGTTTCACGTCATTATGACGTCATATGACGTCAGATTCCAAAAATAAGAACATATATCGAAACTACTCCCGAAGACCTTTCAAACGAGTTACTACTCGATATTTTCGCGAAAGGTCAAGGTCAAGGTCATTTTTTGGGTCAACTTCGACCTCAGGCGCTTGCAAAGGCTATCGGCCATACGCCTTAGGTGTAAATACAAAAGTTGATAGGCTAAGTGAGTGCAATACTGTGGATTTACTTTCGTGTCTCTATCTTGCTTACTTCCTGAGATATAGTGACCTACATGGTTTTCACTTGCGGGTTAATATTGACCTTGACTTCCGACGTTTGACCTTGAAATTTCGCGGAACAAAAGAACTCGTCCTTGGCTATAAACAGGTGTATCATTAGATTTTTACGCACATTATTGACGCTTTTATCAGCATGGACAGCTTGAAACATGCAATTTCGCTTATAATGGGACCGATTTCGTTGCCATAGAAACGTCAATTACGTCATAACGGATTGACCGATCGCGCTAAAAATTGACATTGACCATAAGGGACCGGTCCGACATCGTTTCCAAGCATCAGATCGAAAATCGGAGGAGGTGACCTCCAAGGTCAAATATTCGACCTCAGGCGAACTTCTCAAGGTCAAGGTCAAATGTCAAGGTCAAGGTCACAAAAGATAGAACTCGAGTATATCTACCATATGCACTTGATTTGAAGTCTCTACGACAATTAGAACTGGAGTTATGGCCACTTATGTGTTTTCGACGTTTTGCTTGACCTTGACCTTGACCTTTGACCTAGACTCACCAAAAGTGTGCGGTGCCTGCCTATTATCCTACAGATTACATACCCCAAGTAACATAACAATCACCGTACAATTGCGACCTGTAGAGCACTAACAGATAAACAAACCAGCGACCATAGGTCGTAAGCTTGACGAAATGTTTACTGAACCGATCCTGACCTTGACCTTTGAGATATGACCCTGAAATTTTGCAGGTTATATTAGACGACATGCTATTTAGGCAAAGACTTTACAAGAAATATTTTAACTGTATATCTGATACGTAAGAGGCAGAATTTCAATTTGAGAAAATTCATATTTGACGTCATAATGACGATAAGTACTAAGATCAATGCACCATCTTGAGTGGTGGTCAAAATCTCAAGGTCAGAGGTCAAGATCAATGGTCACACATAATAAACCTTCTGAGTAGCTATCCAATGAACCAAATCTGAAGTTTCCATGTCAAATAGAATCGAATCTACAGCCATTTCGAGATTTTCACGTTTAGTGTGACCTTGACTTTGACCTTTGACCTTGGGTCACAGAAACTATGCGTTGTTTGACCATTGAGCTATGGATTATACTCGGATCATTTCATCAGAATCGAACAAGAATTGCAGATACTATGGCCTTTTGAAATTTCAAAACTTGACTTTCATGACATCACTGTGACGTCAATAAACGCCACAGTTCAAAACTGATGGATTAGTATGTATCAAGGACCAAGATATTCCATTTGATATACTATTTGATAGGTTTCATTTAGTTTGAAAATTTGACCTTGAAGTTCTGTTCATGAGACCTCATTTCCGCGAACAAGTTCAAAATCAATCATAAAATTGACGTATATGTGTCATTGTCATACCTCTTCTGAATGGTACGGTTCAAATTTTTTGAGTCTATGACGATTCAAACAGCTGTTATTACCGAAAACCTGTTTTTCTGGGATTCTGATGACCTTGACCTTGACCTTTAACCTTTCACCTTCAATTCGTAGATGTCAATGATATCCATATACATATCAAGTTTCAAGAGATTCCACACAGTATTGACAATATTATGGCTTTTTGAAATTTTGGCAAACAAACAAACCAACAAACAAACATACATACAAACGAGAGGCCATAGGCCATACACTTGCCGGAATAGATACTTGACATTTCAACCCCGAATTTGTGTATTGCGGAACTACGTTTATTACGTGATACGAAAAGTTAATCATGGCGTGGGAGAATCCCACGTAACCAGCCTTGATCAGAATGGAACGAGCTTTCCAATGGTGTAATCCTATCCACTCAATTATAGCTGCTTACCGAGATACAGCCGTATTTTGAAAACTGACGTTTGACGTTATGACGTCATTGTCGTTCTATGTAGCATGTTGAATCTTGGTTACTGGTTGGGTATTAATATTCCACATACGTTCTCAAAACTACATTCGAATAGCTTCAAATTTGAGTGCAATGTGGATGCTTGAAAGTTTGCTGAAAAGCATGACTGGCCTTACGTTTATGACGTCTTACCGAAAAATTGATCACGACGGAAATAAGCCACACGTGGCCTAATTTAGGCAGAATTAAGCAAGCTCTCCGACAGTGTAATTAGATCCACTTTAGGATAAATACTTACCAAGAAACAACCTTATATCAAAAATTGATGATTGATGTCATGATGTCATTGTTGTTGAGCGTAACGTGTTGAAAATCGGTGTATGGCTGGGTATTGATATTCCACATATGTCCTCACGATTACAGTCCAATATCTCCAAATTTGAGAATACTGTGGATCTTTGAAAATTTGCTGAAAAGTCGAAAAATTGGTGTGACAGGCCTCACGTTTATGGCGTCATAGCGGAGAAATTATCATTGCGGAAAAGTATCAAACCATACCTTCCTAAACCAGAATTCAACGAGCTTTCCAATGGTGCAATCCGCTTGTCTGTACGACAAATACCTCTCGATATACAGCCCCATTTTGAAAATTGATGTTTAACGTCATGACGTCATTGACGTTTCATGTAGCGTGTTGAAACTCGGTGTGTGGCTGGTATTGTTATTCCACATGAGTTCTGATAATTACAGCCTAATACCTTTAAATTTGAGTGTGATGTGGATGTTTGAAAGTTTGATGAAAAGTCGAAAATTGGTATGACAGGCCTTACGTTTATGACGTCATAGCGGAAAATCTATCATGGCAGAGAAGTATCAGACAGTACCCATCTAAACCAGAATTCAACGAGCTTTCTAATGGTGCAATTCGCTTATCTGTATGACAAATATTTTTTTTATATATAGCCCCATTTCGAAAATTGACGTTTTACGTCATGACGTGAGTGACGTTGCACGTAGCGTGTTGAAACTTGGTATATGGCTAGGTAGTATTAGTCCACATAGGTTCTGATAATTACAGTCCAATACCTTTAAATTTGAGTGCACTTTGGATGTTTGAAAGTTTGCTGAAAACTCGAAAAATTGGTATGACGGGCCTTACGTTTATGACGTCATAGCGGAAAATCTATTATGGCGGAGAGTATCGGACAGTACCTCTCTAAAAGAGAACTCAACGAGCTTTCTAATGGTGCAATTCGCTTCTCTGTACGACAAATACTTTCCGATATATAGCCCCATTTCGAAAAATGACGTTTCACGTCGTGACGTCATTGACGTTTGAACAATTCGAGTAAAACTTCGCAGTTTGATGGAGGATACCATGATATATCCGTGTGTTGAATTTCAGAGGTGTCGGTTCAAATGTGACTGCTGTGTGAATTTCTGAAAATTCGAAAAAAAAGAGAGAAATGTCTGGTGCATGTACAGGACCTTTGGTCCTGAGACAAATTACCACCAAAAACCGGGAATTGAGCTGATCCCTCCGCCGGTCCGTCATCCCCAATAGTTCTGGTATAAAGTGGCCTGTCGCTTGACCCAGACTGTATTTAGACATGAGTTTTAGGCTTTATTATATCAGTTGGACACCTCTGAGTCTGAAAACAAAGGAATTGTTTTGTTGTTTGAGATGTGCACTTGGATACAGATATGATATACTGTACTACTGCTCAACCGAGTGTGTATATTTAGAAGGGGACATGTCCACAGGGGTAATCGTTTCTGCAGCTTATTGTTGTGTGAACGGATTGAGAATCAGATTCACACCACTGCTCTTTCTACTTTGATATCTCGGCGAGTTTTCAATTTATTCCAAATGTGAAAAGTGCATTATAAACTAGAAATAACACTGCACCTGACTGTATGAAATGCTTCAGAATTGAATGTTCAGTAAATTTGTGAAAATTGGAGCCATGAAAACATTAAAAATATCTGTAAAATCCAGAATCCTCATAAGATTCTGATTAAGCTTTGTCAGATTATAGACAAAATTCGAGGTCAATCATGAATTTGACATATTTGTCTGATTGATATACCTCTTCTGAATGACATGGTTCAAATTTCATGAGCCCACAATGATTCAAACAGATGTTATTACCGGAAACGTGTTTTTCTGGGATTTCGATGACCTTGACCTTGACCTTTGACCTTTGCACTTAAATTCGTAGAAGTCAATGCTGTCAAAGTGCATATCAAATTTCAAAGGATTCCATTCACTATTGACGGTGTTATGGCCCTTTGAAATTTCGGATTTTTGACGTTTATGACGTCATTATGACGTCAGTTTACGTCGCAGCGCCAAAAATGAGATATCACTGGAATCAGGGACTCAAGACCTTTCCAACAATGTACTACTCGATATAGTGCGCTGACCTTCGTACTTGACCTTGACATTCACCTCATGGCAAACTTCTCAAGGTCAAGGTCAAATGTCAAGGTCATAGTCACAGAAGATAGACCTCGAGTATATCTACAATATGAACTTGATTTGAAGTCTCTACGATGATTAGAACTGGAATAATGAGCACTTATGTGTTTTCGACGTTTTGCGTGACCTTGACCTTGTTATTTGACCTTGAGCTTAACAAAGAATTAGGGACCTCCCTTTTTCAGCCTAGAAACTTTCTACCAGATTTCATGAATTTCCAATGAGAACTGTGGCCTGTAGAGCGCACACAAACAAACAAACAAACATACATACATACAAACAAACAAACGGAACCGATCAACATACTTGACAAAATCTTTGATTTCGTCAAGTAATAATATGTGGTGCATATATACAAGCTATTGGGCCTTAGGTAATGCACTACATGTACTATAAACCTGTAACAGTGCTCACAATGCTCACAAACCCGGTGCTCACAAACCCCTGTTCGTCATGCCCAATAGTTCTGATATAAAGTGGCCTGTCGCTTGACCCAGACTGTATTTAGACATGAGTTTTAGGCTTTATTATATCAGTTGGACACCTCTGAGTCTGAAAACAAAGGAATTGTTTTGTTGTTTGAGATGTGCACTTGGATACAGATATGATATACTGTACTACTGCTCAACCGAGTGTGTATATTTAGAAGGGGACATGTCCACAGGGGTAATCGTTTCTGCAGCTTATTGTTGTGTGAACGGATTGAGAATCAGATTCACACCACTGCTCTTTCTACTTTGATATCTCGGCGAGTTTTCAATTTATTCCAAATGTGAAAAGTGCATTATAAACTAGAAATAACACTGCACCTGACTGTATGAAATGCTTCAGAATTGAATGTTCAGTAAATTTGTGAAAATTGGAGCCATGAAAACATTAAAAATATCTGTAAAATCCAGAATCCTCATAAGATTCTGATTAAGCTTTGTCAGATTATAGACAAAATTCGAGGTCAATCATGAATTTGACATATTTGTCTGATTGATATACCTCTTCTGAATGACATGGTTCAAATTTCATGAGCCCACAATGATTCAAACAGATGTTATTACCGGAAACGTGTTTTTCTGGGATTTCGATGACCTTGACCTTGACCTTTGACCTTTGCACTTAAATTCGTAGAAGTCAATGCTGTCAAAGTGCATATCAAATTTCAAAGGATTCCATTCACTATTGACGGTGTTATGGCCCTTTGAAATTTCGGATTTTTGACGTTTATGACGTCATTATGACGTCAGTTTACGTCGCAGCGCCAAAAATGAGATATCACTGGAATCAGGGACTCAAGACCTTTCCAACAATGTACTACTCGATATAGTGCGCTGACCTTCGTACTTGACCTTGACATTCACCTCATGGCAAACTTCTCAAGGTCAAGGTCAAATGTCAAGGTCATAGTCACAGAAGATAGAACTCGAGTATATCTACAATATGAACTTGATTTGAAGTCTCTACGATGATTAGAACTGGAATAATGAGCACTTATGTGTTTTCGACGTTTTGCGTGACCTTGACCTTGTTATTTGACCTTGAGCTTAACAAAGAATTAGGGACCTCCCTTTTTCAGCCTAGAAACTTTCTACCAGATTTCATGAATTTCCAATGAGAACTGTGGCCTGTAGAGCGCACACAAACAAACAAACAAACATACATACATACAAACAAACAAACGGAACCGATCAACATACTTGACAAAATCTTTGATTTCGTCAAGTAATAATATGTGGTGCATATATACAAGCTATTGGGCCTTAGGTAATGCACTACATGTACTATAAACCTGTAACAGTGCTCACAATGCTCACAAACCCGGTGCTCACAAACCCCTGTTCGTCATGCCCAATAGTTCTGATATAAAGTGGCCTGTCGCTTGACCCAGACTGTATTTAGACATGAGTTTTAGGCTTTATTATATCAGTTGGACACCTCTGAGTCTGAAAACAAAGGAATTGTTTTGTTGTTTGAGATGTGCACTTGGATACAGATATGATATACTGTACTACTGCTCAACCGAGTGTGTATATTTAGAAGGGGACATGTCCACAGGGGTAATCGTTTCTGCAGCTTATTGTTGTGTGAACGGATTGAGAATCAGATTCACACCACTGCTCTTTCTACTTTGATATCTCGGCGAGTTTTCAATTTATTCCAAATGTGAAAAGTGCATTATAAACTAGAAATAACACTGCACCTGACTGTATGAAATGCTTCAGAATTGAATGTTCAGTAAATTTGTGAAAATTGGAGCCATGAAAACATTAAAAATATCTGTAAAATCCAGAATCCTCATAAGATTCTGATTAAGCTTTGTCAGATTATAGACAAAATTCGAGGTCAATCATGAATTTGACATATTTGTCTGATTGATATACCTCTTCTGAATGACATGGTTCAAATTTCATGAGCCCACAATGATTCAAACAGATGTTATTACCGGAAACGTGTTTTTCTGGGATTTCGATGACCTTGACCTTGACCTTTGACCTTTGCACTTAAATTCGTAGAAGTCAATGCTGTCAAAGTGCATATCAAATTTCAAAGGATTCCATTCACTATTGACGGTGTTATGGCCCTTTGAAATTTCGGATTTTTGACGTTTATGACGTCATTATGACGTCAGTTTACGTCGCAGCGCCAAAAATGAGATATCACTGGAATCAGGGACTCAAGACCTTTCCAACAATGTACTACTCGATATAGTGCGCTGACCTTCGTACTTGACCTTGACATTCACCTCATGGCAAACTTCTCAAGGTCAAGGTCAAATGTCAAGGTCATAGTCACAGAAGATAGAACTCGAGTATATCTACAATATGAACTTGATTTGAAGTCTCTACGATGATTAGAACTGGAATAATGAGCACTTATGTGTTTTCGACGTTTTGCGTGACCTTGACCTTGTTATTTGACCTTGAGCTTAACAAAGAATTAGGGACCTCCCTTTTTCAGCCTAGAAACTTTCTACCAGATTTCATGAATTTCCAATGAGAACTGTGGCCTGTAGAGCGCACACAAACAAACAAACAAACATACATACATACAAACAAACAAACGGAACCGATCAACATACTTGACAAAATCTTTGATTTCGTCAAGTAATAATATGTGGTGCATATATACAAGCTATTGGGCCTTAGGTAATGCACTACATGTACTATAAACCTGTAACAGTGCTCACAATGCTCACAAACCCGGTGCTCACAAACCCCTGTTCGTCATGCCCAATAGTTCTGATATAAAGTGGCCTGTCGCTTGACCCAGACTGTATTTAGACATGAGTTTTAGGCTTTATTATATCAGTTGGACACCTCTGAGTCTGAAAACAAAGGAATTGTTTTGTTGTTTGAGATGTGCACTTGGATACAGATATGATATACTGTACTACTGCTCAACCGAGTGTGTATATTTAGAAGGGGACATGTCCACAGGGGTAATCGTTTCTGCAGCTTATTGTTGTGTGAACGGATTGAGAATCAGATTCACACCACTGCTCTTTCTACTTTGATATCTCGGCGAGTTTTCAATTTATTCCAAATGTGAAAAGTGCATTATAAACTAGAAATAACACTGCACCTGACTGTATGAAATGCTTCAGAATTGAATGTTCAGTAAATTTGTGAAAATTGGAGCCATGAAAACATTAAAAATATCTGTAAAATCCAGAATCCTCATAAGATTCTGATTAAGCTTTGTCAGATTATAGACAAAATTCGAGGTCAATCATGAATTTGACATATTTGTCTGATTGATATACCTCTTCTGAATGACATGGTTCAAATTTCATGAGCCCACAATGATTCAAACAGATGTTATTACCGGAAACGTGTTTTTCTGGGATTTCGATGACCTTGACCTTGACCTTTGACCTTTGCACTTAAATTCGTAGAAGGCAATGCTGTCAAAGTGCATATCAAATTTCAAAGGATTCCATTCACTATTGACGGTGTTATGGCCCTTTGAAATTTCGGATTTTTGACGTTTATGACGTCATTATGACGTCAGTTTACGTCGCAGCGCCAAAAATGAGATATCACTGGAATCAGGGACTCAAGACCTTTCCAACAATGTACTACTCGATATAGTGCGCTGACCTTCGTACTTGACCTTGACATTCACCTCATGGCAAACTTCTCAAGGTCAAGGTCAAATGTCAAGGTCATAGTCACAGAAGATAGAACTCGAGTATATCTACAATATGAACTTGATTTGAAGTCTCTACGATGATTAGAACTGGAATAATGAGCACTTATGTGTTTTCGACGTTTTGCGTGACCTTGACCTTGTTATTTGACCTTGAGCTTAACAAAGAATTAGGGACCTCCCTTTTTCAGCCTAGAAACTTTCTACCAGATTTCATGAATTTCCAATGAGAACTGTGGCCTGTAGAGCGCACACAAACAAACAAACAAACATACATACATACAAACAAACAAACGGAACCGATCAACATACTTGACAAAATCTTTGATTTCGTCAAGTAATAATATGTGGTGCATATATACAAGCTATTGGGCCTTAGGTAATGCACTACATGTACTATAAACCTGTAACAGTGCTCACAATGCTCACAAACCCGGTGCTCACAAACCCCTGTTCGTCATGCCCAATAGTTCTGATATAAAGTGGCCTGTCGCTTGACCCAGACTGTATTTAGACATGAGTTTTAGGCTTTATTATATCAGTTGGACACCTCTGAGTCTGAAAACAAAGGAATTGTTTTGTTGTTTGAGATGTGCACTTGGATACAGATATGATATACTGTACTACTGCTCAACCGAGTGTGTATATTTAGAAGGGGACATGTCCACAGGGGTAATCGTTTCTGCAGCTTATTGTTGTGTGAACGGATTGAGAATCAGATTCACACCACTGCTCTTTCTACTTTGATATCTCGGCGAGTTTTCAATTTATTCCAAATGTGAAAAGTGCATTATAAACTAGAAATAACACTGCACCTGACTGTATGAAATGCTTCAGAATTGAATGTTCAGTAAATTTGTGAAAATTGGAGCCATGAAAACATTAAAAATATCTGTAAAATCCAGAATCCTCATAAGATTCTGATTAAGCTTTGTCAGATTATAGACAAAATTCGAGGTCAATCATGAATTTGACATATTTGTCTGATTGATATACCTCTTCTGAATGACATGGTTCAAATTTCATGAGCCCACAATGATTCAAACAGATGTTATTACCGGAAACGTGTTTTTCTGGGATTTCGATGACCTTGACCTTGACCTTTGACCTTTGCACTTAAATTCGTAGAAGTCAATGCTGTCAAAGTGCATATCAAATTTCAAAGGATTCCATTCACTATTGACGGTGTTATGGCCCTTTGAAATTTCGGATTTTTGACGTTTATGACGTCATTATGACGTCAGTTTACGTCGCAGCGCCAAAAATGAGATATCACTGGAATCAGGGACTCAAGACCTTTCCAACAATGTACTACTCGATATAGTGCGCTGACCTTCGTACTTGACCTTGACATTCACCTCATGGCAAACTTCTCAAGGTCAAGGTCAAATGTCAAGGTCATAGTCACAGAAGATAGAACTCGAGTATATCTACAATATGAACTTGATTTGAAGTCTCTACGATGATTAGAACTGGAATAATGAGCACTTATGTGTTTTCGACGTTTTGCGTGACCTTGACCTTGTTATTTGACCTTGAGCTTAACAAAGAATTAGGGACCTCCCTTTTTCAGCCTAGAAACTTTCTACCAGATTTCATGAATTTCCAATGAGAACTGTGGCCTGTAGAGCGCACACAAACAAACAAACAAACATACATACATACAAACAAACAAACGGAACCGATCAACATACTTGACAAAATCTTTGATTTCGTCAAGTAATAATATGTGGTGCATATATACAAGCTATTGGGCCTTAGGTAATGCACTACATGTACTATAAACCTGTAACAGTGCTCACAATGCTCACAAACCCGGTGCTCACAAACCCCTGTTCGTCATGCCCAATAGTTCTGATATAAAGTGGCCTGTCGCTTGACCCAGACTGTATTTAGACATGAGTTTTAGGCTTTATTATATCAGTTGGACACCTCTGAGTCTGAAAACAAAGGAATTGTTTTGTTGTTTGAGATGTGCACTTGGATACAGATATGATATACTGTACTACTGCTCAACCGAGTGTGTATATTTAGAAGGGGACATGTCCACAGGGGTAATCGTTTCTGCAGCTTATTGTTGTGTGAACGGATTGAGAATCAGATTCACACCACTGCTCTTTCTACTTTGATATCTCGGCGAGTTTTCAATTTATTCCAAATGTGAAAAGTGCATTATAAACTAGAAATAACACTGCACCTGACTGTATGAAATGCTTCAGAATTGAATGTTCAGTAAATTTGTGAAAATTGGAGCCATGAAAACATTAAAAATATCTGTAAAATCCAGAATCCTCATAAGATTCTGATTAAGCTTTGTCAGATTATAGACAAAATTCGAGGTCAATCATGAATTTGACATATTTGTCTGATTGATATACCTCTTCTGAATGACATGGTTCAAATTTCATGAGCCCACAATGATTCAAACAGATGTTATTACCGGAAACGTGTTTTTCTGGGATTTCGATGACCTTGACCTTGACCTTTGACCTTTGCACTTAAATTCGTAGAAGTCAATGCTGTCAAAGTGCATATCAAATTTCAAAGGATTCCATTCACTATTGACGGTGTTATGGCCCTTTGAAATTTCGGATTTTTGACGTTTATGACGTCATTATGACGTCAGTTTACGTCGCAGCGCCAAAAATGAGATATCACTGGAATCAGGGACTCAAGACCTTTCCAACAATGTACTACTCGATATAGTGCGCTGACCTTCGTACTTGACCTTGACATTCACCTCATGGCAAACTTCTCAAGGTCAAGGTCAAATGTCAAGGTCATAGTCACAGAAGATAGAACTCGAGTATATCTACAATATGAACTTGATTTGAAGTCTCTACGATGATTAGAACTGGAATAATGAGCACTTATGTGTTTTCGACGTTTTGCGTGACCTTGACCTTGTTATTTGACCTTGAGCTTAACAAAGAATTAGGGACCTCCCTTTTTCAGCCTAGAAACTTTCTACCAGATTTCATGAATTTCCAATGAGAACTGTGGCCTGTAGAGCGCACACAAACAAACAAACAAACATACATACATACAAACAAACAAACGGAACCGATCAACATACTTGACAAAATCTTTGATTTCGTCAAGTAATAATATGTGGTGCATATATACAAGCTATTGGGCCTTAGGTAATGCACTACATGTACTATAAACCTGTAACAGTGCTCACAATGCTCACAAACCCGGTGCTCACAAACCCCTGTTCGTCATGCCCAATAGTTCTGATATAAAGTGGCCTGTCGCTTGACCCAGACTGTATTTAGACATGAGTTTTAGGCTTTATTATATCAGTTGGACACCTCTGAGTCTGAAAACAAAGGAATTGTTTTGTTGTTTGAGATGTGCACTTGGATACAGATATGATATACTGTACTACTGCTCAACCGAGTGTGTATATTTAGAAGGGGACATGTCCACAGGGGTAATCGTTTCTGCAGCTTATTGTTGTGTGAACGGATTGAGAATCAGATTCACACCACTGCTCTTTCTACTTTGATATCTCGGCGAGTTTTCAATTTATTCCAAATGTGAAAAGTGCATTATAAACTAGAAATAACACTGCACCTGACTGTATGAAATGCTTCAGAATTGAATGTTCAGTAAATTTGTGAAAATTGGAGCCATGAAAACATTAAAAATATCTGTAAAATCCAGAATCCTCATAAGATTCTGATTAAGCTTTGTCAGATTATAGACAAAATTCGAGGTCAATCATGAATTTGACATATTTGTCTGATTGATATACCTCTTCTGAATGACATGGTTCAAATTTCATGAGCCCACAATGATTCAAACAGATGTTATTACCGGAAACGTGTTTTTCTGGGATTTCGATGACCTTGACCTTGACCTTTGACCTTTGCACTTAAATTCGTAGAAGTCAATGCTGTCAAAGTGCATATCAAATTTCAAAGGATTCCATTCACTATTGACGGTGTTATGGCCCTTTGAAATTTCGGATTTTTGACGTTTATGACGTCATTATGACGTCAGTTTACGTCGCAGCGCCAAAAATGAGATATCACTGGAATCAGGGACTCAAGACCTTTCCAACAATGTACTACTCGATATAGTGCGCTGACCTTCGTACTTGACCTTGACATTCACCTCATGGCAAACTTCTCAAGGTCAAGGTCAAATGTCAAGGTCATAGTCACAGAAGATAGAACTCGAGTATATCTACAATATGAACTTGATTTGAAGTCTCTACGATGATTAGAACTGGAATAATGAGCACTTATGTGTTTTCGACGTTTTGCGTGACCTTGACCTTGTTATTTGACCTTGAGCTTAACAAAGAATTAGGGACCTCCCTTTTTCAGCCTAGAAACTTTCTACCAGATTTCATGAATTTCCAATGAGAACTGTGGCCTGTAGAGCGCACACAAACAAACAAACAAACATACATACATACAAACAAACAAACGGAACCGATCAACATACTTGACAAAATCTTTGATTTCGTCAAGTAATAATATGTGGTGCATATATACAAGCTATTGGGCCTTAGGTAATGCACTACATGTACTATAAACCTGTAACAGTGCTCACAATGCTCACAAACCCGGTGCTCACAAACCCCTGTTCGTCATGCCCAATAGTTCTGATATAAAGTGGCCTGTCGCTTGACCCAGACTGTATTTAGACATGAGTTTTAGGCTTTATTATATCAGTTGGACACCTCTGAGTCTGAAAACAAAGGAATTGTTTTGTTGTTTGAGATGTGCACTTGGATACAGATATGATATACTGTACTACTGCTCAACCGAGTGTGTATATTTAGAAGGGGACATGTCCACAGGGGTAATCGTTTCTGCAGCTTATTGTTGTGTGAACGGATTGAGAATCAGATTCACACCACTGCTCTTTCTACTTTGATATCTCGGCGAGTTTTCAATTTATTCCAAATGTGAAAAGTGCATTATAAACTAGAAATAACACTGCACCTGACTGTATGAAATGCTTCAGAATTGAATGTTCAGTAAATTTGTGAAAATTGGAGCCATGAAAACATTAAAAATATCTGTAAAATCCAGAATCCTCATAAGATTCTGATTAAGCTTTGTCAGATTATAGACAAAATTCGAGGTCAATCATGAATTTGACATATTTGTCTGATTGATATACCTCTTCTGAATGACATGGTTCAAATTTCATGAGCCCACAATGATTCAAACAGATGTTATTACCGGAAACGTGTTTTTCTGGGATTTCGATGACCTTGACCTTGACCTTTGACCTTTGCACTTAAATTCGTAGAAGTCAATGCTGTCAAAGTGCATATCAAATTTCAAAGGATTCCATTCACTATTGACGGTGTTATGGCCCTTTGAAATTTCGGATTTTTGACGTTTATGACGTCATTATGACGTCAGTTTACGTCGCAGCGCCAAAAATGAGATATCACTGGAATCAGGGACTCAAGACCTTTCCAACAATGTACTACTCGATATAGTGCGCTGACCTTCGTACTTGACCTTGACATTCACCTCATGGCAAACTTCTCAAGGTCAAGGTCAAATGTCAAGGTCATAGTCACAGAAGATAGAACTCGAGTATATCTACAATATGAACTTGATTTGAAGTCTCTACGATGATTAGAACTGGAATAATGAGCACTTATGTGTTTTCGACGTTTTGCGTGACCTTGACCTTGTTATTTGACCTTGAGCTTAACAAAGAATTAGGGACCTCCCTTTTTCAGCCTAGAAACTTTCTACCAGATTTCATGAATTTCCAATGAGAACTGTGGCCTGTAGAGCGCACACAAACAAACAAACAAACATACATACATACAAACAAACAAACGGAACCGATCAACATACTTGACAAAATCTTTGATTTCGTCAAGTAATAATATGTGGTGCATATATACAAGCTATTGGGCCTTAGGTAATGCACTACATGTACTATAAACCTGTAACAGTGCTCACAATGCTCACAAACCCGGTGCTCACAAACCCCTGTTCGTCATGCCCAATAGTTCTGATATAAAGTGGCCTGTCGCTTGACCCAGACTGTATTTAGACATGAGTTTTAGGCTTTATTATATCAGTTGGACACCTCTGAGTCTGAAAACAAAGGAATTGTTTTGTTGTTTGAGATGTGCACTTGGATACAGATATGATATACTGTACTACTGCTCAACCGAGTGTGTATATTTAGAAGGGGACATGTCCACAGGGGTAATCGTTTCTGCAGCTTATTGTTGTGTGAACGGATTGAGAATCAGATTCACACCACTGCTCTTTCTACTTTGATATCTCGGCGAGTTTTCAATTTATTCCAAATGTGAAAAGTGCATTATAAACTAGAAATAACACTGCACCTGACTGTATGAAATGCTTCAGAATTGAATGTTCAGTAAATTTGTGAAAATTGGAGCCATGAAAACATTAAAAATATCTGTAAAATCCAGAATCCTCATAAGATTCTGATTAAGCTTTGTCAGATTATAGACAAAATTCGAGGTCAATCATGAATTTGACATATTTGTCTGATTGATATACCTCTTCTGAATGACATGGTTCAAATTTCATGAGCCCACAATGATTCAAACAGATGTTATTACCGGAAACGTGTTTTTCTGGGATTTCGATGACCTTGACCTTGACCTTTGACCTTTGCACTTAAATTCGTAGAAGTCAATGCTGTCAAAGTGCATATCAAATTTCAAAGGATTCCATTCACTATTGACGGTGTTATGGCCCTTTGAAATTTCGGATTTTTGACGTTTATGACGTCATTATGACGTCAGTTTACGTCGCAGCGCCAAAAATGAGATATCACTGGAATCAGGGACTCAAGACCTTTCCAACAATGTACTACTCGATATAGTGCGCTGACCTTCGTACTTGACCTTGACATTCACCTCATGGCAAACTTCTCAAGGTCAAGGTCAAATGTCAAGGTCATAGTCACAGAAGATAGAACTCGAGTATATCTACAATATGAACTTGATTTGAAGTCTCTACGATGATTAGAACTGGAATAATGAGCACTTATGTGTTTTCGACGTTTTGCGTGACCTTGACCTTGTTATTTGACCTTGAGCTTAACAAAGAATTAGGGACCTTCCTTTTTCAGCCTAGAAACTTTCTACCAGATTTCATGAATTTCCAATGAGAACTGTGGCCTGTAGAGCGCACACAAACAAACAAACAAACATACATACATACAAACGAGAGCCCCTAGGGCACCCACTTGCCGGAACGCATACTCATGATACTTGACAGGTTTCAATGAATTTGAAATTTCCAACTGTATCCTATTCAATATGATGCACTGATGTTTCCAACTGTATCCTATTCAATATGGTGCACTGAACTTTGTACTCGACCTTGATATTGACTTGTGGCGAACCTCTCAAGGTCAAGGTCAAAGGTCACATTCAAGGTCACTCATGAAAGGCCTTTTAATATGCCACAATATGGTCTTAGTTTGAACTCTCTGCGACGATTAGTTCCGAAGTTATGGCCATTTATGTGATTTTGACCTTTCTCTTGACCTTGACCTCGACCTTTGACCTTGAGTCACGAAAATTGTGCATTGTCTGTGTATGAAGACATTTATTTTACCTGTATAATTCCATCAGAATCGAACAAGGTTTGTGGACACTATGACCATTTGAAAGTTCGAAAAAATTACGTTTATGACGTCACTGTGACGTCAATAAACGTCACCTCTCAAAACTGATGAAAAAGTATGTACCAGGGAGTCAAGGCCTTTCATTTGATATACTACTTGATAGGTTTCAGTTAGTTTTGAAATTTGACCTTGAAGTTTTCCTCATATGACCTTATTTTCCTGACCAAGTTCAAGGTCAATCATGAAATTGACATATACGCTCGATTGCTATGTCTCTTCTGAATGATATGGTTCGAATTTCATGAACCTACAACAATTCAAATGGATGTTATTACCGGAAACGTGTTTTTCTGGGATTTCGATGACCTTGACCTTGACCTTTGACCTTTGTACTTTAGTTACTAGAGGTCATTACTGTCAATATGCACATCAAGTTTTAAGAGATTCCATACAGTATTGACGATGTTATGGCCTTTTGAAATTTCGGAAATTTGACGTTTATGACGTCATTGTGACGTCAGTGTACGTCGCAGCGCCGAAAATAAGGTATCACTGCAATCAGGGGGTCAAGACCTTTCCAACGATATACTACTCGATATGATTCGCTGACCTTCGTACTTGACCTTGACATTCACCTCATGGCGAACTCTGAAGGTCAAGGTCAAATGTCAAAGTCAAGGTCACAGAAGATAGAACTCGAGTTTATCTACAATATGAATTTAATTTGAAGTCTCTAGGACCATTAGAACCGAAGTTATGGCCACTTATGTGTTTTCAACGTTGTGCTTGACCTTGACCTTGACCTTTGACCTAGACACTTCAAAATAGGACGTTTTTTGGCCATTATCCTAGAGAATATGCACACGAATTTTTGAAGAATTCGGTGAAGAATTGTGGACGCTAGAGCGCGCACAAACAAACAAACAAACAAAAAATCGGCCATAGGCCAACACTTGACGAAATGACTAAACATTTGTTTACATTTAAAACATTTACCCATAATTTACACAATGAAAAGATTTACTGAACAACTCTTCGACATTTGAAGAAAGATACTTTTTTCATGAAATTTTTACGTTGGGCAAACTTTTCAAGGTCAAGGTCAAAGCGCACATTCAAGGTCAGCGGACAAAGACCTTTTGATATGCTACAATATGGTCCCAGTTTGAACTTTCTATGACGAATAGTTCCGAAGTTATGGCAATTTTTGTGATTTTGACCTTTTCTTCGACCTTGACCTTGACCCTTGACCTTGGGTCACGAAAATTGTGCATTGCCCGTGCATGAAGATATAATTTACACTTGAACAATTCCATCAGAATCGAACAAGAATTCCGGACACTGTGGCTTTTCGAAATTTCGAAAAATTTACGTACATGAGGTCACTGTGACGTCAATAAACGTCACATTTGAAAACTGATGGGAAACTATTTATCATGGGTTCAAGGCCTTCCATTTGATATATTACTTGATAGCTTTTAGTTAGTTTGAAAATTTGACCTTGAAGTTTTGCTCATGTGACCTCATTTTTCTGATCAAGTTCAAGGTTAGTCATGGAATTGACATATAAGTCTGATTGCTATACCTCTTCTGAATGATATGGTTCAAATCTTATGAGACTACAACGATTCAAACAGATGTTATAACCGAAAAGGTGTTTTTCTGGGATTTCGATGACCTTGACCTTGACCTTTGACCTTTGTATTTCAATTCGTAAAGGTCAATGCTATTAACATGCATGTCAAGTTTCAAGGTATTCCATACATTATTGACGCTGTTATGGCCTTTTGAAATTTCGGTAATTTGACGTTTATGACGTCATTGTGACGTCAGTGTACGTCGCAGCACCGAAAATAGGGTATCACTGCAATCAGGGGCTCAAAACCTTTCCAACGATATACTACTCAATATGGTGCGCTGACTTTCGTACTTGACCTTGACATTCACCTCATGGCGAACTTCTCAAGGTCAAGGTCAAATGCCAAGGTCAAGGTCACAGAAGATAGGACTCGAGTTTATCTACAATATGAACTTGGTTTGAAGTCTCTATAACAAATAGAACCGGAGTTATGGCCACTTATGTGTTTTTAACATTTTGCGTGACCTTGACCTTGATTTTTGACCTTGAGTCACGAAAATTGTGCATTGCCTGTGCATGAAGACATATATTATACCTGTATAATTTCATTAGAATCAAACAAGATTTGTGGACACTATGACCGTTTGAAATTTCGAAAAATTAACGTCTATGACGTCACTGTGACGTCAATAAACGTCACATCTCAAAACTGATGAGAAAGTATGTACCAGGGAATCAAGACCTTTCATTTGATATACTACTTGATAGGTTTCAGTTAGTTTGAAAATATGACCTTGAAGTTTTCCTCATATGACCTTATTTTCCTGACAAAGTTCAAGGTCAATCATGAAATTGACATATACACTCGAATACTATACCTCTTCTGAAGGATATGGTTCAAAATTCATGAACTTACGACAAATCAAACGGATGTTATTACCAGAAACGTGTTTTTCTGGGATTTCGATGACCTTGACCTTGACCTTTGACCTTTGTACCTAAATTCGTAAAGGTCATTGCTGTCAATATGCATATCAAGTTTGAAGAGATTCCATACAGTATTGACGATGTTATAGCCTTTTGAAATTTCGGAAATTTGACGTTTATGACGTCATTGTGACGTCAGTTTACGTCGCAGCGCCGAAAATAAGGTATCACTGCAATCAGGGGGTCAAGACCTTTCCAACGATATACTACTCGATATGGTGCGCTGAACTTCATATTTGACCTTAATATTCACCTTAGGCGAACTTCTCAAGGTCAAGGTCAAATGCCAAGGTCAAGGTCACAAAAGATAGAACTCGACTTTATGTACAATATGAACTTGGTTTGAAGTCTCTAGGACAATTAGAACCGGAGTTATGGCCATTTATGTGTTTTTATCGTTTTGCGTGACCTTGACCTCAATATTTGACCTTGACCTCCCAAAAATGAACTCATCCATCCATATTGGATTGCACATCTACTGACCTATTTTCATGATTCTACGATCAAAAATGTGACCTGTGGAGCGGTCACAAACAAACAAACAAACAAACAGACAGACAAACGCGACTGACCAACATACTTGACGAAATTTACATTTCGTCAAGTAACAAACAAACACACACACAAATCCACAAACCAACCGACCAACATACTTGCCGGAATTTAAATTCCGGCAAGTAACAAACAAACTGACACACAAACAAGTCACAGGCGATAGAAATCGAGTTCACCTACAATATGCACCTAATTTGAAGTCTCTAGGACGATTACAGCCGGAGTTATGGCCACTTATGTGTTTTCGACTTTTTGTGTGACCTTGACCTTCGACCTATATTCACTAAAATCTGATAGGAACTACCCAATATCCTACAGAATATGTTCACCAAATTTGAAAAAAATCGAGTGAGAATTGTGGACGCTAGAGTGCAAACATACATAGAAACAAATGAAATTTTATCGATTTGTTGCCAAACAAACGTCAATTACGTCAAAACGGATATATCGATTGAGCTGAAAATTGGTAGAAACCATCACAGGACGACTCCACATCGTTTGCATCTGTTAGATCTGCAGTAAATGGTATAACTTTGAACATCGGACACTCAAAAGGCCTAAATGTTGGTCTGAAATCACGTTTGACGTCATTATGACGTCAATTGACGTCCGATTCCAAAAATAACAACATATTTGGAAAGTACTCTCGAAGACCTTCCAAACGAGCTACTACTCGATATTTTTGCAAGAGGTCAAGGTCGAGGTCATTTTTGAGGTCAACTTCGACCTCAGGCGCTTGCAAAGGCTATCGCTCATACGCCTTAGGTGTAAATGCGAAAGTTGTTAGGCTAAGTGACTGCAATACTGTGGATTTAATTTCGTGTCTCTATCTTGCTTAGTTCCTGAGATATAGTGACCTACATGGTTTTCACTTGCGGGTCAATATTGACCTTGACTTTCGACCTACGACCTTGAAATTTCGTGGATCAAAAGAAGTCATCCTTGCTTATTAACAGGTTTATCATTGGATTTTTACGCACATTATTGACGCTTTTATCAGCATGGACAGCTTGAAACATGCAATTTCGCTTATAATGGGACCGATTTCGTTGCCATAGAAACGTCAATTACGTCATAACGAATTGGCCGATCGGGCTAAAAATTGAGATTGAGCATGAGGAACCGGTCCCACATCGTTTCCAAGCATCAGATCGAAAATCGGAGGAGGTGACTTCCAAGGTCAAATATTCGACCTCGGGCGAACTCTCAAGGTCAAGGTCAAATGTCAAGGTCAAGGTCACAGAAGATAGAACTCGAGTATATCTACAATATGAACTTGGTTTGAAGTCTCTAGGTCAATTAGAACCGAAGTTACGACCATTTATGTGTTTTTAACGTTTTGCGTGACCTTGACCTTGACCTTTGACGTAGGATTACCAAAATCGTGGGGTCGCGAGCCATTGTCCTACAGAATGCGCACGTCCAGTTTGGGAAGAATTAAACAAGAAATGTGGACGCTAGAGGGCGCACAACCAAACAAACAAACGGACACACAAACAAACGAACTGACCAACATACTTGCCGAAATCTTTAGATTCCGGCAAGTAACAAACAAACGGAACCGATCAACATACTTGACAAAATCTTTGATTTCGTCAAGTAATAATATGTGGTGCATATATACAAGCTATTGGGCCTTAGGTAATGCACTACATGTACTATAAACCTGTAACAGTGCTCACAATGCTCACAAACCCGGTGCTCACAAACCCCTGTTCGTCATGCCCAATAGTTCTGATATAAAGTGGCCTGTCGCTTGACCCAGACTGTATTTAGACATGAGTTTTAGGCTTTATTATATCAGTTGGACACCTCTGAGTCTGAAAACAAAGGAATTGTTTTGTTGTTTGAGATGTGCACTTGGATACAGATATGATATACTGTACTACTGCTCAACCGAGTGTGTATATTTAGAAGGGGACATGTCCACAGGGGTAATCGTTTCTGCAGCTTATTGTTGTGTGAACGGATTGAGAATCAGATTCACACCACTGCTCTTTCTACTTTGATATCTCGGCGAGTTTTCAATTTATTCCAAATGTGAAAAGTGCATTATAAACTAGAAATAACACTGCACCTGACTGTATGAAATGCTTCAGAATTGAATGTTCAGTAAATTTGTGAAAATTGGAGCCATGAAAACATTAAAAATATCTGTAAAATCCAGAATCCTCATAAGATTCTGATTAAGCTTTGTCAGATTATAGACAAAATTCGAGGTCAATCATGAATTTGACATATTTGTCTGATTGATATACCTCTTCTGAATGACATGGTTCAAATTTCATGAGCCCACAATGATTCAAACAGATGTTATTACCGGAAACGTGTTTTTCTGGGATTTCGATGACCTTGACCTTGACCTTTGACCTTTGCACTTAAATTCGTAGAAGTCAATGCTGTCAAAGTGCATATCAAATTTCAAAGGATTCCATTCACTATTGACGGTGTTATGGCCCTTTGAAATTTCGGATTTTTGACGTTTATGACGTCATTATGACGTCAGTTTACGTCGCAGCGCCAAAAATGAGATAGCACTGGAATCAGGGACTCAAGACCTTTCCAACAATGTACTACTCGATATAGTGCGCTGACCTTCGTACTTGACCTTGACATTCACCTCATGGCAAACTTCTCAAGGTCAAGGTCAAATGTCAAGGTCATAGTCACAGAAGATAGAACTCGAGTATATCTACAATATGAACTTGATTTGAAGTCTCTACGATGATTAGAACTGGAATAATGAGCACTTATGTGTTTTCGACGTTTTGCGTGACCTTGACCTTGTTATTTGACCTTGAGCTTAACAAAGAATTAGGGACCTTCCTTTTTCAGCCTAGAAACTTTCTACCAGATTTCATGAATTTCCAATGAGAACTGTGGCCTGTAGAGCGCACACAAACAAACAAACAAACATACATACATACAAACAAACAAACGGAACCGATCAACATACTTGACAAAATCTTTGATTTCGTCAAGTAATAATATGTGGTGCATATATACAAGCTATTGGGCCTTAGGTAATGCACTACATGTACTATAAACCTGTAACAGTGCTCACAATGCTCACAAACCCGGTGCTCACAAACCCCTGTTCGTCATGCCCAATAGTTCTGATATAAAGTGGCCTGTCGCTTGACCCAGACTGTATTTAGACATGAGTTTTAGGCTTTATTATATCAGTTGGACACCTCTGAGTCTGAAAACAAAGGAATTGTTTTGTTGTTTGAGATGTGCACTTGGATACAGATATGATATACTGTACTACTGCTCAACCGAGTGTGTATATTTAGAAGGGGACATGTCCACAGGGGTAATCGTTTCTGCAGCTTATTGTTGTGTGAACGGATTGAGAATCAGATTCACACCACTGCTCTTTCTACTTTGATATCTCGGCGAGTTTTCAATTTATTCCAAATGTGAAAAGTGCATTATAAACTAGAAATAACACTGCACCTGACTGTATGAAATGCTTCAGAATTGAATGTTCAGTAAATTTGTGAAAATTGGAGCCATGAAAACATTAAAAATATCTGTAAAATCCAGAATCCTCATAAGATTCTGATTAAGCTTTGTCAGATTATAGACAAAATTCGAGGTCAATCATGAATTTGACATATTTGTCTGATTGATATACCTCTTCTGAATGACATGGTTCAAATTTCATGAGCCCACAATGATTCAAACAGATGTTATTACCGGAAACGTGTTTTTCTGGGATTTCGATGACCTTGACCTTGACCTTTGACCTTTGCACTTAAATTCGTAGAAGTCAATGCTGTCAAAGTGCATATCAAATTTCAAAGGATTCCATTCACTATTGACGGTGTTATGGCCCTTTGAAATTTCGGATTTTTGACGTTTATGACGTCATTATGACGTCAGTTTACGTCGCAGCGCCAAAAATGAGATATCACTGGAATCAGGGACTCAAGACCTTTCCAACAATGTACTACTCGATATAGTGCGCTGACCTTCGTACTTGACCTTGACATTCACCTCATGGCAAACTTCTCAAGGTCAAGGTCAAATGTCAAGGTCATAGTCACAGAAGATAGAACTCGAGTATATCTACAATATGAACTTGATTTGAAGTCTCTACGATGATTAGAACTGGAATAATGAGCACTTATGTGTTTTCGACGTTTTGCGTGACCTTGACCTTGTTATTTGACCTTGAGCTTAACAAAGAATTAGGGACCTTCCTTTTTCAGCCTAGAAACTTTCTACCAGATTTCATGAATTTCCAATGAGAACTGTGGCCTGTAGAGCGCACACAAACAAACAAACAAACATACATACATACAAACGAGAGCCCCTAGGGCACCCACTTGCCGGAACGCATACTCATGATACTTGACAGGTTTCAATGAATTTGAAATTTCCAACTGTATCCTATTCAATATGATGCACTGATGTTTCCAACTGTATCCTATTCAATATGGTGCACTGAACTTTGTACTCGACCTTGATATTGACTTGTGGCGAACCTCTCAAGGTCAAGGTCAAAGGTCACATTCAAGGTCACTCATGAAAGGCCTTTTAATATGCCACAATATGGTCTTAGTTTGAACTCTCTGCGACGATTAGTTCCGAAGTTATGGCCATTTATGTGATTTTGACCTTTCTCTTGACCTTGACCTCGACCTTTGACCTTGAGTCACGAAAATTGTGCATTGTCTGTGTATGAAGACATTTATTTTACCTGTATAATTCCATCAGAATCGAACAAGGTTTGTGGACACTATGACCATTTGAAAGTTCGAAAAAATTACGTTTATGACGTCACTGTGACGTCAATAAACGTCACCTCTCAAAACTGATGAAAAAGTATGTACCAGGGAGTCAAGGCCTTTCATTTGATATACTACTTGATAGGTTTCAGTTAGTTTTGAAATTTGACCTTGAAGTTTTCCTCATATGACCTTATTTTCCTGACCAAGTTCAAGGTCAATCATGAAATTGACATATACGCTCGATTGCTATGTCTCTTCTGAATGATATGGTTCGAATTTCATGAACCTACAACAATTCAAATGGATGTTATTACCGGAAACGTGTTTTTCTGGGATTTCGATGACCTTGACCTTGACCTTTGACCTTTGTACTTTAGTTACTAGAGGTCATTACTGTCAATATGCACATCAAGTTTTAAGAGATTCCATACAGTATTGACGATGTTATGGCCTTTTGAAATTTCGGAAATTTGACGTTTATGACGTCATTGTGACGTCAGTGTACGTCGCAGCGCCGAAAATAAGGTATCACTGCAATCAGGGGGTCAAGACCTTTCCAACGATATACTACTCGATATGATTCGCTGACCTTCGTACTTGACCTTGATATTCACCTCATGGCGAACTCTGAAGGTCAAGGTCAAATGTCAAAGTCAAGGTCACAGAAGATAGAACTCGAGTTTATCTACAATATGAATTTAATTTGAAGTCTCTAGGACCATTAGAACCGAAGTTATGGCCACTTATGTGTTTTCAACGTTGTGCTTGACCTTGACCTTGACCTTTGACCTAGACACTTCAAAATAGGACGTTTTTTGGCCATTATCCTAGAGAATATGCACACGAATTTTTGAAGAATTCGGTGAAGAATTGTGGACGCTAGAGCGCGCACAAACAAACAAACAAACAAAAAATCGGCCATAGGCCAACACTTGACGAAATGACTAAACATTTGTTTACATTTAAAACATTTACCCATAATTTACACAATGAAAAGATTTACTGAACAACTCTTCGACATTTGAAGAAAGATACTTTTTTCATGAAATTTTTACGTTGGGCAAACTTTTCAAGGTCAAGGTCAAAGCGCACATTCAAGGTCAGCGGACAAAGACCTTTTGATATGCTACAATATGGTCCCAGTTTGAACTTTCTATGACGAATAGTTCCGAAGTTATGGCAATTTTTGTGATTTTGACCTTTTCTTCGACCTTGACCTTGACCCTTGACCTTGGGTCACGAAAATTGTGCATTGCCCGTGCATGAAGATATAATTTACACTTGAACAATTCCATCAGAATCGAACAAGAATTCCGGACACTGTGGCTTTTCGAAATTTCGAAAAATTTACGTACATGAGGTCACTGTGACGTCAATAAACGTCACATTTGAAAACTGATGGGAAACTATTTATCATGGGTTCAAGGCCTTCCATTTGATATATTACTTGATAGCTTTTAGTTAGTTTGAAAATTTGACCTTGAAGTTTTGCTCATGTGACCTCATTTTTCTGATCAAGTTCAAGGTTAGTCATGGAATTGACATATAAGTCTGATTGCTATACCTCTTCTGAATGATATGGTTCAAATCTTATGAGACTACAACGATTCAAACAAATGTTATAACCGAAAAGGTGTTTTTCTGGGATTTCGATGACCTTGACCTTGACCTTTGACCTTTGTATTTCAATTCGTAAAGGTCAATGCTATTAACATGCATGTCAAGTTTCAAGGTATTCCATACATTATTGACGCTGTTATGGCCTTTTGAAATTTCGGTAATTTGACGTTTATGACGTCATTGTGACGTCAGTGTACGTCGCAGCACCGAAAATAGGGTATCACTGCAATCAGGGGCTCAAAACCTTTCCAACGATATACTACTCAATATGGTGCGCTGACTTTCGTACTTGACCTTGACATTCACCTCATGGCGAACTTCTCAAGGTCAAGGTCAAATGCCAAGGTCAAGGTCACAGAAGATAGGACTCGAGTTTATCTACAATATGAACTTGGTTTGAAGTCTCTATAACAAATAGAACCGGAGTTATGGCCACTTATGTGTTTTTAACATTTTGCGTGACCTTGACCTTGATTTTTGACCTTGAGTCACGAAAATTGTGCATTGCCTGTGCATGAAGACATATATTATACCTGTATAATTTCATTAGAATCAAACAAGATTTGTGGACACTATGACCGTTTGAAATTTCGAAAAATTAACGTCTATGACGTCACTGTGACGTCAATAAACGTCACATCTCAAAACTGATGAGAAAGTATGTACCAGGGAATCAAGACCTTTCATTTGATATACTACTTGATAGGTTTCAGTTAGTTTGAAAATATGACCTTGAAGTTTTCCTCATATGACCTTATTTTCCTGACAAAGTTCAAGGTCAATCATGAAATTGACATATACACTCGATTACTATACCTCTTCTGAAGGATATGGTTCAAAATTCATGAACCTACGACAAATCAAACGGATGTTATTACCAGAAACGTGTTTTTCTGGGATTTCGATGACCTTGACCTTGACCTTTGACCTTTGTACCTAAATTCGTAAAGGTCATTGCTGTCAATATGCATATCAAGTTTGAAGAGATTCCATACAGTATTGACGATGTTATAGCCTTTTGAAATTTCGGAAATTTGACGTTTATGACGTCATTGTGACGTCAGTTTACGTCGCAGCGCCGAAAATAAGGTATCACTGCAATCAGGGGGTCAAGACCTTTCCAACGATATACTACTCGATATGGTGCGCTGAACTTCATATTTGACCTTAACATTCACCTTAGGCGAACTTCTCAAGGTCAAGGTCAAATGCCAAGGTCAAGGTCACAAAAGATAGAACTCGACTTTATGTACAATATGAACTTGGTTTGAAGTCTCTAGGACAATTAGAACCGGAGTTATGGCCATTTATGTGTTTTTATCGTTTTGCGTGACCTTGACCTCAATATTTGACCTTGACCTCCCAAAAATGAACTCATCCATCCATATTGGATTGCACATCTACTGACCTATTTTCATGATTCTACGATCAAAAATGTGACCTGTGGAGCGGTCACAAACAAACAAACAAACAAACAGACAGACAAACGCGACTGACCAACATACTTGACGAAATTTACATTTCGTCAAGTAACAAACAAACACACACACAAATCCACAAACCAACCGACCAACATACTTGCCGGAATTTAAATTCCGGCAAGTAACAAACAAACTGACACACAAACAAGTCACAGGCGATAGAAATCGAGTTCACCTACAATATGCACCTAATTTGAAGTCTCTAGGACGATTACAGCCGGAGTTATGGCCACTTATGTGTTTTCGACTTTTTGTGTGACCTTGACCTTCGACCTATATTCACTAAAATCTGATAGGAACTACCCAATATCCTACAGAATATGTTCACCAAATTTGAAAAAAATCGAGTGAGAATTGTGGACGCTAGAGTGCAAACATACATAGAAACAAATGAAATTTGTTTTGTTGCCAAACAAACGTCAATTACGTCAAAACGGATATATCGATTGAGCTGAAAATTGGTAGAAACCATCACAGGACGACTCCACATCGTTTGCATCTGTTAGATCTGCAGTAAATGGTATAACTTTGAACATCGGACACTCAAAAGGCCTAAATGTTGGTCTGAAATCACGTTTGACGTCATTATGACGTCAATTGACGTCCGATTCCAAAAATAACAACATATTTGGAAAGTACTCTCGAAGACCTTCCAAACGAGCTACTACTCGATATTTTTGCAAGAGGTCAAGGTCGAGGTCATTTTTGAGGTCAACTTCGACCTCAGGCGCTTGCAAAGGCTATCGCTCATACGCCTTAGGTGTAAATGCGAAAGTTGTTAGGCTAAGTGACTGCAATACTGTGGATTTAATTTCGTGTCTCTATCTTGCTTAGTTCCTGAGATATAGTGACCTACATGGTTTTCACTTGCGGGTCAATATTGACCTTGACTTTCGACCTACGACCTTGAAATTTCGTGGATCAAAAGAAGTCATCCTTGCTTATTAACAGGTTTATCATTGGATTTTTACGCACATTATTGACGCTTTTATCAGCATGGACAGCTTGAAACATGCAATTTCGCTTATAATGGGACCGATTTCGTTGCCATAGAAACGTCAATTACGTCATAACGAATTGGCCGATCGGGCTAAAAATTGACATTGAGCATGAGGAACCGGTCCCACATCGTTTCCAAGCATCAGATCGAAAATCGGAGGAGGTGACTTCCAAGGTCAAATATTCGACCTCGGGCGAACTCTCAAGGTCAAGGTCAAATGTCAAGGTCAAGGTCACAGAAGATAGAACTCGAGTATATCTACAATATGAACTTGGTTTGAAGTCTCTAGGTCAATTAGAACCGAAGTTACGACCATTTATGTGTTTTTAACGTTTTGCGTGACCTTGACCTTGACCTTTGACGTAGGATTACCAAAATCGTGGGGTCGCGAGCCATTGTCCTACAGAATGCGCACGTCCAGTTTGGGAAGAATTAAACAAGAAATGTGGACGCTAGAGGGCGCACAACCAAACAAACAAACGGACACACAAACGAGATACCATTGGCCTAAAGGCCAAACTTGTCGAAATCTTTTTGTACATGTGGCCTACGTTAAGCATAGCTGAATGAGGTTTCCGACAGTGTATTCCATTTCATTAAGGATTAATACTTACCCAGATACAATCCTATTTCGAAAATGGACGTTTGACATCATGACGTCATTGTTGTTGAATGTAACGTGTTTAAACTCGATACATGGCTCGGTACATATTCGACATAGGTTTCCATAATTACAGTCTACTAACTTCAAATTTGAGTGCACTGTGGATGTTTCAATGTTTGCTGAAAAGTCGAAAAACTGGTACGGCAGGCATTACGTTTATTACGTCATAGCGGAATATCTATCATGGCGGAAAAATATCGGACAGTACTCTCTAATACCAGAATTCAACGAGCTTTCCAATGGTACAATCCGCTTCTCTGTACGACAAATACTTTTCGATATACAGCCCCATTTTGAAAATTGACGTTTTGCGTCATGACGTCATTGACGTTTCCGAGATATAGCCCCATTTTATAAAATTGACGTTTTACGTCATGACGTCATCGTCGTTCAACCGATCCACGTAACACTTCAAGGTATGATGGATAATACTAACTCATATCAGTGTACCAAATTTCAGAGGTATCGGTTCTCTGCGTTTTTTTTTAAAATTCGCCAATGATGAGAGATAGGGATTTTTCGAGTTTTTAAGAATTTTTGGTGACGTCTTCCATGGGCCGATTTTTTTTTCAAAAACGTGCGGTCCCGTCCTTGGCAGAATGCCTATCCATCAAAAAAGTTTCGGAATGTTAGCATGAAAACTGTGGCCGCTAGAGAGCTAAAAACAAACAAAAAATCCCTATCTCTCATCATTGGCGAATATTCAAGAATTTTTGGTGACGTCATCAATGAACCGATTTTTTTTTCCAAAAACGTGCGGTCCCGTCCTTGGGCGAATGCCAATCCACCAAAAAAGTTTCGGGATGCTAGCGTGAAAATTGTGGCCGCTAGAGGGCCAACAGACATACAAACGAGAGCCCATAGGGCACACACTTGCCGGAACCAAAATATATGTCATATACCAATGATATGACATATGGATTTGAACAAATTGACGACACTTTCTTCCCTACTTACTACGTTTACTTACTTACTTCACTTGATTTTACTTCACTTTACTGCACAAACTACTCATACTGTCATTGAGCGTCACAGCGCCAAAAATAAGATATCACTGGACTCAGAGACCGAGAACTTTCTAATGGTATACTACTCGATTTGTTGTGCTGAAGTTCGTACTTGACCTTGACATCGAGCTCAGGCGAACTTCTCAAGGTCAAGGTCAAATGTCAAGGTCACGGAAGATAGAACTCGAGTTTATCTACAATATGCTCTGAATTTGAAGTCTCTACGACGATTAGAACCGGAGTTAGGGCCACTTATGTGTTTTCAACATTTTGCGTGACCTTGACCTTTGACTTAGAGTCACCAAAATCGAACTTGACCTGCCCATTATCCTACAGAATATGCACACCGACTTTGGAAGGACTCAAGTAAGAAATGTGGACACTCGAAATTTTACCAGTTTTTTTTTTCATGAAAACGTCAACTACATCATAACAAAGGGAAGAGAGAAAAATGAAGAACAGCGTCAGTAGACATCTCTAGTACATGTCTATTAGACATATTTAACATGTCCAAAGCAATTAAATGGAAAATAACCGAATTATGAATTTTCGAAAATTCACTTCATGTTAAAGATAGGGATTTTTCGAGTTTTTAACTTTTTGGTGTTCGTCAATAAACCGATTGAAAAAAATGTGCGGCTCCGTACTCGGCGCGATGATATCTTACATTAAGACATGCTTGTGTGCCAAATTTCAAAAAGACCTGCAAAGTAATTATCCGATGTGAGAATTTGTGAGAAGTCGCCAATAAGGAGAGATAACTAAAGAATTTTGTCGGGTTTCTTTTTCGTAAAGAATTTTTGTGAATTGAGTCACCAGTTGACCGATTGGCAAAAAAATTGCTTGGTGTCTATTCTTGAAATGGGAATTCTTATGTAACTGTTTCGCGCATAAATAATTGATTTGTATAGTGCGAAAAAATATGCTCGCAAATATAGGCCTATGTCACCCGTACTTTCTTTTGAGTAGACAATGACTGTTGTAGTAGGCGCGTTACCAGGGACAACAACAGATTACCACTGGCTCTACACTGAACCGGGAAGTAACTGGTTAGATCGATCCACCCGTAAGTGAATCTAGAGGATATAGAGCGCTAGTAAAGCATGGAATTCTCGTTTTGTTGTTTTCACAATGATGGACATCTTATGAAATAATGCCTTTAGACACAATCTTGTATTTTCGAGGAAGACAGTGTCATACTTGTGCATGTGGTCATATTTGTTTATTGTTGCAAGTAGGCCCACCTCTTTATTCATGTCCTGCAACTCAATATTGTTCGTCCGATTTTAGCTGATATAGGAAATGTTTAGGCCCCATCGTCTACGTATTTTTCCAGGCTAAAACGCATCGATTCCATGTATGTCTAATTAGTGTTCCCAATCGCATTCGGACCATAAATTTTGCTATAACACATAGTTACTCCCTGCGATTTTCAACTTCATTTGATGCCAAACATGAGGCACATCAGAAAGTTTTTATTTTAAAAATATTTCAACGGTTATATCAGCGTAGAATATTCGTGCATAGGCCTATATAGACATGTATGTTCATGTTACAATTGTCAATGAACTCAATGAAGTTTCTGATAATTCACTTAAAAGATTTGAACGAAAATTCGACATAAAATTTATATCTACTGATAGATCCAAAACGATTAAGTATGAAGTAGCAAAATTTGGAGAAGTTGGCAATCTACCCCCAGAGTTAAATTTCAGCCCAAAATGGGACCTCGAGAATCTGAGCATATTCGAGGATTTGGTCCTGCTTACATTCTTCAAGGTTCAAAATATTATTGTAATTTTGGGCCAGGATTTACATTGGGAGTGTATTATGCACATACATGTTGATTTCGAAAGATTGCACTGTTACAAAACCGAACAAATGCACAAAATTGTGTGCGGACCCAGAATTTGAATCACAGGGCTAAATTTAACAGTGGGGTATAGATTGCCAACATTTTCAATTTTCGTGCTGGAAATCTGTAGTTCCGTAGAATGTTACCGTTCAACTCTCAGGTGAAGTATGCCAAGTTATAGAACGATACTATTTAGCATCGCAAAAATATCAGCGAAAAACAGTGTAAACGAATTAGAAAAACCACAGGTTTTTTATACAGTAGGCATGTTCCGTAACTGTAGTCGTGAAACGCGTGTGGTCATAGTGTTTCACGGACTGAGTTCGGGTAAAGTGTTTTGTTTTGATTAACTTTTTCATGCTCGAAAATCTTAAATGATGACGAAGTTGGCACGCCAAAACACACAAAGTTTATGTGTGCTAATACATGATATGCTGTAGATCATGTTTGTGCATCAAAACTGCGATTCGCGAGTTTATTCAGATGTAATTTGAGGATTAATGTGGCCGGGCGAAAGCGGCAGGCTTGGGCTTGGCCCCAACAGCCTACAGCCAAACGCCTGCTCAAGACCGGCGGCGGCGATGGATCGATATATTATCTGATTACTTATAGTGGCCTACTCGTAGTCGTGTGGGGTAGCATGTTCAATTTAGTTTGCAATTTCATTGGCAGCTGATTTCTTATAGTTAAGACCCGGAATGACAATTGGTGAATAGAAAAAGCTAAGAATCATTGATTATTACTGAAAATTAGAGAAACTAAATTGAACATATGGTCCGTCGTGTGCACTTGCTAGATCTAGATCTACTTCTCCTTTGGTCCGATAACCTATTGGCATGGCATTGCGTCTATCGGCGTCAGAGTCGTCTGTCTATATTTTTATCTTCCGTCTGTTGTCCGTCCAGGTCTGTAACTTTTTTTTGGCATGATGAATTTCCCCATAAATTTGTCAGAACATACCTTAGGCCAATATCTAAAAACATTTTAAAAAATTTTTTTGATTGAATCGTTTTTGCTGATTTGGCGACCATTTTTGACAAAAAATTGCCAATTTTTGGTGGCCATTTTCTCAAAAACTGTCTGATCAGTTTTGAGATTTTTGTTTCAAAACATTTCTCTTATGTACCTCTATGACATGTATAAGTTTCGTTGCCCTTGAATCGCCGGTCTGCGTGTGGCGGCCATTTTGATTTTTTGACGGGTTGGCAAAAAAAATATTTTTGGTCTCAAATCCAAGTCACTATTCGTTTTGAGGCATTTCCAGAAAAAAATTTTTTTTCGGCCATTGAAAATTTTTTGGGACTTTTTTCCTTCATAATGGGAGCTATACAGAGTAATCTCATAGAACACTTCAAAATAGAGCCTAAGTATTGGCACATTCAAATGAGAAATCATATATTGCGGTTTGAGTGGTGACCTTGAATTTGACCTTCAATGACATTTTTTTTGTCGAAAAAAAACGATGAATTTTTGCCTTTGGTGGTCATTTTCTCGAAATCTATTCAGACAGTTTTCCTCGAAATCATATATAAGATTCCCTTTATGAACCTTTGTGATATGTATAAGTTTTGTTGCCTTTGAAATGACGGTCTGCGTGGGGTGGCCATTTTGATTTTTTGACGGGTCAGCAAAAAATGTTTTTTTTTGTCCGAAATCAAGTCACTATTCGTTTTGAGTCATTTCCAGCAAAAAAAAAAAAATTTTTTGGCCATTTGAAAAATCTTTGGACTTAGAAAATTTCACCCAATTTTTCCTTCTGAGTAATCTCATAGAACACTTCAAGATAGAGCCTAAGTATTGGCACATTCAAATGGGAAGTCATATATGGCGACTTGTGTGGTGACCTTGAATTTGACTTTGGATGATCTTGAAAGGTCAAAACAGCCATTTTTGGGTCGAAAAATGCTCAAATTTGTACCTGGTCTGTCTTTTCTCGAAAACTGTCTGATAAGTTTTGAGATTATTGTTTCAAAAGATTCCCCTTATGTACTTTAATGATGTTTATAAGTTTTGTTGCCCTTGAATCGCCGATCTCTGTGGGGCGGCCATTTTGAATTTTTGGCGGGTTGGCGAAAAAAGGACTGCCAGGACTGTACTCATAGAACGCTTGAAGATAGAGCTTAGAAATTGGCACTTTCAAATGGGAAGTCATATATGGCGACTTGTGTGGTGACCTTGAATTTGACCTTTGATGACCTTGAAAGGTCAAAACAGCCATTTTGGGGTAGAAAAAAAATGCACAGATTTGCCTCTACAGATGAAATGCTTGTAGATAGAGCTTAAGTTTGCATTATGAGCATATAGGAAGTCATATATGGAACAACTGATGATGACCTTGACCTCGGATGATTTTGAGTGCTAAATGTCTGATGTGAAATATGTAAATTAGCCAAGGCTTAAACACTTGCACATACAGGTTGGGATTGTGTATAAGCTAACAAGAAGTCATGTATTTATAGCACATCTCTTGGAGACCTTGAATTTGACCTTATATATGACCTTGAAATCCAAATCTCACAACATTGCCTGAACATACATGTGTAAATTGGCCTCTACAGACAAAATACTTGTTGATAGAGCTTATATGTTTGTATTACGAACATATATGAAGTCATATGCAGCATACCTAATGGTGATATTGCAGTTCACAAAGATGACCTTGATTAGTAAATCTCAAAGTCATATGTCACTTGCAATGCTTAAAGCCAAAATTGTCCGGTAACCTATCTTAGCCCTTGGGCTAATTTTTTGCAATAACATTAGCCAAATTAACACATTCTTAGGTGTAATAATGATTAATAATATACTATGAATATATACTTACCTCAGGTGTTATTTTTCAGATTGCTGACCGTCAGTACTCACTTCCGTTGTTTTCGTGTGTGTTCCTGACTGGGCTGACCAGTTGCTGTACGGTAGAGACCTTCCTGTCTGTGTTTTGAGTTGTACCTACTTGTCTTGTGACTGAGAGGATTGCTGGTGACTTCACCCAGTGACTCCTACCGGTGGTGTCGAACCTCGTGTGTCCTTGTGCTACTAGGAGGACTACTCGGTGCCACCCATTTCCAGTTTGTTTTGCTTCGGTGGTATGTGCTTTTATCACATAGAGCTCCAATAGGAGAGACAATCACACACTATGCAATCCATAGAAAATGGAAAATGGATACACATTGTATTGCCTATTATTATATTAGATATATTTGAATTCTGCACACTACATCCATTTCTAATTAGGATATAATTTTATCATATTTACACATTGTATTGCCTGTAATTATTATATTAGATGTATTTGAATTCTGCACACTACATCAATTTCTATGTTTTCAGTTGATTTATTAGGGCATCTGAGACTTCTTATTTGTTCGCAGTTTGCTGCACCTGGCTACTTGAGGGCTCTTCCTTGAAGTCAGCATCCTGTGGCAGAACCACCTTGGTATTTAAATATTTCGTTGATAAGTTGTTAAGCACAGTTGATAAGCAGTTTGTTTAATGGAATCTATATGAGCATGGAATGAGCAATAGTGTGCAATATATGATACCTTACAAATATGACGATTACAATACTGTTGAAGATATGAAAGAGTTGAATACATTGTTATTTTGTTTCTCAAAAGGTAAACCAACAGCTCACATCATGTATAAGTTACATGTATCATTTGACCTGAAAGTGCATCAATTTAAAATATAGATTTTTGTGATTAAAGCTTGCTTCACCAGAATACCATTTTAATTCTGATTTGTTTTTTTTGTGTTCACAGATTCCCCAGTTACGCTAAAGGGGCCTCGGTGCAGGGCGAGGCAGACTCACCCGAGCAAGGCCCAGTCAAGCAAAGCTTGACCAGTCGCTGCACCAGGGAGAGCCCACTACCAGTGTTACTTGTGGTACGCTATGTGTGCACAAGTGTTTTGCACATAGATAGTGATCTGTTGTTAAGTTTGCATTCCCAGTTTGATGTTGCTGTCTATCTGTACAATTATCATTGGATTTACGCTTGTCGAGCTGTCGTGCCATTATATCTGCGATATCCGCCATAGAGACTTCGTGTGAATGCTCTACAGGTCGCTTGATTAGGATCATTAACTTTGGTTGGCATAGCAACCAAAATGGCTGACTGCGGACACATGTCGCACTAATATTAGCCTGTTTAGGATAATTTTATGTGAACGCTCTGGTGGGTGTTTTCAATGAAAAACAACAATATTGCACATGCCTGTTTGGCAAAGGTCATCTGCAGAAACAATTTGTTTTCCAGGATGATGATAGAATGAATGTCAGTAGGTTAACCAGTTTATTTAGTACAAAAATGAGAAATATACTTTGGTATCTGCGAACATTTACCTAACGAATTGCAGTGGATGTAGATTAGAGTACAGAGCTGATCTTCTTTTTGAGACTTTTTGGCTGTATTGTTGGTGGCTGTAGGAATGTTGATGTCACCAAAAAAATCGACATTAATATTGCCAAGGCCTGGCAGTAAAAAATATTTCAGAGTCTGCATTTATGTTTTGGGCAATAGGGTTGAAAGGGGGCTTCAGTGATGCACCCATGCGGTCATTAATGACTAGAATGTCCAGTTGTATTTGTTTATAATGCACAAGAGATCATTGTATGAGATCAGAATGTTTCCAGCTATGGAACATTCACTGTGAGTCATTGATTTTCATATGAATGAACATTTGTGTTGGTATAAAAACTTGACTCCTTGGTTAATTGTGCTGAATAAGTAGAAAAATATGTGCTTGTAAGTACTAGCCCCCAATGTACATGTATTGTATTCCGGAATTGTTCTTATTTTGTATGTAACATATACATCGATAATGTCAGCTTGTGCTTTAATATTCCAGCATTATAGTTCTTTCTGTTGTCAATTATAATGAATTGCTGCTAGCAGAATGTTTCGTGAGAACATTCACATCCGATTATTTGAGGACAATATTTGTTACTATGAAATGTAAGATAGTCCAATCAGACATCATTTTACATGATAATGCTTTGCTCATCATTTGGTGAACATTGTAGACCTCATAGTTTTAGGTAGGTAGGTAGGTATGATCAACTAGTTGTATCTCGAATTAAGTGCACTCAATACACCAAAATTGTTTCGTTGAACAAACCGTTGAACGATGATTGTGTTAGAATCCACAAAATCCACTAGCTGGCAACATTACAAAACAAATACATATCCGTTTGTCAATGTGCATTTATACATTCATATGTCATGTGGTAAATCACACTTTTAAAACATCAGTAAAATATTGTATAGTCATGATGTACACAAATTAAGAATTATTTCTAATTTGCACTATTTTTTTTTGACTATATGTATACTATACTATTTATGGAAGGAAGAAAAATGTCTATGAAGTTCACACGTGCAGAAAAATATTTCAATGCTCATGATAAATATCCCGGGAAATGTTGGTCTGGCGAGGTAAAGAGGCGCGTTCAGAGGCTTGACAGTGTTTATGTTCATGCTATATTCGTCAAATCATCTGTAGTAAATTTGAACTGATATGATTAATTTGGGAACTAAGCTTCGAAGCTACAATGTATGTGATGTCACAAATATTTGCCATATACTGGTAATTTAACGAACCATTGAGACAGACTTGTACCTATTTGGCCTAGTGGGTCAATGTTCTGTAGAAACTGACAAACTGAGAATGGACATGTATACTCAATAACTGGGAAGCAACTTAACCTCAGATCATGTTGTGGTAACTGTGACATTATTAATCTCTACACGGTAAACTACATATATTTTTCTCTGTCATAGCAGAACATACTAATACTATGGTTATATGATCATCCATTGCGTCTTTCGAAATTCTTTGTGAAGGCTACATATTGCATATTTCATCCGAACTCGGACCAGACAGATCTTATATTTTTTTAGAACACCTTATCTATTTTGGTTGACATAGCAACCAGATGGCTTAGTTGGCAACACAATTTTGTTTTCGAAATTAACACTTACGACAGATGCATTGTGCGTTCTCTACATGTGGCAATTTCCACATACATGTTCAGAAAGGATCTGACCTGAAGTATGTTTCGTTTAATTAATATTCGATAAGAGTAATTTGAACAGGTCTGATATCACTATATGTCGTAGAGGAGTAGAAAAAGTAAACAAATACATGTGCCTGATAATAATTTGGCCTTGGAGATTTTACGAATGTGGAATATAATGAACCAATTGTGTGTTGTATTTCATTGCATGAATTTTCTATGGCGAGACATTATGATATGCAGCATAATAGCAAGTATGTGGTGAGGTACCATCTGTCTCGAAACTAATACTACTAGTATTGATTTAGAACTTCACTGCTTTCCAGTTCAAAGCATTTCTTACTGGTATTGATTTCAAACTTAAATGCAAAGATACCACTATCTGTAACTATGTGGTAAATCAATTCAAGAATGTTTCGGATGGCAGGGATGATCTATATTGGGGGATCTGCCCACATGGTCGTATGTGATCAGGCCGTAGCTAAATATGATATAATTTCAACAAGCTGCAGTATGGTGAATATATGTATATTTTTATTTTTTCAGGTTGCCACAGTGACGTCTCAGACGTTACGGGTGCCAGGGAGTCGTGTCGACGTACACTTCACTCTGCGACCTGTCAAACACAGCGTGCTTGACAGGGAGTCTAGCTTGGAGGGCTAGCACTAACTCAGACGATCTCGACGTAGATCGCTGGGGTGTGACAGCTTGTTCTGTCCAGTACTGCGGCTGTATTGCTATTGAACTGAGATATACTGAGATTGAACTGCACTGACCTGATATTGCTTGAGATTGAGTTCGTGTGCACTACGTTGTGTGCTTTCGATTGCTTAAAAATTTGGAAAATACGTGAATATCTGGCTGTGAAATTGTGACTTCACTTATTTTTGTGTCAAAATATTTTTCAAAATCTTTCAAGTGAAGTCGATTGGTGTCTTGAGTTCACTTCCATCTTAACATCAAGATTGAATTGAACGTGTTTTTGTGATTAGCTTGTTGCACTTGGAATAAGCTTGCTGCACGTGGCTGAATTGTGTAAGTAAATTTGAAAGGAGGTTGTTCTTAGACTTGCAGACGAAGTATATACTAGTACTAGCCGTGAAGAAAAAAATAGATTTGAGCAAGCACTGCACATTGTAATCTGTAATATTCTGTTGTATTGCAGAAAATAACTTTTTGTTGGGATATTTGTTTGTTGACAATAGTAAAAACTGAAGAAAGTCCATCGCAGAATAAACAAACTCGTTGATTTTTTCTGATCCTGAGCACCTTGTTTCTGAATTTAAACTTTCCACCAAAGATGCATAGTGAGTTGTTTGGTATTTAGATCTATATCCCATTGCTTTGCATTAACCAATTGCTGCACAATAGCTGTCCTATCAATCGTGGTTCTCTGCCATAAATCTGCCGAGTGATAACTGTTGGAAAGAAAGAATCTGGAAAAGATTGAGTCGCATAGTGCAGCTGTATATTTAGCACTTTGACCCACTGTTGTTAACACACAAGTTTGAAATTATTGAATTACATACCAAGATTTACTAGTGTACAACTGTGAAGGGAAAAGTACATTAACATACTGCACGTACTGTACATTGCCGTTCGATATACGTTTTGCTGAAAATAAACTTCGTTTGGTACTTTTATTGTTTGTTGATTGATAAGGGTTGATATTCACACACTACAAGAAACATATTCGTTATTGGCAGTTAGTTTATAGAACACGTTGATTTGATAACATTGACTTCCATAAGCAGATTTTTGCACAAAGAATTTGTCTGAAAACTGATACGCGTGCGTAAAGGAACTGGCATTGTTGATAAAGCATCGTGCTCTATGTGCTTAAAATCTACTTCGATCTGCATTAAATTATCGATAATATAGACTAATATTTTGATTCCATATACCACAAGTGTATTTCGCTATCATATCAGTTGTTTTGACATTTGTAGAATTTGACAATGGGGCGGAAAAAAAGTGCAGACCAGAAACGAAAAGAGAGTAGATTGCGAATGCGGAAACTTCGCGAACTTGAGGGCACAGAGAAAAAGGAACACAGACTTGAAAAAGTGAAACGCTCTGTGTCTGCTAAGCGACAGAAGGAAGCACCGGAGGAGAAACAGCAAAGACTTGAAAAAGTGAAACGCTCTATGTCTGCTAAGCGAGAGAAGGAAGCACCAGAGGAGAAACAGCAAAGACTTGATAAAGTGAAATGTTCTGTGTCTGCTAAGCGAGAGAAGGAAGCACCAGAGGAGAAACAGCAAAGACTTGATAAAGTGAAATGTTCTGTGTCTGCTAAGCGAGAGAAGGAAGCACCAGAGGAGAAACAGCAAAGAATTGAAAAAATGAAATGTGATGTGTCTGCTAAGCGAGAGAAGGAAGCACCAGAGGAGAAACAGCGACGACTTGTGAAAGTGAAACGCTCTATGTCTGCTAAGCGAGAAAAGGAAGCACCAGAGGAGAAACAGCAACGACTTGAGAAAGATAAATGCGCAAAGTCAGATGAGAGAATGTTGGAAGTATCAGAGAAAAAACGTGCAAGGCTTGACAAGGTGAAACGTTCAATGTCTGCTAACAGAGAAACGGAAGGGCCAGACAAGAAGCGTCAGAGACTTGAGAAGCAGAGACATTATATAAAAGAGAAACGACACAGGACGAGGACAATGATTTTGAGCAATGAGGCATTGGTTACCAAATTTCTTAAGAGTGTCCAATGCTCTGCAGACTTTGTTTGTTGCTGCTGTAACAGATTGATGTATCGGTCTACTGTTGTGGAATTCAAGGCGGACAGTTATTGTAAGATGTCGAAAAGGACGCTAGATTTGATTTTACCATTTAGACGTACCTCGCCCGGTGGCAAAGAATGGATATGTTTAACTTGTAGAGCATCACTTAGAAAAGGCAAGCTACCAGCTCAAGCCAAGGCAAACAACTTGGATTTAGTTGAAATTCCTGAAGCATTGAAAGGATTGAATGGACTGGAGTTGCGCCTAATATCACAAAGAATCCCATTTCTGAAAATGGTGGCCTTGCCACGTGGAAGACAACTTGGAATACATGGTCCAGCTGTGAACGTTCCTGCAAAACTCGATTTCGTGTGTGAACAGTTGCCACGATTGCCTTCACAGACACAACTGTTACCACTGAAATTCAAGCGCAATCTTCGATATAAAAGTTTCTATATTTTTGATTATGTTAGACCTGATAAAGTACTTTCAGCACTTAGATACCTAAAAGCAAACAATCCATTGTATGCAGATATCGAGATCAATGAGGATTGGGTAAAAGATTCAGCAGAAGATAATCCCGACATGTGGACGGCAATGACATCCTGTGGAACCGAGGAAGGTGAAAATGAAATGCAAGCAGAAATGAGTACGGAGACTGTGAAATCGTTTCATATTGAAAAATCAGTCTCTGCAGTTGACAAAATAAGTAAAAGGTGTAGTTTCGATAATCTTTGTGATGGAGAATGTAAGACTCGAAGTGTTGGCCAGGAAGAAACATCTAAGAGTTCAAGGTGCATAGGATCTGGTAAAAAAAGGGGAAGCAAAGGCAAGAGTGGAAAAGGATCTGTTGAAGGCGTTGAGCAGATTTCGAACAGTCCATTCCTTGCAACGTCTGATGGTAGTTGTGCAAAGACTGGTAAAAATACCCAACCTGCTTTCGATGTCGCCAAGGAACGTGCCATAACATATTGTGTCATCGCCTCTGCTGACAATTCGGACATGCATCAACTTAGTGAAATGGCCAGAAACATGGATATGAACATCATAGACACCCCTAGTGATGGCGATTGCCTGTTCCATGCTGTATGCTATCAACTTGAGAGGCTGGGCATTTCACAAATATCACCAACTAAATTGCGTGCTTTGCTAGCGAAATACATGTCCGAGAATCCCGACCAATATCGAGATTTTGTGTGTGCACGTGTTGGTAATGGAGACACTGAACCACCTACAAACACAGATAAGGCAATTGTGGAGATAACTGATGACCACAGCCGGCAGGAGATTCAATGGATAAAGTATCTTGATGGCCTCCAGTATACTAAGCAGTGGGGAGAGCACATAGCTTTGCAAGCACTCGTTGACATGTTTGAGCTCACGGTGAAGGTACACAAAACCACGAGCAGAACTTGTCTCACTGTAGTCTCTAGATCAGAGCCGCGATACGAGTTTGACCTCGGTTTACTGAATCAAAACCATTACGTGGTATTGGAACCATGCAGTATTGCAAACTCAAACGAAGACCATACTGATGAGGCACTGGTTTTCTCAAATGCACATTCTGGTGTTTCGGATATAATTGAAGTTGCAGAAAGACAGTTCAGTAATAACGATAAGGAAACAAAAAGTGAATGTTCTGATGACCAAATTGTGGAGGATGAAACTGCTTTTGAAGAAGCAAGCAAAATTCGAGGTCTTCCATTTGAAACATGTTTAATGAGGGAGAGTCAAGATATGTCGAACCTGATAGTTAATGTAGCCCCAGGACAAACAGAAAAACCACAGCCACTCCTCTGTGATCCTAACTTTGAAGAACTTGCCTTCCCCGACAAATACCCAAATGGCAAATTTGCATTAACGAGTGAACGCGAGGTTGAAATTACTCCACGCCGATATTTCAACCAACGTCTGCTTGATTGTGACGGTAGATTCGCCAAGTCTCCTGAGTATCTGCTGAGTGCACAGTATGCAGTTGAAAGTAAACAGTTGCACAGTGACATAAATCATTTCGTATTCAGAAGGGTGTCTGGTAAACATTTTCAAGGGAAGCGCATAAATGCTGGAATGGTAAACAATGCACACAAACTTACTGCCCTCGTACAATCTGACCATGCATATAAAATCCTGACAAACATTAGGGGTTCCCCAGCATATTTTCAAACATTGTATTACGATGTGTTGGCAATGATGAGACAGTTAGGTATTCCAACGTGGTTCTTCACAGTGTCTGCAGCCGATATGCAGTGGCCGGATCTGATACAAACCATTGCGAGACAATACGGTACAACTTTGAGTGACGAAGATGTCAAAAACCTCAGTTTTCAAGAAAGAGTTGGATGGCTTAGAAATAATCCAGTTACTGCAGCACGTCATTTTCATTACAGACTCGAGCTGCTGTTCAAAAATGTATTGATGTCCAATGCTAAGCCACTTGGAGAAGTTGTGGACTATGTCATTCGCATAGAGTTCCAAGCTCGAGGGTCTCCACATGCTCACACAATATTATGGGTAAAAAATGCACCAAAGCTCGGTGAACAGTCAGACAAAGAGGTGTGTGAATTCATTGATAAGCACGTTACTTGTGAACTACCAGAGGAAGATCCTGAGCTGGAGTCACTCGTGCGAAAACTACAGACACACAGCCATTCCTCTTACTGTCGCAAAAAAGGTTCATGTAGGTTTGGGTACCCACGACCACCAAGTGAAAACACAATTATAGCTCATGAACCTATAGCAGACGAGGGTGCAAAAGAAACTAAAAACCAAGCTGGACAATTGCTAAATTTGGTTCGCAATGGACTTGAGGTAGAAGAGATCTCTCCACAAAACCTTGACGATTTGCTGGACAATGTAAATGTTGATGCACAAGAATATGAAAGTGCACTCAAAGTGTCACAACGAGGAAATAACGTAATTCTTAAGAGAGACCCATGTGAGTGCAATACTAACCCATACAATCCGACGATATTGAAAGCATGGCAGGCAAATATGGACATACAATATCTGTTAGACCCTTACGCAGTGATCATGTACGTAGCAGCATATATGACGAAGAACGAGAGTGGAATGGGAGAGCTTTTGAGACAGACATGTCGCGAGTACAAAGATGGTGACATAAAGAGCATGCTTAAAAGAATTGGATCTGTGTTCCTGAATCACCGTGAGGTCAGTGCTCAAGAGGCAGCGTACAGAATTTTGTCCATTCCAATGCGAAAACTGAGCAGACAAGTTTTGTTTGTTAATACGGATCCACCGTCAGAACGTATTGGTGTGCTGAAACAAATGAAAGAACTGCAAGACAAAGACGAAACCGATGAGGACATATTTCAAAAAAACGTGGTTACCAGGTATGCATCTCGACCCAATTCACTGGAGCACATGTGTCTTGCTGCTTTTGTTGCCAGCTACACAGTTAGTTACACTGACAAAGAAACTGTGGATGATAGTGTACCAGTGGTATTGGACATGGATGAAAACAAAGGTGACCCTTCCTCACAGAGAGAAAATCTTCCAAAACATATTGTTCTGAAGAATGGACTGGGGAGAATGCATAAACGCAAAACCGAGGCTGTTATTCGTTTTAGAAAGTTTGACATTGAACTGGATACAGGGAACTTTTACAGAGCCAAATTGATGTTGTACAAACCTTGGAGACAGGAGGAGCCAGATTTGATTGGTGGTTATGCAAGTTTTGAGGATCATTACATGGCAATATCAGATGGGCTACGTGAAAACGAACAGCGATTCACGGAGAACACAGAGTTGATTGATGAAGCGATACGTTTGAATTCTTTGCGTGGACCACCAGAACACATGTGGGCGAGTGTCGCACCCGAGACAGAACATAACAATGAACAAGCAGAAGCTGAAGGACCTGAAACAGAACGAGACATTGAACAAGAAGATTTGGATGCCAATGCAGCACTGATTGAGAATCAGACTGGTAGACCTGTCACTGATCTAGGGTTACGTTATCAAGCAGAAATTGACAAAGGTGTCATGTCGTTGACGGAGTATAGGAAAATGATGCGTGCCTTGAATACAAAACAGCGCCAGATTGTAAGGTTTCACCGCAAGTGGTGCAAAGAGACAGTTATTGCAATGAAACGAGGTCAGCCCGTGGTTCCTTATAGACTGTTTCTAAGTGGTCCAGGTGGCGTGGGGAAATCACACGTAATAAAACTGATACATTTTGAGACCAGACGACTATTAACATTGTCAAATACAATCAAGCCGACAGACCTCACAGTATTGCTCCTAGGCCCAACTGGTGTTGCTAGTTTTAGTATAAGGGGAATGACAATTCATTCGGCATTACTGATAAGGGTTACAAAGTATGACAAAGCCAGTGACACTCTCACGTTTGAAAAACTGAACACCCTACGATCAAACATGGAAAATCTGTGTGTAGTGGTGATTGACGAAATATCGATGGTAGGATCAGACATGCTTCTGAATATACATAAACGGCTAAATGAAATCAAGGGAACACCAGATGATGTTCTGTTTGGAAATGTTTGTATCTTGGCAGTAGGAGACTTATATCAGCTTCCACCTGTCTTGCAGTCGCGGATATTTGACAATGTACGAGACCCATTAGCAAATCTCAATGGTTCACTATGGAGAGACAATTTCATGCTGCATGAGTTGGATGAAATAATGCGTCAGAAAGGCGATGAGGAATTCGCACAACTGTTGTCACGCGTTCGAACTGGTGAATGTACTGACCACGATATTGAAGTCCTGAAGTCAAGAGAAATTAGTTCAGACGATCCAGAGTATCCTCAAAACGCTCTCCATGTATATGCTTACAACAAGGATGTTGATACTAGGAATGAAGAAATGTTGAGATGCTTAGCTCCTGATAAAACTTCGCATGTGAAGATTCTCGCAACTGATGACAAAACAGACAGAACAGGACATCTAGATCTTGGTGCTTCGACACAGAAACGATCAGAAACTGCTGGATTACACACTGTTCTTGTTATAGCTGTGGGTGCACGGGTCATGCTGACATACAATATAGACACATCAGATGGCTTGGTCAACGGCGTTCTCGGAACAGTAAAAGGTATAATAAAGAACTCTAACAACAGTGTAACCGTCGTGCTGGTACAATTTGACGAGGAAAGTGTGGGTAAAAAAGCCTACCGTAACAGTCAATGGAAGTTAGAATATCCAGATGCTATTCCGATATTACGACAAGAAGGGAAGTTTGAGCGAGCCGGCAGGAAAGGTTCACAAATATCACGAAGGCAGTTTCCTTTAACTTTGGCATGGGCAGTTACAATTCACAAATGTCAAGGTTTAACAATGAATGAGATTGTAGTTAGCATGAAGGGCGCAACCAGATTCGGGAAAGGTCAGGCTTATGTTGCGTTTAGTCGCGTTAGATCACTCGAAGGACTACATATTCTAGAATTTGATCGCCGTGGGATTAAAGCAGACAAAGTCATTGAACATGAAATGGACAGCATGAGACAAAATATGTTATGTCCGCCAGCATTTCCGAGCATCATGGGACTAAAATCGCAAGATTATATCACTGTTGGCCACTTGAATGTTCACTACTTCCTGGACAAAATTGAAGACCTCAATAGTGAATATGAGAGTGAAATTATTCATAAAACTGGAGTGATGTGCTTTACTGAAACATACTTGAAAGAAAATCAGGATATTACGAATTTTCTAGAAATGCACAACTTTGTGGCCTTTCGTGACGATTATAAAAATGATGGACAGAATCACGGAAGTATGATATGCGCCTCTGCAGATCACAAACCCAAAGAGCTTGACATGTTGACTGTTCCAGGTTTGGAATCAAAGGTTGTTGTGCTGGGGGTGCCATCTCCATTGTGCATAGTGCTTATTTACAGACCACCCTCTTTGCCAATGGTGACATTCCTGAGGAAGTTAGAAAACCTGTTGAGTTTGCTCGCTCCCGGTGTACCAACAGTGATGATCGGTGATTTCAATGATAATATTGTGGATGGCAAACAAACAAAGTTGACACGATTATTGAAAAGTTTTGGATTTCACCAGTTTGTTTCGAATGCAACAACTGATAGTGGAACTCTTATAGACCACGTGTATTTCAACGGCCTGGAAAAAGATGGCAGTGCAAAAGTAGTAATTGACATTCATGATGTGTATTATTCTGATCATGATTTAGTACTGTCCACCATTAAGTGTACAAAATGAAAGGTATCAATAGTAATGGTTCAAGGATGAACACTTCTTGGTACAATAGTATACATCTTTATTGTTTTGATACACAGAACAGTGAATAATAATCATATTCGTGCTGTGTCCCTAAATTACATAGAAGTAGCCAGTCATATATTATACCTTTCCACGTCCTGCGCTTATTTGTGATGCTTCAGAAGATACTTTGACCATACCATTTCCTGGCCTATTTCGCATACTCGTGATCTATATATTTTCATGATGAATTTGAGAGTTCAGACTTTTGTATTTCTTCAGGTACATGTATATATACTTGTGCCGAGACATCTGTGGCCACAATATCATGCGAGTCTACTTTGGAGTGTAGTGTGACAAGTAATTTGTACAGAACTATATTGTATATTTATAAAAATAAGTTTTGTATATGTTGTATGGACAGACGATACAATTTCGATTCATTATTGTTGAGAGGGCAAGCCTCCTCTCCCCTCCCCCCCCCCCCCTTCTTCCCAAATTCCCTGTATCCAACAGTATCCGATTGGGCAAATGATGATGACAGTTTTGTGCAAAATCCGTGAAATGCATGTAATGGTGTCTGAAGCCCAATCAGTGTTCGAAATTGTTGGCATTCAATTAATGTACATCTATATGTATATGTGATATAGTAAAAACTATTAGCGAACCTTCATATACAGGTATAATTCAATAAGGTAAACCAATATCTCTGTTTTCCCAGTGATTGGTTACGGGCCAACCAACTGTAGGATAACTCTTCCAAAACCAGATATATATTGTTATCCCTCAAAGAAAAGGGAATAATACCTAATGAACACTTATTCGTGGACAACGTTCAAATTCACTTAATTTCTTGGTATAATATTTGACAAACATTTCACATGGGAACACAGCATACTTTCGAAACATTTGCCTTATTCATTATCTGGTATCTCCAGTTTCCATGGAGATATACTTGAGCATCACGGATCAGCACTGATCCATAATTGCCTAAAGTGAACACGGACATCATGCCAAGAAGCAGTGCGCCGTGTGTGAATGGATAAAGTAGTGTGTAGGCATCAGAACCTCGAAAGCAATATTTCATTTCAGAAGAAAATCACCACCAGACTGTACAAATCATTTTGATGGGAATATCATGGTTGCATTATTATTAAGTATTTTCGAGCTGCCAGATTCAATGTATAAGTTTTCAAAAATAAAATACACATGTGAAATCATAGATCACCAAGGAAATGTACGTGTATATTGCTACCTAAAATTCCATGTAAATCTAACATATGTGTGTGTTCATATATTTATGACTCTTTATGTTTCGCTTCAGAGCCAGATAGGATCGATGACCAGAGTTTGCTCTGCAGCTTATTGTCGCCATAGCAGGCATGCAAACACCAACGGAACATCGTGATGATGACATTTGTGCCGCCTCCTCAACCTGTTCCAAAATTCTATTACCAAGTTCCAATTCTTCAGCTGCATAACAGACCAGTGTAACCAGTCCCGCAGATGAGACACTAAACATGGAAATCTCGATGTTGGCATTTCTGAAAAATACACCTGCAACAATCGCCACCATAAAGGTTCACTTGTCAAAATTGTGAAGGTTTAAGAAAGGGGAATGTTTCTGGGTTTACATGTAACCATTTGAACACTTTATCACATTCATGGTGAGGATAAAATAATATAATATGTATATATTTGGTATGATGTATTGAATTCATGAGCACATTCTGTAAGAGAACAAATGTACTATGAAAAGATAAGCAAGGCAATAAATTTCAATATTGTGTTTGTTCAAAAACATAATTTACTGTTGTCATATATATAGACATATCCACATGCAATGAATCATCAGATGACAACAAAATTGTATGAGATAAGCTCCCTGGTGTGAAAATGATATAAGCTATTTGGTGTCACATCAGCAGATATACAAGGTGTTCGGTTTACAGACATTGGACATTAAGAAATGTCACTCCAGTAATTTTCGTACAGGGCAACGAAACATAGTTAAGAACCAACGACGAGCGTGCTAAATAGTATTCAACTTTTCTCAGCAATAAAATCAGATATTGTTTCATCACTAACAACAGAGAAGTACCTATTTTATGTCATTTTAAAAATTAGCCCAAGGACTAAGATAGGTTACCGGACAATTTTGGTTTTAAGCATTGTAGGTGATATGCGATTTTGAGATTTACCAGTCAAGGTCATCTTTGTGAATTTCAATGTCTCCATTAGGTATGATGCATATGACTTCATATATGTTCATAATACAAACATATAAGCTTTATCAACAAGTATTTCATTTGTAGACGCCAATTTAAGATTTTGAGATTTGCCCTTCAAGGTCGTTTAAGGTCATGTTCAAGATCACCAAAAGATGTGCCATTTATACATGACTTTTTATAGGCTTATACACAATCCTAACCTGTATGTGCAAAATCTACATGCATCTACATGCATTTCATCTGTAGAAGCAAATTTGGGCTTTTTTCACCCCCAAATGGCTGTTTTGACCTTTCAAGGTCATCAAAGGTCAAATTCAAGATCACCTCCCAAATCGCTATATATGACTTCTTATTTGAAAGTGCCAATATCTAAGCTCTATCTTCAAGCGTTTCATGAGTACAGTCCTGGCAGTTCCCATTATGAAGAAAAAAAGTGCCATAAATTTTCTAAGTCCAAACATTTTTTCAAAGGGTGAAAAATTTTTTTTGCCTAGAAATGACCCAAAATGGATAGTAATGCAATTTGGGGCAAAACAAATTTTTCTCATTTTTTCGCCGACCTGCCAAAAATTCAAAATGGCCGCCACACAGAGATCGGCGATTCAAGGGCAACAAAACTTATACATATCATAAAGGTACATAAGGGGAATCTTTTGAAACAAAAATCTCAAAACTGATCAGACAGTTTTTGAGAAAATGGCCGCCAAAGTCCAAAATTGGCCATTTTTCGTCAAAAGTGGCCGCCATTTTGAGACAAATGCGACAAATTTTGAGACAAATGCACAAGCTCGTGCGAGCTACGGCCCAGACCCGACCTCGTGCCTCAAACACTGAATTCAGTCGATTACCTATAATAATGGACTGATTTCTTTGCTATAGAAACGTCAATTACGTCAGCAGCGTTTGATTGTTATATCAGTAATAATAATGTACCATATCAATGTATTAGCACTAATACAGTCAGAATTTGCTGATGCCAAAAACAAACGTTAAATACAACATTATCGATGAAAACAAAACCCGATCAAATAGTTCATCTTATTCTATTCGTGGAACAGCGTTTTCCATTCAAGGTGATCGAAACAATAGAATTAGATAAAGCATCACCGGTTGCTTGGCATTATGCTTACAAGCCCACTCTGAAACAGAAAACGTAATTTAGAATGGAATTAAAAAAAAAAATCAAAATGGCAATGCGAATCGAACCACTGATTCATCGCAAACAGAGCTAATGCCTCTATCAAATGAGCCAAACTGTTCGCTGATCAGCAATGCCTGAAAAGTATAGTGTGCAAGAGAGAGGTCGTTCAGGATAAACGCTGGCGTGTGCTATGGCTGCACATTGTACTGGCAGCGTGCAGAATTCGATCTCGTAATTTCACATTCACGTTCAACCAATACCTATCACACTTAGCACAATGATGAAGAATATTAGCAGCTATGATCATGCCAAATTACAGAACGATAAGTAAAAAATTCACCACTGTGTGACGTTTTGAAAATTCGCCAATGATGAGAGATAGGGATTTTCTCTTTTTTGGAGATCGTTTTGTGACGTTATCACTGAACCGATTTTCATCAAAATTGAACCATCCCTAATCTTTAACACATAGAACAACCTAGCGTGAAAGTTTCGTGAAAATATCTCAAGATTTGTGGACGTTAGAGTGTTTGATAGTTCGCTGAAAAGTCGAAAATTTTGTATGACAGGCCTAACGTTTATGACGTCATATCCGAAAATATAACTTGGCGGAAACGTATCGGACAGTACCCTCCTAAACCAGAATTCAACGGGCTTTCAAATGGTGTAATCTACTTTTCTGTACGACAAATATTTTCTGATATATAGGCCTATTTTGAAAATTGACGTTTTACGTCATGACGTCATTGACGTCGCACGTAGCGCCTTGAAACTCGGTGTATGTCTGGACATTAATATTCCACATAGGTTCCCATAATTACAGTCCAATACCTTCAAATTTGAGTGCACTGCAAATGTTTGAAAGTTTACTGAAAAGTTGGAAAATTGGTGTGACAGGCCTTGCGTTTATGACGTCATAGCGGAAAATCTATCATGGCGGCAAACTATCGGATAGCATCCTCCTAAACCAGAATTTAACGAGCTTTCCAGTGGTGCAATCCGCTTCTCTGTACGACGAATAGTTTCCGAGATATAACCCCATTTTTAAAAATTGACGTTTTACCTCATGACGTCATTGTCGTACAACCGATCCACGTAAAACTTCACAGTATGATAGATAATATTGACGCATATCAATGTGTCAAATTTCAGAAGAATCGGTCCAGATTTGACTGTTTTGCGAATTTTTGAAAATTCGCCAATGATGAGAGATAGGGATTTTTCGAGTTTTTAGGAAATTTTGGTGACGTAATCAATGGACGGATTTTTTCCAAAAACGTGCGGTCTTGTCCTTGGGCAAATGCCTATCCATAAAAAAAAATTCGAGATGCTAGCGCAAAAACTGTGGCCGCTAGAGCGCGAACAAACAAACAAACGAGGGGCCATAGGCCCGGCAGTTGACGAATTAGGAAGGTTACCGGACAATATATGTTTTAGATATATGTTTTAGTGAGATATTAGCCATTTTGTGCTCTGACCTCAATTTTCAAATCATGAGAAGATATAACATATATCATTTCCTATACATGTATGTCCAAAGCTGTGAAGTCGATAAAAAGCGATATATTAGCCACATTGTGCTCTGACCTTGAAAATGAGGTCGAAGGTCAAATGTCAAGGTCAAGGTCACAGAAGATAGAACTCGAGTTAATCTACAATATGAACTTGGTTTGAAGTCTCTAGGGCGATTAGAACCGAAGTTATGGCCATTTATGTGTTTTCGACACTTTATGTGACCTTGACCTTGACCTTTGACCTAGGGTCCCCAAATTTCACCCATTTGCAAGTATATACATAAGCATTTTATACGTACAATTTGGTCATGATACGTCCAAAACTGTGGCTTGTAGAGCGGTAATATACGAAGAACAAACTAGATTTTGATGATAACAATAGAATGCAAAGCAGTTTTTCCGTTGCCATGGCAACATTTTTCAGGCGAATTTGACTAAAATCAATGGGTGCCTGGCTTTGAGCCTAAAAAGTGTTCCCATAAAGTTTGGTGATGATCCGACCTAAACTGTGATATGTTTCAGTTAGTTTGAAAATTTGACCTTGAAGTTTTGAATGTGTCCTCATTTTTGCGACCAAGTTCAAGGTCAATTATAAAATTGACATGTACATATGGTTACCATGCCTCTTCTGAATGATATGGTTCAAATTTTATGAGACTACAATGATTCAAGCAGATGTTATAACCGAAAAGGTGTTTTTCTAGGATTTCGATGACCTTGACCTTGACCTTTGACCTTTGTATTTCAATTCGTAGAGGTCAATGCTATTAATATGCATGTCAAGTTTCAAGATATTCCATACAGTATTGACGCTGTTATGGCCTTTTGAAATTTCGGTAATTTGACGTTTATGACGTCATTGTGACGTGAGTGTACGTCGCAGCGCCGAAAATAAGGTATCACTGCAATCAGGGGCCCAAGACCTTTCCAACGATATACTACTCGATATGATTCGCTGACCTTCGTACTTGACCTTGACATTCACCTCATGGCAAACTCTCAAGGTCAAGCTCAAATGCCGAGGTCAAGGTCACAGGAGATAGAACTCGAGTTTATCTACAATATGAACTTGGTTTGAAGTCTCTAGCACGAATAGAACCGGAGTTATGGCCACTTATGTGTTTTTAACATTTTGCGTGACCTTGACCTTGACTTTGGACCTTGAGTCACAAAAATTGTGCATTGTCTGTGCATGAATATATATATTGTATCTGTAAAATTTCATCAGAATCAAACCAAATTTGTGGACACTATGACCGTTTGAAATTTTTAAAAATTAACGTTTATGACGTCACTGTGACGTCAATAAACGTCACAGCTCAAAACTGATGAAAAGGTATGTACCAGGGAATCAAGACCTTTCATTTGATATACTACTTGATAGGTTTCAGTTAGTTTTAAAATTTGACCTTGAAGTTCTCCTCATATGACCTTATTTTCCTGACCAAGTTCAAGGTCAATCATGAAATTGACATATAGGTTCGATTGCTATACCTCTTCTGAACGATATGGTTCTATTTTCATGAACCTACGACAATTCAAACGGATTTTATTACCGGAAACGTGTTTTTCTGGGATTTCGATGACCTTGACCTTGACCTTTGACCTTTGCACTTAAATTCGTAGAGGTCATTGCTGTCAGTATGCATATCAAGTTTCAAGAGATTCCATATAGTATTGACGATGTGATGGCCTTTTGAAATTTCGGGAATTTGACGTTTATGACGTCATTGTGACGTCAGTGTACGTCGCAGCGCCGAAAATAGGGTATCACTGCGATCAGGGGGTCAAGACCTTTCCAACGATATACTACTCAATATGCTGCGCTGACCTTCGTACTTGACCTTGACTTCGACCTGGGGCGAACTTCTCAAGGTCAAAGTCAAATGTCAAGGTCAAGGTCACAGGCGATAGAACTCGAGTGTATCTACAATATGCACTTGGTCAGAAGTCTCTAGAACGATTAGAACCGGAGTTATGACCACTTATGTGTTTTCAACGTTTTGTGTGACCTTGACCTTGACCTTTGACCTAGGGTCACCAAAATTCACCGGTTTCCAGGTATATACCTAGGCATTGTATCCGTACGATTTGGTGATGATCCGGCCAAAACTGTGGCCTGTAACATGCAAACAGACAAACAAACAAACAGACAAACAAACAAACAAACAGACAAACCGAACTGACCAACATAGTTGACGAATTTTTAATTCGTCAACTAACGAGAGCCCATAGGGCACACACTTGCCGGAACCAAAATATATGTCATATGCCAATGAAATGACATATGGATTTGAACAAGTTGACGTAACTTTATTCCGAACTTACTACGTTTACTTACTTACTTACTTTACTTCATTTTACTTCAATTACTTCACAAACTACTCATACTGTCACTGTTACCTCATTGAACGTCGCAGCGCCAAAAATAAGACATCACTGGACTCAGGAGACCAAGAACTTTCTAACGGTATACTACTCGATATAGTGAGCTGAAATTCGCATTTGAATTTGACATTGAGCTCATTGCAAAGTCTCAAGAACAAGGTCAAAGGTCACATTCAATCCAAATAAGAAAGGCTTTTTGATATGCTGCAATATGGTCCTAGTTTGAACTCTCTACATTGATTAGTTTCGAAGTTATGACTGTTTATGTGAGTTTGACGTAATTATGACGTCATTTGTCGTCAATTCTATACAGCAAACTTACTGTGAATGGATTCTTTTCAATATGCATGTTAAAATCGTGTTTATATATGTTATATTATCACCGGACAAGATCATAATATCGTCAGATAACAAGTTTCCTTTGAAACTTTATCGATTTGTTGCTACAAAAACATCAATTACGTCAAAATGGATATATCAATTGAGCTGAAAATTGACAGAGAGCATCACAGGACGAATCCACATCATTTGCAGGTGTTAGATCTGCAGTAAATATTATAACTTTGCACACCTGACACTCAAAAGGCCTGAATGTCAGTCTGAAATAACGTTTGACGTCATTATGACGTCAATTAACGTCCGATTCCAAAAATGACAACAGATTTGGAAAGCACTCTCGAATACCTTTCAAACGAGCTACTACTTGATATTTTCGCAAAAGGTCAAGGTCATGGTCATTTTTGAGGTCAACTTCGACCTCAGGCGCTTGCAAAGGCTATCGGTCCTAGGCCTTAGGTGTAAATACAAAAGATGTTGGGCTGAGTGAGTGCAATACTTTGGATTTACTTCCGTGATTCTATCGCACTTAGTTCCCGAGATACAGTGACCTACATGGTTTTTACTTGTGGGTCAATATTGACCTTGACTTTCGACCTTTGACCTTGAAATTTCTCGGAACAAAAGAAGTCACCCTAGGCTATGAACTCTCGTATCATTAGATTTTTATGCACATTATTGACGCTTTTATCAGCATGGACAGCTTGAAACATGCAATTTCGCTTATCATGGACCAATTTTGTTGCCATAGAAACGCCAATTACGTCACAACAAATCGACCGATCGAGCTAAAAATTGACATTGAGCATAAGGGACCAGTCGCACGTCGTTTCCAAGCATCAGATCGAAAATCGGAGGAGGTGACCTCCAAGGTCAAATATTCGACCTCAGGCGAGCTTCTCAAGGTCAAGGTCAAAGGTCAAGGTCAAGGACACAAAAGATAGAACTCGAGCTTATCTACAATATGCACTTAATTTGAAGTCTCTAGGACCATTAGAACCGAAGTTATGACCACTTATGTGTTTTCAACGTTTTGCGTGACCTTGACCTTGACCTTTGACCTAGATACACCAAAATAGGACGTTTTCTGCCCAGTATCCTAGAGATTATGTACGCTAAGTTTGCAAGAAATCAGGTTGGAAATGTGGACGCTAGGCTGGACACAAACAAACAAACAAACAAACAAACACACAAATCCACAAATCCACGAACGAACCAACATACTTGCCGAAATCTTCAGATTCCGGCAAGTAACAAACATACAAACAGACAAACATACGCGAGTGACCAACATACTTGGCGAAAATCGAAGATTTCGCCAAGTAACAAACGAACTGACCAACATACTTGCCGAAATCTTTAGATTCCGGCAAGTAACAAACAAACGGAACCGATCAACATACTTGACAAAATCTTTGATTTCGTCAAGTAATAATATGTGGTGCATATATACAAGCTATTGGGCCTTAGGTAATGCACTACATGTACTATAAACCTGTAACAGTGCTCACAATGCTCACAAACCCGGTGCTCACAAACCCCTGTTCGTCATGCCCAATAGTTCTGATATAAAGTGGCCTGTCGCTTGACCCAGACTGTATTTAGACATGAGTTTTAGGCTTTATTATATCAGTTGGACACCTCTGAGTCTGAAAACAAAGGAATTGTTTTGTTGTTTGAGATGTGCACTTGGATACAGATATGATATACTGTACTACTGCTCAACCGAGTGTGTATATTTAGAAGGGGACATGTCCACAGGGGTAATCGTTTCTGCAGCTTATTGTTGTGTGAACGGATTGAGAATCAGATTCACACCACTGCTCTTTCTACTTTGATATCTCGGCGAGTTTTCAATTTATTCCAAATGTGAAAAGTGCATTATAAACTAGAAATAACACTGCACCTGACTGTATGAAATGCTTCAGAATTGAATGTTCAGTAAATTTGTGAAAATTGGAGCCATGAAAACATTAAAAATATCTGTAAAATCCAGAATCCTCATAAGATTCTGATTAAGCTTTGTCAGATTATAGACAAAATTCGAGGTCAATCATGAATTTGACATATTTGTCTGATTGATATACCTCTTCTGAATGACATGGTTCAAATTTCATGAGCCCACAATGATTCAAACAGATGTTATTACCGGAAACGTGTTTTTCTGGGATTTCGATGACCTTGACCTTGACCTTTGACCTTTGCACTTAAATTCGTAGAAGTCAATGCTGTCAAAGTGCATATCAAATTTCAAAGGATTCCATTCACTATTGACGGTGTTATGGCCCTTTGAAATTTCGGATTTTTGACGTTTATGACGTCATTATGACGTCAGTTTACGTCGCAGCGCCAAAAATGAGATATCACTGGAATCAGGGACTCAAGACCTTTCCAACAATGTACTACTCGATATAGTGCGCTGACCTTCGTACTTGACCTTGACATTCACCTCATGGCAAACTTCTCAAGGTCAAGGTCAAATGTCAAGGTCATAGTCACAGAAGATAGAACTCGAGTATATCTACAATATGAACTTGATTTGAAGTCTCTACGATGATTAGAACTGGAATAATGAGCACTTATGTGTTTTCGACGTTTTGCGTGACCTTGACCTTGTTATTTGACCTTGAGCTTAACAAAGAATTAGGGACCTTCCTTTTTCAGCCTAGAAACTTTCTACCAGATTTCATGAATTTCCGATGAGAATTGTGGCCTGTAGAGCGCACACAAACAAACAAATGAAGTAATCGCTCAAAGAGCTAGGACTTGGCAAAATAAAGTTAAAGATCTTGAAGAGAAGTCTATAAACTTGCTTTGGTCTATAAACCCCTGCACCATGATACTGTAATATATTTTTTTCAATTATTTATTTGTCGTTAACTAAATTGTACATTTACTAAATTGTGTTGTTATGTTGTTTATAATTAAATGCAAGATCATGATTCTGTAAGTTAAAAATAAAAAAAAATAGTTTCAAGAGAGACTTGAACCCAAGTCTGTGGATTGAGAGTCATACGCTCTATGCACAGCACTAACGTCGCTTGCAGTTGGAGGAGGTGTATACCATGTAACAATTCCTGTATGGTTTTCCAACCTCCATAGATATAAGCAATGTAACAGTTTTTTGGTCGCCAAGACAACAGTTTTTGAGCTATGATCTTCAAATTCAATAGGCTTTTGATGGAGTCTTATGCGCATCTTATGTGTAAATTTGATGTCATTCAGACCAGGATTGCGGCCGCTATCGTGCAAACTGACGGACAGACAAACATACAAACAAGATGACTGACCAACATACTTGGCAAAATTTATTTTGCCAAGTAACAAACATACATACATACAAACAAACAAACGGAACCGATCAACATACTTGACAAAATCTTTGATTTCGTCAAGTAATAATATGTGGTGCATATATACAAGCTATTGGGCCTTAGGTAATGCACTACATGTACTATAAACCTGTAACAGTGCTCACAATGCTCACAAACCCGGTGCTCACAAACCCCTGTTCGTCATGCCCAATAGTTCTGATATAAAGTGGCCTGTCGCTTGACCCAGACTGTATTTAGACATGAGTTTTAGGCTTTATTATATCAGTTGGACACCTCTGAGTCTGAAAACAAAGGAATTGTTTTGTTGTTTGAGATGTGCACTTGGATACAGATATGATATACTGTACTACTGCTCAACCGAGTGTGTATATTTAGAAGGGGACATGTCCACAGGGGTAATCGTTTCTGCAGCTTATTGTTGTGTGAACGGATTGAGAATCAGATTCACACCACTGCTCTTTCTACTTTGATATCTCGGCGAGTTTTCAATTTATTCCAAATGTGAAAAGTGCATTATAAACTAGAAATAACACTGCACCTGACTGTATGAAATGCTTCAGAATTGAATGTTCAGTAAATTTGTGAAAATTGGAGCCATGAAAACATTAAAAATATCTGTAAAATCCAGAATCCTCATAAGATTCTGATTAAGCTTTGTCAGATTATAGACAAAATTCGAGGTCAATCATGAATTTGACATATTTGTCTGATTGATATACCTCTTCTGAATGACATGGTTCAAATTTCATGAGCCCACAATGATTCAAACAGATGTTATTACCGGAAACGTGTTTTTCTGGGATTTCGATGACCTTGACCTTGACCTTTGACCTTTGCACTTAAATTCGTAGAAGTCAATGCTGTCAAAGTGCATATCAAATTTCAAAGGATTCCATTCACTATTGACGGTGTTATGGCCCTTTGAAATTTCGGATTTTTGACGTTTATGACGTCATTATGACGTCAGTTTACGTCGCAGCGCCAAAAATGAGATATCACTGGAATCAGGGACTCAAGACCTTTCCAACAATGTACTACTCGATATAGTGCGCTGACCTTCGTACTTGACCTTGACATTCACCTCATGGCAAACTTCTCAAGGTCAAGGTCAAATGTCAAGGTCATAGTCACAGAAGATAGAACTCGAGTATATCTACAATATGAACTTGATTTGAAGTCTCTACGATGATTAGAACTGGAATAATGAGCACTTATGTGTTTTCGACGTTTTGCGTGACCTTGACCTTGTTATTTGACCTTGAGCTTAACAAAGAATTAGGGACCTTCCTTTTTCAGCCTAGAAACTATCTACCAGATTTCATGAATTTCCAATGAGAACTGTGGCCTGTAGAGCGCACACAAACAAACAAACAAACATACATACATACAAACAAACAAACGGAACCGATCAACATACTTGACAAAATCTTTGATTTCGTCAAGTAACAAACAAACAATCAATCAATCAATCAATCAATCAATCAATCAATCAATCAAACCAACCGACCAACATACTTGCCGAAATCTTTAGATTCCGGCAAGTAACAAACCAACTGACCAACATACTTGCCGAAATCGAAGATTCCGGCAAGTAACAAACTGACACACAAACGAGAGCCCCTAGGGCACCCACTTGCCGGAACGCATACTCATGATACTTGACAGGTTTCAATGAATTCGAAATTTCCAACTGTATCCTATTCAATATGATGCACTGATGTTTCCAACTGTATCCTATTCAATATGGTGCACTGAACTTTGTACTCGACCTTGATATTGACTTGTGGCGAACCTCTCAAGGTCAAGGTCAAAGGTCACATTCAAGGTCACTCATGAAAGGCCTTTTAATATGCCACAATATGGTCTTAGTTTGAACTCTCTGCGACGATTAGTTCCGAAGTTATGGCCATTTATGTGATTTTGACCTTTCTCTTGACCTTGACCTCGACCTTTGACCTTGAGTCACGAAAATTGTGCATTGTCTGTGTATGAAGACATTTATTTTACCTGTATAATTCCATCAGAATCGAACAAGGTTTGTGGACACTATGACCATTTGAAAGTTCGAAAAAATTACGTTTATGACGTCACTGTGACGTCAATAAACGTCACATCTCAAAACTGATGAAAAAGTATGTACCAGGGAGTCAAGGCCTTTCATTTGATATACTACTTGATAGGTTTCAGTTAGTTTTGAAATTTGACCTTGAAGTTTTCCTCATATGACCTTATTTTCCTGACCAAGTTCAAGGTCAATCATGAAATTGACATATACGCTCGATTGCTATGTCTCTTCTGAATGATATGGTTCGAATTTCATGAACCTACAACAATTCAAATGGATGTTATTACCGGAAACGTGTTTTTCTGGGATTTCGATGACCTTGACCTTGACCTTTGACCTTTGTACTTTAGTTACTAGAGGTCATTACTGTCAATATGCACATCAAGTTTTAAGAGATTCCATACAGTATTGACGATGTTATGGCCTTTTGAAATTTCGGAAATTTGACGTTTATGACGTCATTGTGACGTCAGTGTACGTCGCAGCGCCGAAAATAAGGTATCACTGCAATCAGGGGGTCAAGACCTTTCCAACGATATACTACTCGATATGATTCGCTGACCTTCGTACTTGACCTTGACATTCACCTCATGGCGAACTCTGAAGGTCAAGGTCAAATGTCAAAGTCAAGGTCACAGAAGATAGAACTCGAGTTTATCTACAATATGAATTTAATTTGAAGTCTCTAGGACCATTAGAACCGAAGTTATGGCCACTTATGTGTTTTCAACGTTTTGCTTGACCTTGACCTTGACCTTTGACCTAGACACTCCAAAATAGGACGTTTTTTGGCCATTATCCTAGAGAATATGCACACGAATTTTTGAAGAATTCGGTGAAGAATTGTGGACGCTAGAGCGCGCACAAACAAACAAACAAACACAAACAAACAAAAAATCGGCCATAGGCCAACACTTGACGAAATGACTAAACATTTGTTTACATTTAAAACATTTACCCATAATTTACACATTGAAAAGATTTACTGAACAACTCCTCGACATTTGAAGAAAGATACTTTTTTCATGAAATTTTTACGTTGGGCAAACTTTTTAAGGTCAAGGTCAAAGTGCACATTCAAGGTCAGCGGACAAAGACCTTTTGATATGCTACAATATGGTCCCAGTTTGAACTTTCTATGACGAATAGTTCCGAAGTTATGGCAATTTTTGTGATTTTGACCTTTTCTTCGACCTTGACCTTGACCCTTGACCTTGGGTCACGAAAATTGTGCATTGCCCGTGCATGAAGATATAAATTATACTTGAACAATTCCATCAGAATCGAACAAGAATTCCGGACACTGTGGCTTTTCGAAATTTCGAGAAATTTACGTACATGAGGTCACTGTGACGTCAATAAACGTCACATTTGAAAACTGATGGGAAACTATTTATCATGGGTTCAAGGCCTTCCATTTGATATATTACTTGATAGCTTTTAGTTAGTTTGAAAATTTGACCTTGAAGTTTTGCTCATGTGACCTCATTTTTCTGATCAAGTTCAAGGTTAGTCATGGAATTGACATATAAGTCTGATTGCTATACCTCTTCTGAATGATATTGTTCAAATCTTATGAGACTACAACGATTCAAACAGATGTTATAACCGAAAAGGTGTTTTTCTGGGATTTCGATGACCTTGACCTTGACCTTTGACCTTTGTATTTCAATTCGTAAAGGTCAATGCTATTAACATGCATGTCAAGTTTCAAGGTATTCCATACATTATTGACGCTGTTATGGCCTTTTGAAATTTCGGTAATTTGACGTTTATGACGTCATTGTGACGTCAGTGTACGTCGCAGCACCGAAAATAGGGTATCACTGCAATCAGGGGCTCAAAACCTTTCCAACGATATACTACTCAATATGGTGCGCTGACTTTCGTACTTGACCTTGACATTCACCTCATGGCGAACTTCTCAAGGTCAAGGTCAAATGCCAAGGTCAAGGTCACAGAAGATAGGACTCGAGTTTATCTACAATATGAACTTGGTTTGAAGTCTCTATAACAAATAGAACCGGAGTTATGGCCACTTATGTGTTTTTAACATTTTGCGTGACCTTGACATTGATTTTTGACCTTGAGTCACGAAAATTGTGCATTGCCTGTGCATGAAGACATATATTATACCTGTATAATTTCATTAGAATCAAACAAGATTTGTGGACACTATGACCGTTTGAAATTTCGAAAAATTAACGTCTATGACGTCACTGTGACGTCAATAAACGTCACATCTCAAAACTGATGAGAAAGTATGTACCAGGGAATCAAGACCTTTCATTTGATATACTACTTGATAGGTTTCAGTTAGTTTGAAAATATGACCTTGAAGTTTTCCTCATATGACCTTATTTTCCTGACAAAGTTCAAGGTCAATCATGAAATTGACATATACACTCGATTACTATACCTCTTCTGAAGGATATGGTTCAAAATTCATGAACCTACGACAAATCAAACGGATGTTATTACCGGAAACGTGTTTTTCTGGGATTTCGATGACCTTGACCTTGACCTTTGACCTTTGTACCTAAATTCGTAAAGGTCATTGCTGTCAATATGCATATCAAGTTTGAAGAGATTCCATACAGTATTGACGATGTTATAGCCTTTTGAAATTTCGGAAATTGGACGTTTATGACGTCATTGTGACGTCAGTTTACGTCGCAGCGCCGAAAATAAGGTATCACTGCAATCAGGGGGTCAAGACCTTTCCAACGATATACTACTCGATATGGTGCGCTGACCTTCATATTTGACCTTAACATTCACCTTAGGCGAACTTCTCAAGGTCAAGGTCAAATGCCAAGGTCAAGGTCACAAAAGATAGAACTCAACTTTATGTACAATATGAACTTGGTTTGAAGTCTCTAGGACAATTAGAACCGGAGTTATGGCCATTTATGTGTTTTTATCGTTTTGCGTGACCTTGACCTCAATATTTGACCTTGACCTCCCAAAAATGAACTCATCCATCCATATTGGATTGCACATCTATTGACCTATTTTCATGATTCTACGATCAAAAATGTGACCTGTGGAGCGGTCACAAACAAACAAACAAACAAACGAGGGGCCATAGGCCCGGCAGTTGACGAATTAGGAAGGTTACCGGACAATATATGTTTTAGATATATGTTTTAGTGAGATATTAGCCATTTTGTGCTCTGACCTCAATTTTCAAATCATGAGGAGATATAACATATATCATTTCCTATACATGTATGTCCAAAGCTGTAAAGTCGATAAAAAGCGATATATTAGCCACATTGTGCTCTGACCTTGAAAATGAGGTCGAAGGTCAAATGTCAAGGTCACAGAAGATAGAACTCGAGTTAATCTACAATATGAACTTGGTTTGAAGTCTCTAGGGTGATTAGAACCGAAGTTATGGCCATTTATGTGTTTTCGACACTTTATGTGACCTTGACCTTGACCTTTGACCTAGGGTCCCCAAATTTCACCCATTTGCAAGTATATACATAAGCATTTCATACGTACAATTTGGTCATAATACGTCCAAAACTGTGGCTTGTAGAGCGGTAATATACGAAGAACAAACTAGATTTTGATGATAACAATAGAATGCAAAGCAGTTTTTCCGTTGCCATGGCAACATTTTTCAGGCGAATTTGACTAAAATCAATGGGTGCCTGGCTTTGAGCCTAAAAAGTGTTCCCATAAAGTTTGGTGATGATCCGACCTAAACTGTGCTATGTTTCAGTTAGTTTGAAAATTTGACCTTGAAGTTTTGAATGTGTCCTCATTTTTGCGACCAAGTTCAAGGTCAATTATAAAATTGACATGTACATATGGTTACCATGCCTCTTCTGAATGATATGGTTCAAATTTTAAGAGACTACAATGATTCAAGCAGATGTTATAACCGAAAAGGTGTTTTTCTAGGATTTCGATGACCTTGACCTTTGACCTTTGTATTTCAATTCGTAGAGGTCAATGCTATTAATATGCATGTCAAGTTTCAAGTTATTCCATACAGTATTGACGCTGTTATGGCCTTTTGAAATTTTGGTAATTTGACGTTTATGACGTCATTGTGACGTGAGTGTACGTCGCAGCGCCGAAAATAAGGTATCACTGCAATCAGGGGCCCAAGACCTTTGCAACGATATACTACTTGATATGATTCGCTGACCTTCGTACCTGACCTGGACATTCACCTCATGGCAAACTCTCAAGGTCAAGCTCAAATGCCGAGGTCAAGGTCACAGAAGATAGAACTCGAGTTTATCTACAATATGAACTTGGTTTGAAGTCTCTAGCACAAATGGAATCGGAGTTATGGCCACTTATGTGTTTTTAACATTTTGCGTGACCTTGACCTTAACTTTGGACCTTGAGTCACAAAAATTGTGCATTGTCTGTGCATGAATATATATATTGTATCTGTAAAATTTCATCAGAATCAAACAAAATTTGTGGACACTATGACCGTTTGAAATTTTGAAAAATTAACGTTTATGACGTCACTGTGACGTCAATAAACGTCACAGCTTAAAACTGATGAAAAGGTATGTACCAGGGAATCAAGACCTTTCATTTGATATACTACTTGATAGGTTTTAGTTAGTTTTAAAATTTGACCTTGAAGTTCTCCTCATATGACCTTATTTTCCTGACCAAGTTCAAGGTCAATCATGAAATTGACATATAGGTTCGATTGCTATACCTCTTCTGAACGATATGGTTCAAATTTCATGAACCTACGACAATTCAAACGGATGTTATTACCGGAAACGTGTTTTTCTGGGATTTCGATGACCTTGACCTTGACCTTTGACCTTTGCACTTAAATTCGTAGAGGTCATTGCTGTCAGTATGCATATCAAGTTTCAAGAGATTCCATATAGTATTGACGATGTGATGGCCTTTTGAAATTTCTGGAATTTGACGTTTATGACGTCATTGTGACGTCAGTGTACGTCGCAGCGCCGAAAATAGGGTATCACTGCGATCAGGGGGTCAAGACCTTTCCAACGATATACTACTCAATATGCTGCGCTGACCTTCGTACTTGACCTTGACTTCGACCTGGGGCGAACTTCTCAAGGTCAAAGTCAAATGTCAAGGTCAAGGTCACAGACGATAGAACTCGAGTGTATCTACAATATGCACTTGGTCAGAAGTCTCTAGAACGATTAGAACCGGAGTTATGACCACTTATGTGTTTTCAACATTTTGTGTGACCTTGACCTTGACCTTTGACCTAGGGTCACCAAAATTCACCGGTTTCCAGGTATATACCTAGGCATTGTATCCGTACGATTTGGTGATGATCCGGCCAAAACTGTGGCCTGTAACGTGCAAACAGACAAACAAACAAACAGACAAACAAACAAACAAACAGACAAACCGAACTGACCAACATAGTTGACGAATTTTTAATTCGTCAACTAACAAACAGACAGACAAACGCGACTGACCAACATACTTGACGAAATTTACATTTCGTCAAGTAACAAACACACACACAAATCCACAAACCAACCGACCAACATACTTGCCGGAATTTAAATTCCGGCAAGTAACAAACGAACTGACCAACATACTTGCCGAAATCGAAGATTCCGGCAAGTAATAAACGAACTGACCAACATACTTGCCGAAATCGAAGATTCCGGCAAGTAATAAACGAACTGACCAACATACTTGCCGAAATCGAAGATTCCGGCAAGTAACAAACGAGAGCCCATAGGGCACACACTTGCCGGAACTAAAATGTATGTCATATGCCAATGACATGACACATGGATTTAAGCAAATTGACGAAACTTTCTTCCCTACTTACTACGTTTACTTACTTACTTACTTTACTTCATTTTACTTCACTTCACTTCACAAACTACTCATACTATCATTGTTACCTCATTGAACGTCACAGCACCAAAAAGAAGACATCACTGGACTCAGGAGACCAAGAACTTTCGGCCCAAGTATCATACACTGCGCCTTCTTCTATTTCAATAAGGATTAAAAAGGTGACAGACGGATTAAATGGCATGCATTTAGTGGACGAGTAGTATTTAGGAGCAGTGTATGATACTTGGGCCGAACTTTCTAACGGTATACTACTCGATACGGTGGGCTGAACATCGTACTTGACCTCGACATTGAGCTCATCGAAGTCTCAATAACAATGTCAAATGTCATATTCAAAGTAAATAAGAAAGGCTTCTTAAAATGCTGCAATATGGTCATAGTTTGAACTCTCTACGGTGATTAGTTTCGAAGTTACGGCCATTCATGTGAGTTTGACGTAATGATGACGTCAGTTGTGGTCATTTCTAAACTGCAAACTTACTGTTAATGGGTTTTTCTTTAATATGCATGTTAAAATCGTGTTTATATATGTTATATTATCACCTGACAAGATCATAATATCTTCAGATAATAAGTTTCCTTCGATTTGTTGCCACAAAAACGTCAATTACGTCAAAATGGATATATCAATTGAGCTAAAAATTGACAGAGCATCACAGGCCGAATCCACATCGTCTGCAGGTGTTAGGTCTACAGTAAATGTTATAAATTTGCACACCTGACACTCGAAAGACCTGAATGTCAGTCTGAAATCACGTTTAACGTCATTATGACGTCAATAGATGTCCGATTCCAAAAATGACAACAGATTTGGAAAGTACTTTTGAAGACCTTGCAAATGAGCTACTATTCAATATATTCACAAAAGGTCGAGGTCAAGGTCATTTTTGAGGTCAACTTTGACCTCAGGCGTCAGTGTCAATGATCACATTCAAGGTCACCTAAGAAAGGCCTTTCGATATGCTACAATATGCTCCTAGTCTGAACTCTCTACGATGATTAGTTCCGAAGTTATGGTCATTTATGTGATTTTGACCTCTTCTTTGACCTTGACCTTGACCTTTGACCTTGGGTCACGAAAATTGTGCCTTGTCTGAGCATGGAAATATAGATTATACTCGAATATTTTAGTCACAATCGAACAAGAATTGTGGACACTATGGTCCTTTGAAATTTAAAAAAAATTACGTTGATGACGTCACTGTGACGTCAATAAACGTCAAATTTGAATATTAATGGGAAAGTGTGTGTCAGGGGAAAAAGACCTTTCATTTGATATACTACTTGATATGTTTCAGTTAGTTTTAAAATTTGACCTTGAAGTTTTCCTCATGTGACCTCATTTTTCGGACCAAGTTCAAGGTCAATCATAAAATTGACATATACGTCTAATTGTTATACCTCTTCTGAATGATATGGTTCAAATTTCATGAACCTAGGACGATTCCAACGGATGTTATTACCGAAACGTGTTTTTCTGGGATTTCGATGATCTTGACCTTGATCTTTGACCTTTGTACTTCAAGTCGTAGAGGTCAATGCTGTCAATATGCATACCAAGTTTCAAGGGATTCCATACACTATTGACGATGTTACGGTCTTTTTAAATTTCGGAAATTTGACGTTTATGACGTCATTGTGACGTCAGTTTACGTCGCAGCACCAAAAATAAGATATCACTGGATTCAGGAGCTCAAGACCTTTCCAACGATATACTACTCGATATGCTGCGCCGAACTTCGTACTTGACCTTGACTTCGTCCTCAGACGAACTTCTCAAGGTCAAGGTCAAAGGTCAAGGTCAAGGTCACGGAAGATAGAACTCGAGTATATCTATGATATGCACTTGATTTGAAGTCTCCATGATGATTAGAACCAGAGTTGTAGCCACTTATGTGTTTTCAACGTTTTGCATGACCTTGACCGCCCCATTTTATGTCACAATGTACTATGTCCCTAGACTAACTATTAGCCACAAACACTCGCTGAATAAATTAACTTAAAATTTACGATATGCCCATTATAAACTACGATGATCGCCTATGCTATAGCATGGGGTTAAAAAAATAACTCTCAGAAACGGCCCCATTTTATGTCACAATGTACTATGTCCCTAGACTAACTATTAGCCACAAACACTCGCTGAATAAATTAACTTAAAATTTACGATATGCCCATCATAAACTACGATGATCGCCTATGCTATAACATGGGGTTAAAAAAATAACTCTCAGAAACGGCCCCATTTTATGTCACAATGTACTATGTCCCTAGACTAACTATTAGCCACAAACACTCGCTGAATAAATTAACTTAAAATTTACGATATGCCCATTATAAACTACGATGATCGCCTATGCTATAACATGGGGTTAAAAAAATAACTCTCAGAAACGGCCCCATTTTATGTCACAATGTACTATGTCCCTAGACTAACTATTAGCCACAAACACTCGCTGAATAAATTAACTTAAAATTTACGATATGCCCATTATAAACTACGATGATCGCCTATGCTATAACATGGGGTTAAAAAAATAACTCTCAGAAACGGCCCCATTTTATGTCACAATGTACTATGTCCCTAGACTAACTATTAGCCACAAACACTCGCTGAATAAATTAACTTAAAATTTACGATATGCCCATTATAAACTACGATGATCGCCTATGCTATAACATGGGGTTAAAAAAATAACTCTCAGAAACGGCCCCATTTTATGTCACAATGTACTATGTCCCTAGACTAACTATTAGCCACAAACACTCGCTGAATAAATTAACTTAAAATTTACGATATGCCCATTATAAACTACGATGATCGCCTATGTTATAACATGGGGTTAAAAAAATAACTATCAGAAACGGCCCCATTTTATGTCACAATGTACTATGTCCCTAGACTAACTATTAGCCACAAACACTCGCTGAATAAATTAACTTAAAATTTACGATATGCCCATTATAAACTACGATGATCGCCTATGTTATAACATGGGGTTAAAAAAATAACTCTCAGAAACGGCCCCATTTTATGTCACAATGTACTATGTCCCTAGACTAACTATTAGCCACAAACACTCGCTGAATAAATTAACTTAAAATTTACGATATGCCCATTATAAACTACGATGATCGCCTATGCTATAACATGGGGTTAAAAAAATAACTCTCAGAAACGGCCCCATTTTATGTCACAATGTACTATGTCCCTAGACTAACTATTAGCCACAAACACTCGCTGAATAAATTAACTTAAAATTTACGATATGCCCATTATAAACTACGATGATCGCCTATGCTATAACATGGGGTTAAAAAAATAACTCTCAGAAACGGCCCCATTTTATGTCACAATGTACTATGTCCCTAGACTAACTATTAGCCACAAACACTCGCTGAATAAATTAACTTAAAATTTACGATATGCCCATTATAAACTACGATGATCGCCTATGCTATAACATGGGGTTAAAAAAATAACTCTCAGAAACGGCCCCATTTTATGTCACAATGTACTATGTCCCTAGACTAACTATTAGCCACAAACACTCGCTGAATAAATTAACTTAAAATTTACGATATGCCCATTATAAACTACGATGATCGCCTATGCTATAACATGGGGTTAAAAAAATAACTCTCAGAAACGGCCCCATTTTATGTCACAATGTACTATGTCCCTAGACTAACTATTAGCCACAAACACTCGCTGAATAAATTAACTTAAAATTTACGATATGCCCATTATAAACTACGATGATCGCCTATGCTATAACATGGGGTTAAAAAAATAACTCTCAGAAACGGCCCCATTTTATGTCACAATGTACTATGTCCCTAGACTAACTATTAGCCACAAACACTCGCTGAATAAATTAACTTAAAATTTACGATATGCCCATTATAAACTACGATGATCGCCTATGCTATAACATGGGGTTAAAAAAATAACTCTCAGAAACGGCCCCATTTTATGTCACAATGTACTATGTCCCTAGACTAACTATTAGCCACAAACACTCGCTGAATAAATTAACTTAAAATTTACGATATGCCCATTATAAACTACGATGATCGCCTATGCTATAACATGGGGTTAAAAAAATAACTCTCAGAAACGGCCCCATTTTATGTCACAATGTACTATGTCCCTAGACTAACTATTAGCCACAAACACTCGCTGAATAAATTAACTTAAAATTTACGATATGCCCATTATAAACTACGATGATCGCCTATGCTATAACATGGGGTTAAAAAAATAACTCTCAGAAACGGCCCCATTTTATGTCACAATGTACTATGTCCTTAGACTAACTATTAGCCACAAACACTCGCTGAATAAATTAACTTAAAATTTACGATATGCCCATTATAAACTACGATGATCGCCTATGCTATAACATGGGGTTAAAAAAATAACTCTCAGAAACGGCCCCATTTTATGTCACAATGTACTATGTCCCTAGACTAACTATTAGCCACAAACACTCGCTGAATAAATTAACTTAAAATTTACGATATGCCCATTATAAACTACGATGATCGCCTATGCTATAACATGGGGTTAAAAAAATAACTCTCAGAAACGGCCCCATTTTATGTCACAATGTACTATGTCCCTAGACTAACTATTAGCCACAAACACTCGCTGAATAAATTAACTTAAAATTTACGATATGCCCATTATAAACTACGATGATCGCCTATGCTATAACATGGGGTTAAAAAAATAACTCTCAGAAACGGCCCCATTTTATGTCACAATGTACTATGTCCCTAGACTAACTATTAGCCACAAACACTCGCTGAATAAATTAACTTAAAATTTACGATATGCCCATTATAAACTACGATGATCGCCTATTCTATAACATGGGGTTAAAAAAATAACTCTCAGAAACGGCCCCATTTTATGTCACAATGTACTATGTCCCTAGACTAACTATTAGCCACAAACACTCGCTGAATAAATTAACTTAAAATTTACGATATGCCCATTATAAACTACGATGATCGCCTATGCTATAATATGGGGTTAAAAAAATATCTCTCAGAAACGGCCCCATTTTATGTCACAATGTACTATGTCCCTAGACTAACTATTAGCCACAAACACTCGCTGAATAAATTAACTTAAAATTTACGATATGCCCATTATAAACTACGATGATCGCCTATGCTATAACATGGGGTTAAAAAAATAACTCTCAGAAACGGCCCATTTTATGTCACAATGTACTATGTCCCTAGACTAACTATTAGCCACAAACACTCGCTGAATAAATTAACTTAAAATTTACGATATGCCCATTATAAACTACGATGATCGCCTATGCTATAACATGGGGTTAAAAAAATAACTCTCAGAAACGGCCCCATTTTATGTCACAATGTACTATGTCCCTAGACTAACTATTAGCCACAAACACTCGCTGAATAAATTAACTTAAAATTTACGATATGCCCATTATAAACTACGATGATCGCCTATGCTATAACATGGGGTTAAAAAAATAACTCTCAGAAACGGCCCCATTTTATGTCACAATGTACTATGTCCCTAGACTAACTATTAGCCACAAACACTCGCTGAATAAATTAACTTAAAATTTACGATATGCCCATTATAAACTACGATGATCGCCTATGCTATAACATGGGGTTAAAAAAATAACTCTCAGAAACGGCCCCATTTTATGTCACAATGTACTATGTCCCTAGACTAACTATTAGCCACAAACACTCGCTGAATAAATTAACTTAAAATTTACGATATGCCCATTATAAACTACGATGATCGCCTATGCTATAACATGGGGTTAAAAAAATAACTCTCAGAAACGGCTCCATTTTATGTCACAATGTACTATGTCCCTAGACTAACTATTAGCCACAAACACTCGCTGAATAAATTAACTTAAAATTTACGATATGCCCATTATAAACTACGATGATCGCCTATGCTATTACATGGGGTTAAAAAAATAACTCTCAGAAACGGCCCCATTTTATGTCACAATGTACTATGTCCCTAGACTAACTATTAGCCACAAACACTCGCTGAATAAATTAACTTAAAATTTACGATATGCCCATTATAAACTACGATGATCGCCTATGCTATAACATGGGGTTAAAAAAATAACTCTCAGAAACGGCCCCATTTTATGTCACAATGTACTATGTCCCTAGACTAACTATTAGCCACAAACACTCGCTGAATAAATTAACTTAAAATTTACGATATGCCCATTATAAACTACGATGATCGCCTATGCTATAACATGGGGTTAAAAAAATAACTCTCAGAAACGGCCCCATTTTATGTCACAATGTACTATGTCCCTAGACTAACTATTAGCCACAAACACTCGCTGAATAAATTAACTTAAAATTTACGATATGCCCATTATAAACTACGATGATCGCCTATGCTATAACATGGGGTTAAAAAAATAACTCTCAGAAACGGCCCCATTTTATGTCACAATGTACTATGTCCCTAGACTAACTATTAGCCACAAACACTCGCTGAATAAATTAACTTAAAATTTACGATATGCCCATTATAAACTACGATGATCGCCTATGCTATAACACGGGGTTAAAAAAATAACTCTCAGAAACGGCCCCATTTTATGTCACAATGTACTATGTCCCTAGACTAACTATTAGCCACAAACACTCGCTGAATAAATTAACTTAAAATTTACGATATGCCCATTATAAACTACGATGATCGCCTATGCTATAACATGGGGTTAAAAAAATAACTCTCAGAAACGGCCCCATTTTATGTCACAATGTACTATGTCCCTAGACTAACTATTAGCCACAAACACTCGCTGAATAAATTAACTTAAAATTTACGATATGCCCATTATAAACTACGATGATCGCCTATGCTATAACATGGGGTTAAAAAAATAACTCTCAGAAACGGCCCCATTTTATGTCACAATGTACTATGTCCCTAGACTAACTATTAGCCACAAACACTCGCTGAATAAATTAACTTAAAATTTACGATATGCCCATTATAAACTACGATGATCGCCTATGCTATAACATGGGGTTAAAAAAATAACTCTCAGAAACGGCCCCATTTTATGTCACAATGTACTATGTCCCTAGACTAACTATTAGCCACAAACACTCGCTGAATAAATTAACTTAAAATTTACGATATGCCCATTATAAACTACGATGATCGCCTATGCTATAACATGGGGTTAAAAAAATAACTCTCAGAAACGGCCCCATTTTATGTCACAATGTACTATGTCCCTAGACTAACTATTAGCCACAAACACTCGCTGAATAAATTAACTTAAAATTTACGATATGCCCATTATAAACTACGATGATCGCCTATGCTATAACATGGGGTTAAAAAAATAACTCTCAGAAACGGCCCCATTTTATGTCACAATGTACTATGTCCATAGACTAACTATTAGCCACAAACACTCGCTGAATAAATTAACTTAAAAGTTACGATATGCCCATTATAAACTACGATGATCGCCTATGCTATAACATGGGGTTAAAAAAATAACTCTCAGAAACGGCCCCATTTTATGTCACAATGTACTATGTCCCTAGACTAACTATTAGCCACAAACACTCGCTGAATAAATTAACTTAAAATTTACGATATGCCCATCATAAACTACGATGATCGCCTATGCTATAACATGGGGCTAAAAAAATAACTCTCAGAAACGGCCCCATTTTATGTCACAATGTACTATGTCCCTAGACTAACTATTAGCCACAAACACTCGCTGAATAAATTAACTTAAAATTTACGATATGCCCATGATAAACTACGATGATCGCCTATGCTATAACATGGGGGTTAAAAAAATAACTCTCAGAAACGGCCCCATTTTATGTCACAATGTACTATGTCCCTAGACTAACTATTAGCCACAAACACTCGCTGAATAAATTAACTTAAAATTTACGATATGCCCATCATAAACTACGATGATCGCCTATGCTATAACATGGGGTTAAAAAAATAACTCTCAGAAACGGCCCCATTTTATGTCACAATGTACTATGTCCCTAGACTAACTATTAGCCACAAACACTCGCTGAATAAATTAACTTAAAATTTACGATAAGCCCATTATAAACTACGATGATCGCCTATGCTATAACATGGGGTTAAAAAAATAACTCTCAGAAACGGCCCCATTTTATGTCACAATGTACTATGTCCCTAGACTAACTATTAGCCACAAACACTCGCTGAATAAATTAACTTAAAATTGACGATATGCCCATTATAAACTACGATGATCGCCTATGCTATAACATGGGGTTAAAAAAATAACTCTCAGAAACGGCCCCATTTTATGTCACAATGTACTATGTCCCTAGACTAACTATTTGCCACAAACACTCGCTGAATAAATTAACTTAAAATTTACGTTATGCCCATTATAAACTACGATGATCGCCTATGCTATAACATGGGGTTAAAAAAATAACTCTCAGAAACGGCCCCATTTTATGTCACAATGTACTATGTCCCTAGACTAACTATTAGCCACAAACACTCGCTGAATAAATTAACTTAAAATTTACGATATGCCCATTATAAACTACGATGATCGCCTATGCTATAACATGGGGTTAAAAAAATAACTCTCAGAAACGGCCCCATTTTATGTCACAATGTACTATGTCCCTAGACTAACTATTAGCCACAAACACTCGCTGAATAAATTAACTTAAAATTTACGATATGCCCATTATAAACTACGATGATCGCCTATGCTATAACATGGGGTTAAAAAAATAACTCTCAGAAACGGCCCCATTTTATGTCACAATGTACTATGTCCCTAGACTAACTATTAGCCACAAACACTCGCTGAATAAATTAACTTAAAATTTACGATATGCCCATTATAAACTACGATGATCGCCTATGCTATAACACGGGGTTAAAAAAATAACTCTCAGAAACGGCCCCATTTTATGTCACAATGTACTATGTCCCTAGACTAACTATTAGCCACAAACACTCGCTGAATAAATTAACTTAAAATTTACGATATGCCCATTATAAACTACGATGATCGCCTATGCTATAACATGGGGTTAAAAAAATAACTCTCAGAAACGGCCCCATTTTATGTCACAATGTACTATGTCCCTAGACTAACTATTAGCCACAAACACTCGCTGAATAAATTAACTTAAAATTTACGATATGCCCATTATAAACTACGATGATCGCCTATGCTATAACATGGGGTTAAAAAAATAACTCTCAGAAACGGCCCCATTTTATGTCACAATGTACTATGTCCCTAGACTAACTATTAGCCACAAACACTCGCTGAATAAATTAACTTAAAATTTACGATATGCCATTATAAACTACGATGATCGCCTATGCTATAACATGGGGTTTAAAAAAATAACTCTCAGAAACGGCCCCATTTTATGTCACAATGTACTATGTCCCTAGACTAACTATTAGCCACAAACACTCGCTGAATAAATTAACTTAAAATTTACGATATGCCCATTATAAACTACGATGATCGCCTATGCTATAACATGGGGTTAAAAAAATAACTCTCAGAAACGGCCCCATTTTATGTCACAATGTACTATGTCCCTAGACTAACTATTAGCCACAAACACTCGCTGAATAAATTAACTTAAAATTTACGATATGCCCATTATAAACTACGATGATCGCCTATGCTATAACATGGGGTTAAAAAAATAACTCTCAGAAACGGCCCCATTTTATGTCACAATGTACTATGTCCATAGACTAACTATTAGCCACAAACACTCGCTGAATAAATTAACTTAAAAGTTACGATATGCCCATTATAAACTACGATGATCGCCTATGCTATAACATGGGGTTAAAAAAATAACTCTCAGAAACGGCCCCATTTTATGTCACAATGTACTATGTCCCTAGACTAACTATTAGCCACAAACACTCGCTGAATAAATTAACTTAAAATTTACGATATGCCCATCATAAACTACGATGATCGCCTATGCTATAACATGGGGCTAAAAAAAATAACTCTCAGAAACGGCCCCATTTTATGTCACAATGTACTATGTCCCTAGACTAACTATTAGCCACAAACACTCGCTGAATAAATTAACTTAAAATTTACGATATGCCCATGATAAACTACGATGATCGCCTATGCTATAACATGGGGTTAAAAAAATAACTCTCAGAAACGGCCCCATTTTATGTCACAATGTACTATGTCCCTAGACTAACTATTAGCCACAAACACTCGCTGAATAAATTAACTTAAAATTTACGATATGCCCATCATAAACTACGATGATCGCCTATGCTATAACATGGGGTTAAAAAAATAACTCTCAGAAACGGCCCCATTTTATGTCACAATGTACTATGTCCCTAGACTAACTATTAGCCACAAACACTCGCTGAATAAATTAACTTAAAATTTACGATAAGCCCATTATAAACTACGATGATCGCCTATGCTATAACATGGGGTTAAAAAAATAACTCTCAGAAACGGCCCCATTTTATGTCACAATGTACTATGTCCCTAGACTAACTATTAGCCACAAACACTCGCTGAATAAATTAACTTAAAATTGACGATATGCCCATTATAAACTACGATGATCGCCTATGCTATAACATGGGGTTAAAAAAATAACTCTCAGAAACGGCCCCATTTTATGTCACAATGTACTATGTCCCTAGACTAACTATTTGCCACAAACACTCGCTGAATAAATTAACTTAAAATTTACGATATGCCCATTATAAACTACGATGATCGCCTATGCTATAACATGGGGTTAAAAAATAACTCTCAGAAACGGCCCCATTTTATGTCACAATGTACTATGTCCCTAGACTAACTATTAGCCACAAACACTCGCTGAATAAATTAACTTAAAATTTACGATATGCCCATTATAAACTACGATGATCGCCTATGCTATAACATGGGGTTAAAAAAATAACTCTCAGAAACGGCCCCATTTTATGTCACAATGTACTATGTCCCTAGACTAACTATTAACCACAAACACTCGCTGAATAAATTAACTTAAAATTTACGATATGCCCATTATAAACTACGATGATCGCCTATGCTATAACATGGGGTTAAAAAAATAACTCTCAGAAACGGCCCCATTTTATGTCACAATGTACTATGTCCCTAGACTAACTATTAGCCACAAACACTCGCTGAATAAATTAACTTAAAATTTA